>VWZV01014830.1:165404-303621 GCA_013397155.1 Irena cyanogastra | reverse complement strand
CCCCCCAAAAATGAAGCTTGGTCTTAATGCAAGTGAAGCATACAAGGCACAGCTGTGATGGGCATTTGGCCATTTCATGAAGATTACCACCGAGTCTGTAAAGAAATGGAATTTAGGGCACTATTTTGTGAGCAGCTGGAAAACAAACAATGCATTTAGTAAAAATCTCAGTAACAGCAAGTTAGAAACAACATTAAGCTAAATATTAAATTTTAAATAAAGACTGATATAAAGAACTAAATTAAAAGACACACATTTTTGCTGCTGGGATCAGTGTCCATGAACTTCAGAGTACCCAATGCTCAGCTTCTTCTCAATACCTCATGGTAAGACGATGAATTCTTGATTCCGATTTATGTTTGCTTAGTTTTGCTGTAGCCTTTTGATCAAGATTTCATGCTGTCCTCCCCCAACCCTAAAAGCTTTAGGCTGAGAAAACCAGCCTGAACCCAGGTACATTTGTACACAACGCACTACGTTTGAGAAGTCTGGGACAGCCACAGTCATGTCAGTCAAGGCTGTACAGGTTACCTAGCTCCACAGAAGCATCCTCTCTTTTCCAAAGCCTGATGACCATCACTGTACCTCATTCAGGATTTCTTTGGGAATAAGGAGATGAGAACAACAACCTTCTCAAAAAGTAACTGGCAAAACTCACTTCATTATTACAAAGTTTTATGGCTTGTGCCAACAAAGAGTTTCATAAATCACAAGTCAAAGAAATTGAACTCAGTTAAAGTTGACAGACGTTGAGAGAGAAATTGAACTAGAAACAAGTTTCAAAGCATGGCCTTGCCAAGTAAGACTAGATACTTTGGAGAAACAGAACTATGAAAGGTGCATTGCAGTAGGTCCCACAAGGAGCAATTTTAGGTAATTGGCTTTAAGGCATTTACAGCATGGTGTGGCTAAAGCTGATAGGCCAAGAAACACTTACAGTGCTTTGTAATTAAGAAATAGTTGGCTTCTGATTTTGATGGCATAAATTATAACATCTGTATTGTCTCACCCTTCACATGAGACTGAACATGGAATCAAAATTTTTACAAACACCTCTCAATTGCCCCATCTCTGGGTCAGAAAAGGGTATAATCCAACAAATGAAAGTTAGTTTTGGAGTTGGTTTTTAAAAGATTATTACAGAACAGCTGCATTTTTTCTGAAGAGCCTTGACAACAAGTCTGGAGCTTGCTAATCATTGCTGTAATGTAAGAAATATTGTCTTATGGAAAAGTAAGGACTAACACTGTGTGTTCAAGGGTTCTAAGGCTTTTAAAACGTAGACTTGACAGTTTAAAAAATACATTTTTATACTAATTAATTGCCTTTGAGCCTGACTAAACTAGACTTTTTACAGTCTGAGACAGCATCACCCATTACTGCACACAAGGCTGGCATTAAATGCAAAACCTCTACAGCAAGGAAGTAAATTATGGGATTACCAGAACGGAAAAAGTGCTTTGAATTATTTATTTTCAACTAACCAGTCAAAGAGAAGAACTTGAATGAGGCAAAATCCAATAAGTGACCTCATGATTTATGTATGAAGAATACAATTTCCTATCATAATTGATGGCATATTGCACTATAAGAATCAAAAAAAGTTTGTCAATGACTGAAAGAGAACAAAGTGAGAGAAATCTTGGTTCATCTGACCCATCAATGTAGAATTAGAGAGAAAAAATATAGAAAAACATTGGTCCCATATTCAAGAAATAAATAAATAAAGTTCACTGAGAGAATTACCTTTTTTCTAACATGTACACAATATAGATTTTATAGTGATGGTAATCACAACTGGAAATTCACCTTTATATTTGCTGACCAGCAAAGAGCTTTTTTTTTTGGCAATTAAAATCCCAGACAAAACAACAACTCAATACATAGACTGAAGCTAAGGTGTATCTGCACTTACAACATCAGAGCCCTGCTCACAATTACAGCTAACATTCTTCCTCTACTTTTGTACTTGAATAACAGGATGATATGAAGACTAAAACCTAAAGACAAACCTAGTAACAACTGCAGTGAACTCTAGAGGGTGAACGACCTGTCTGTATCACGCATGCAGGCATCTTTACATTCACCTGTACCGCTGAGAAGCAAAGCAGCACCGCGTTTCGGAAGAATAAACTTACGGATCGAGGCGGGGCCGGGTCCCTGCGGCCCCCAGCAGCCGGAGCGCGGGCAGGTCTGTGGCGTGGCCCGGCCCGGCCCGGCGCCGCGCGTCCTCCCCTCCGCGGCAGCCGCATTGACGCCCGGTACAGCATCCGACAGCATCGGTGCGCCTCCAGAGCAGGAGCCGGGCCGCAGCCGCATGCCACAGCCACGGGCACGAGTGCAGGCACGCACACGGAACGCAGCCGGCACCCACGGGCGATGCCGCACGGAAAGCGCGGCCAGAGCCGCGTGCCCCTCCCTGCGTGCCCCCTCCCCGTGCGCTGCCTCCCGCAGAGCCTCCCGAGGAGCCGTGCGGACAGCGGGGCTCGTACTGACCTTTCTGCTGGCGAAAGCACTGGATGGAGCCCGAGTGGTGAACCATGCTGGCGGAGAGCAGCCTCCAGCTGCCAGCCCNAGGCCGAGGGAATGGCGGCGGCGGCGCGGGGCCCGAGGCGGCGAGGGGCGGGCGCGGGGCCGGGGCTCTGCCTCCGCCCGCACCCCGCTAAAATGAGCTAGAATAAAATCTGTCTTGTTCACTTTCAAGCTTTAATGTAGACATCACAGTGGCTTCATAGAGATTAAAACCAAATCCATGCCCTGGAAAGTCAGCCAGGAAAAACAAAAAGAGAGTATAATAAGACCAATAAACTTAATAGTTAAACATCGGTAATCTCAAAAAAAGCAAATATCATTCTTCCAGTGTAATGGTCTAAACCTCTGTCAGGTTCTAGGGCAGATGCATTCTTTGAGAAGCCTGGGCACCTTTTGACTTGCCTATGAAGCAGAACAGCACTATACATTATGCTCCTTCTCTTAGCAGCACAAAACAAAAGAGGGCCATGACTGGCTCTCCACTGATAGTAATTACAAAATGCAGAGGGGAAGAAGAGAGGCTCATAAGTAAAATTACAGATGAAAGAGATTATGACGCTCACTCTTGCAAAAGAGGCTGTCAGCTGCCTGGTACTCAGGGCCATCCTTCTAATTTCTGGTCCACAATCCTCCACGAGGACTTGCAGAACTCCTGAATTCAAGTAGTTTTCACTGACACTAATAATAGACAAAATGATGGGAAGAGAAAGCCAGGGTAAGACAGTGCTCAGAAACCCTGTACATGGATTAAATGCTGAGACTAGAAAATTATAAATTATACATATTATAATTATAAAACTCTATTTTTAACAGTAGGTGGTATGTATGCATGAAACTACAGATAAGACAGCTGGGGTTAAGGTCTGCAAAAGAGAAGAAAACGTACCTCTACAAAGGTTATTTTTAAATTAAATTCTTCACACTGTCAACTGACTAAACTTGGTAATAGTAAAATATGATCATACAAGGATCTCAAAATATAGTTCTTTGGTAAATAAGGAGAGTTTGAAGATCTTTTTAGAGTGCAGATAACAGAACAATTAAGAATTGATGGCTAACATATGTAAGAAATACATTCTTAGACTTCATATGCATGGGCTGCATTGGCTCTGAAGATCATTGAAATAAAAATCTACCCTCATAAGCACTGTCTAATGAAATATTTAGTTATATTATGCTATGTCTCGCATTTATTTCTGTGTAAGTTTTTATAAATTGTTTCTAAAACCAATGAAATATGCAGAGATCAGGATCAAACTAGATTAAAATCTTCTACCTTGACAATCAACAGAACCAAAATCATGACTTAAAAGCTTAAGGTTGATCTTATTGAATTTTTTACCTAAGTTTTAGGTTTTTAGTTTTGACAATGAGATTAATTTTCTGTGACAGACAATCCTTTTTCATGAGACAGTCTTTGTCAGAAGAGATAAGGAGATAAGATTTGGTCTTGCTTCAACATAATACATCTAGACTTGTGAAAATCTGTATTATTTGAGATCTGTAAAACTTTGAAATTATAAGAACAGGACTGAGTTGTTTTGCTACTAGAACAGGCTATGAAAAAGACATGCTTTAAATTAATTTTTGTTCTTCTACAGTGCTTTTCAGCAAGTCAGATGAAATAGACCCCTAAATTAAAACCTAATTCACCTGTGTTGTGTCTCATGCCAATTATTTCCTTAAGAAATACAGCCACCTCAAAAGTTAACTATAGCCCAGAAAGAAAATGAAACTTACTCCAAAGAAACTCATGAGGTTCAGCAAATGCAAAATCCTGCACCTGAAAAATCCCCAGACATCAATTCAGGCTGAGCAGCAGCTCCAGTAGAAAGGACCTGAATGTTTTGGGAAGCACCACCTTGAACACCAGCTAGCTGTGCACTTGCACATAAATAAAGAAACCTTAGGAGAAATGGAGCCAGCAGATGAAAGCAGTATTAATCCCCTTTACTTGGCATGGCTGTAGCTGTACCTGCAATTTTGTGTCTAGCTTTCCCACTTCATGCCCGCTCCATTCAGGAAAGATGTTAGAAAATTGGAAAAGGTCCATAAAACACTACTCAAGAGGGTCAGGGGTCTACAATAAGTAAACTGAGAGAAATTGAATAAACTAGGCTAATTTAATATGATAAATAAACTAAGGAGTTCCAGGAGCCTACCACTACTGGGAAACCACTTGCAAAGGTTACCGTAATAAACTCTTTATAGTGCTAAATGAGCTGGTCGGTGACAATAGCCACACACGATGGCATGGGAGGCTCGGGTTGAGCACTAGCAGCGTGTTTTTACAGCATTGGTGATACATCATCAGAACACGTAACCCAAAAAGAGGTGAAATGTCTGTCCTTGAAGGATTTCAAAATATGCCTTGACAAAGCTGCGTCTGACAGCCTGGGGATGGCAGTGGTAAAGCTTCAGAACAGGAGGTTGGATCTGCAATGGCTATGATAAAGGATGCAATAAAAATAAAATTCAAGGGACTTGGAACCAGATTGATTCAAAACAGGAAGTAGACACATGATTTCAAACAGTAATTAAAATAAATAATAAAGTTAATTTTTCATATCTACAGTGAAGGATTTTGTTGACTATATGCTTATGCAGCTTTTCAAAGGACAAAATAGCAAGATGATATTAAATGTCCTTTCTCAAACATACTAATTTCTAAAATTCTTGTGAAGTACAGTTTCTTATCAATTTGCAAGAAAGGTTTTGAGACAGGGTGATTCTTTAGTGTAAAATGTTGTCTGAATAAGAGTATTAAATATTTACAGCAGCACCCAAAATTATTTCTTTTGCTATCAATTTTTATCTAATACATTTAAATAGTATGAAAAATCAGTGTTTACAGAATTGAGTCCACCTCTCAAGAAGAGCAGTTCTGTACTGCTCCAAGGTCTGCAATGGAAAATTCATCTTGTTCAATATATGCAGTAATGTTGTTTCCAAATTTTTTGATCTTATTGAAAACAGTGAGAATTTTGCCATAAAGAGTAACACAATGATTATCTCGTGAAGCTGTCAGTCACCATGGAGAAGGTCTAGAAAGTACATTTGCTAAAGTATGTAGTAGATTAATTAAAAAACTGAACAACGTATCGATAAAGATTTTACCTTATGTTGCTAAGACACAAACTCCTGAAATCCCACTGATTTCCATATTTTCATATTTCATTTCTATGGCAATTTAAGCGACATTTTCTCCTGGTATAGATAGAATTTTCCTATATCCATGAAACTGACTGTGTTTTCTGACTGATATAAAATGTTTGGGATTCAATTCTGTAGCTCACTGCAATTGCATGCTTCCTTTTAAGCTTACAGTTTACTTTTATACATTCATGTTTGCAGGACCATCTCCCTGAATGAAGTTGCTTTTGCACTATGATATTAATTTATCAAGCTAACATAAAAAAACGAAACAAAAAAAGAAATTTTACAGTCCATATGTTTAGTAAAATTTAATTTTCCTCAGCAAAGAAACTCAATTTTGTTGTTAAATATTTGAGTCAAATGCTAAACTAGAATTCTAAAGAGTTCCTCATTCTTGTGCCTGGAATACACTGGAATCCATAGAACATACCTTTACAGAAGTGAAAAAATGAGTGAAATGTCCATTGCTAAAAAAACCTTATACAATAATGCAAAGAGATTATAAAGAAAATACTACTGTCAAGAAACAGGTCAAGAGGAAAAACTGAATTTTCATAGCAGCATCCAATTTACATACCTATACAAATTTTTCAGGTAGGCCAACTTCTACATTGTGATATTTTTCTCTTCTATTACACATCTCAGTTTTCTTATTTCCCCTTTTATCTGAAGCAAACAGCAAGAAAGATTATTCTCCTCTAACTCTGCAGTACCAGCTATCAAACTGCTGCAATATATTTCTAAATCACAGCCTAATTTTTCAAGTAAGGAAGAAAATAATCAGCCAGACTAATAAAAATCACTGTCAGTGATGAAACTATCCATCACCTCACTTGTTCTCACTGCGTGGACCTATTGTGCAAATGTGCCCATTGTTTCTTGAGTATCAGGTTCTCAGTACAAGGAGCTTCAAGAGTTACAGTGCTGGATACTTTTAGAAACAAGATGTTGACATAGTCCTTAGCTGCATAGTCTAAATTTACAGTTAAAAAAATAAAGCTACCATTTAGGCATTTCTTCCTAGATTTAGGAAGAATTTCTTGTCTCTAAGATTTGCTCTCCTTGGAGTCACCTCTTTGGTTTAGAGATGAACCCTCTATTGCTGCTTAGTGCAGTTTTGACAGCCAAGTCTTTCATCACCTTCAAACTAGTTCTGTGTAGAACCTCTTAGTTCTTGTTATTTACAATGGATATAAATCCATTTCCTATTTGCTGATGGCTCATGGAAAAATTCAATGTAAAAGGAGAAAAGAAAAAAGAGAACTTACTTATAAAACAATACATAGTATATTCATGTTCTGAGCAAAATGTTGCAAAGACTGAATAACCCTAAGAGAACAAATCTAGCTTGACAATTACACAGAGTTAAAGTTTTTCACTGCTCCTTTAAAAGTTATATAGCTCTGCCAGCACTTTTTTTTTCTTCTCCATGTCTCTAAAGAACAATCCCACCATATTCTCTGGAAACTGGCTGTCCTGTTAGGAATGTNGACAATAATCCCTATTGCTACAAGCATTATGTACCTGGACCTCTTCCCTCGTGGCGTGTGGCAGGAAAACTGGCAATAACATACATTAGTTCATCTTGATGCTGATGAATTGTTCTGCAGGAAAGGAGACACAATGGGGAAAGTGTTTATGCTGCAAAAAGGAGCCTGTGTTTGCAGAACAGAGCAGCAGGTGAGAACCTGATGTAAACAAGGAATGTGGCCTTGGATGGCTGAACCTTTTTCTGTCTTTTATTTCTGTCATTTGTCAGTACTGGAGAAATAAAATGTGTGAAACAATGCTCAAGGATGGTGGGAGGAAAATGCTCAGATACCTCTGTGCAATAACTGAATATGAGGCACTTGTCAGTTTTATGTTGGTGCTTTGAGATGCAGATTTTGGGACAGGCATCAGGAAAAGGAAGCATGCTGCAACTGCCCGCAGAGCTTGTATTTATTTCAGATAAATCAGTTAATTATTTATCTGAGTTATTTATGCCATGGGGTATTTCTTTCAGTGTAAGAATACTTGAGGATGACTGATAAAAAGAAAAAAAAGTTGAATGCTCAGAGAACAGCTCGCAGGTACTGTTCTTCCTCCTTCTGAGGGATTGCTCACACTGACTGTGCTTGTGGAGCTGCATCAGCCTAGCACCTAGAGCATTTCATGCACAGGGATGGATTTATTCTCAGAAAAGGTAAGAGACAGGACTTGAACCACCCATGAAGCATATTGTAGCCTCCCTTACAGGCCTGGACAGAGAGAATAACACAGATACCACAGAGGTGACATGACCATAACATGGATGTAGATTTTACAGTTGCTAGGTGGGCTGGCAGCAGACTATTGCTTGCAGAAGGCAGTAGCTGGCAGGAGCTACTCCCATCTTTTTTTTTTTTTTAACAGAAGCTGCTGAAACCAGAAAATAATCCAGTTGCAAGTAATCGCAAAGAACAATTTAAAAACTGCATACTGTCATGATCCATGAGTTTTGTCCTCCAGGGATCAACAAGGCCCTGTTTTAACTATCAGTGGAGTAAGGGAGAGACAAGATATTAGGGATATTAAAATAAAAAAAAAAACCTCAAATGTTTCCTTTCTGAGCCTTTCTGGCCTTGGATTTATCTGTCTGCACCCTATCCACACCTGGGCATTCAGTCCTAGGTTTTCCTCCCCTTTTCCTTGGTTGTGAATGGAACTCCATCTACCAGTACTGAAGTGTCACGGTGAAGGTTCTGGAAAGTGTAAGAAATAATTCAAATCTCTGCTCTCCCAAAGCCCATTTCATACCAATTGAATATTTATGTGACCACAGGAAAACGTATTTGATGTCATGTTATTCCAGCTGAGTGAAAATTCTTGCTGTGACAAACATTTAATAATTTATAGAAAGCATTGGCTCCCAGAATACCTTCTATAGGAGGAAAAAAAAAAAAAAAGTAAAAGAAACATCTGGTAGATAGGAGACACCTGGAATGTGGGAGGTTTACTCTACTCTATATGAGACATAGCACTCCCACTATCACAGACAGCTATGGCAGCTTCTACATTCTTCAATTCTTGGCCATGACCCACCCAGCTGCTTTGCTAAAGCAAAAGCATTGGTACGCACACACCAAAGGCATTAAGAAATGTTCCTGAGGAGTTGTGCTCGGAGTGAGTTACCTTCAGCTGAGGGGTCGTGTAAGCATTCTGACAGCACCAGGCTCCAGCAGCCAAGTAGACAAGAGGATGTCCACTGGTAGGGCTGGGGCTGATCTGGGGAAGTCTGCTTACAGAAGAAATTTGGCTGGATTGATACCGTATGTGGTGCTGGAAGATCAGAAAGGAAGTTAACTTTTAATTTTGAAGTTTTCTGCAATATCTTGGCAAAAACCTCCCTTGCATCTCTCCAATGCCATTTTTCCTGTAAGTACCTACCAAAAGAAAGACACATTTGGAGAGCAAAATAAAATTAAGCTACACGAATATCATTTGCAGTTACAAGCAAAAGTTGATTATGCACTCACTGACATGCAAGCTACTTACATCTTCTAAGGCTGAAGAACTGAGTAAGATCCAAATACACAGGCTGTAGTTTACGAAGGGTAAGTAAGAAGAGTGGCAATTATAGGACATTAAATATTAAAGCATGAAAAAGAAGCTAAATACTTAAGAAAATAGGTTGGGAAGCAATATATATATATACATTTATATATAAAAATGAAAGGTAAGAAGTTTTCCTCATGATCCTGCTCAGATTTTCTTAGCAATAAATTCACTTTATACCTCTAAGATGAGCCTGTCTTTCCCCTGGAGTGTTTTCTTCGGGTCCTTATCTTAACTCATGAACCCTTCATTAAATTTTCTCCTCTCTGCTCAGCTGTGGCAGGGGCAGGTGAGCCAGTGGGTGCCTGGTGTTTGGCCAGTGTCAAACCACAACAAAGCTTTTCCCTTCTCTGGCTCAAAGGAGCTGCAGTAGTAATTTTTCAGCTGCTTAGAGGTGAACTGAAGTCCAGCTGCTAGTCCAAGACTGAGGAAGCGGGACCCATGGGAGCAGCGTCACCCCATGCCAGCCCCAAGCCTTGGGGAGCACCTGTACACTGAGACAAAAGGCTAGGCACGAAGCAGCAACAGATCATAAAACTGGAATTCAGAAATACGTTTTCTATCTGAACCAGACATCATCTTGTTTATTTGTGATTAATTACTAAAATCGTCATAGCGACTCAGACAATCAACAATGTAAGATCTTCACCCTGTACAATGAAACCCCAATGCTCCATGGTGTAAACAGCTATGTTTGCTTTAGCCAGAGACACTACACACATTTTCATTAACTCAGAATAGCACTTGTTGAAAGTGTAATAATATAAATTGAAGTTCATGTCATGTCATTTGCCATATAGTGTTAAGCAAGTACTACACACTAAGTATTGTCAGCAAAAAAACTGTCACAGCTGTAACTGTTAGTAGATAACAGCTACAGGTTATTTTGTAGTAGATCTTGACTTCTTTCTTTTCCCCTCTGCACATAAATGATCTTGGTCATACTCTTTTTCCCAAACGTATTGACAGCTTTTAATGATAATGGCAGAGAGAAATATTTACACATCTTCTCAAAGGCAACATGTACAGGAATCTGCAAGTCATCATGCCAGCAAACTATCAACGATACCAGATGGCAGGGGATTTCTTTAACGCTTTCCATTCCATCATCAGTCATTCCCTGCTGCATTATACATGTATGTTCAGTCTCATCCAAAATCCATTGAAGGGTTTAAATACATTTGGGCATTGTTTGTAGCAGAAAATACGTTCGCCCCAAATATTCTTACGCCACCAAGAGGCAGCATACCTCCCCAGAAGAGGAATTCCAGCCCAGCAGAGGACTTTGTCCTTGGGACACAGTGCTGCTGGGGCACTAAGTGACACTGGGACAGTGGCTTTGACAGGCAAGGTCCTGGGTGTTTGCAGCCCCAGCAGAAGTGGTTTGTAAGCTCAGGCTTCAAGCTGGCAAGAAGAAAACAGTGCCCTCATAAAATTATCTATGCATTCTACACACTGTGAAAGAAAGCATATATGTCTTTTGAGAAATTTTCTCAACAGTTTGCAACCTCAGGTTTAAAAGGCTAACATGGGGTTTACATATTACATAAACAGACACTTGTATTCAATTCTTCCCTTCAAGAGCTAAGCAAAGATGAGTTTTCTGTTTATTTGAAAAGTAGAGACAACATGTTATCAACCATTGACGCCATTGAAATATGACATCTATCAAGCCAAGTTAAGCTACACCCCAGCAAGAACAATTCTTATTTATTCCATTCTGGCATCTGAGCCAGGAAGAACTTGAGGAAGACGCTTTTTCTACTAGTTCCACCATTTGTTCCTTCAGGCTACTACCCCATTAACTCCAGAAACCTGAAAATAGCTGGTGACATCTGCTCAAGGTCTCTCCTGGGATAAGGACTAGAGCAGTAGCTGGGCTGTCATTCAGTCAGCCTTTCTTATGCCACTTCCATGTTTCCAAAGCAAGAGAAGAGAGAAAGCCAAAAGAACAGTCTCAAGGTAGTCAAATAAAGTAACAGCCTTCAACCTAACTCCTCTTTCAAAAACTGAACTCTATTAAAAAAAACCAACAACAACAACAAAAACCCAAAACCACACAGCAGCAAGCAGAAATACATTGTAATCCACACTATATGAAGCAAATACAGAACTTAAAGGCATAGGTGCAAAAGAATAAGCTTTAAGTGCCTTCTGCCTTACTGGACAGGGAAAAAAAGTTTGTGTCAGTAAAAATAGTGAAAAATGCTTTTCTGGCACCCAAAATATTTCCAAAGACAATTTAGTTTTCAGTCAAGAAAATCAATCATGCCCCACCAGAAGTTCTCAAATGCTTTTAAAATTTTGAAAATATCTGCGTATTGCTTCATGGGACACACTTGTATGCAGTCCGATTTAGTTGCAAAGATATTTGTGCAATTATAGCTTTTGTACAGGAAGACTATTGCACAGAAAAGAACAGTGGAATTAGCTTTCATGTAAGAAATGGAATATTAAAAGTTACAGAACTGTACACTTAAGTGTAACCTAAAGGCCAAGTTTTAAAATTGAAACTTGTTCTGAACAATAGAACTGAGTCCTCTTGATGACTGGGCACCTTAAAATACCATTCTTGCCACTAAGACAACATTCAAAAGACAAAAGATAGCATAAACGGTAAAAGATAACATTTTATCAATTGATTATTTATTCAAGTTATGTGAACCAGGAAACCAATTATTACAATAAATAAGTTACTTCATAAAGTACTTCTTTCTCCTTCTAGAAAACAAACTCCTCAATCCGGGAAAAATTTCAGCCAGCAAAGAATTGCAGACAATATTCTTTCTTTTGCCATGTCCTTATAAACCACAATTGAATTTAACACTGACTTAAATTGCTATTTAGTCAAGGAACACCAGAACTGTAGCCTGCATTTACCTTGATAAGTCTAGAACTTGTTCGATTTTTAGCAAAAAAAAAAAAAAATAAAAAAAAATCCTACTTTGTTTTGAAGAAGGCTCCATCTAGATTCAACTCCAATACAGAATCATATTCTTAGTTTCTCAAAGAAAGTCATATTGAAAAACAAAAACTACCACTGTGAAATCTATTAATAGATTAAGTCTCATCATTCTTATGTTGTTCTGCTTCACCTTCACAAAAGGATTAAATTTAAAAAAAAACCTCAGCTGAGAAAAAGATGTTGAGGTTTTGTTGTTTGTTTTGAGTTTGGGTTTCAGTTTGTTTTTCCCTTTCCCCCTCTAGATAAACTGATTTCACATTTTATTCCAAGTTGCCACAGGAAGAATATTCACGTTTTCAAAACTCTAAGGGTTTAATCACCCTTTAAAACTTACCTGCTTGAGTTCTCCTTTGTCCATATCAAAATGCTGCAAGCCACCATTTAGGACCATCAGATACAGGGCTGTTAAATAAGACAATGCTATACAAAGCTTATATGCAACTGCAGCAGAAATTTAGAGTTTATCAAAAAATGTTTTCTTCAAGAAAATACAGGAACCCTTAGCAGGATATGTTTATTTTCATTCTTCATTTGAAGAGGATGTTTTGAATTATAAATGACAGAATTGACTTCAAATTCTCATTTAGAGAGACGAGAATCACAACACAGAAACTGGAATATGAACACTGGCAGCAAGAATAATATTAGTAGGATAATACATTAAAAAATGCTTAAAGTTACATGATCTCTTTGATTGACACAGATTCCTCAAGCTTTTTCTAAGTTCAGTTTAAGGCAGGAAAAAAAAAAAGAGCAAAAAGAAAGAACTCTCCCAAACTAGAAATAGCCCTACATACTTCAATAAATGTACGAAAGCCAAAGGACTCCAAAGAAGCCACTGAACAGCAGGGACCACTAATTGCCAATTTTAAAATTATCATTATTATTAATTATTATTTATTGTTGCTGTTGCTATTAATATTATCTTTATTTACTTTTTTTTGCATTAATTAATTAACAAAATTGCATTAATTAACAAAAATTTATAGTCTCTCTCAGAGTGAGGATACTAGGTACCCTATTAGATTCTGCTTGCCTTGGATATCTCATAGTCCAAACTTGAAACCCACTGCCCAAAGATTTTGAGGAAGCACAGGCTGAGCTTTTGTTTCTTACAATACCCATACAAAGAAATTAATCAATGATTCTGTGAACACAGATGTAAAAAAAACCAAAGCACATTTTACCTTTTGATCTGTGCAGTCACATATGCAGGTACAAATCCCTCATCATGTTAATTAAGTACAAAGGGAGTCAGAAAGGTTATTGATAGGAGAATACACAAGACAAAAAGAAACTAGCCATGAAGCTATGCCTAACAATCCATGTTATGCAGAAATATTGCATGATAAGAACAGAGGCTAAAGTTCTCAGAACCACCATGTTAATACAGTAATTTCTGGTAAGGTAAATCAAAGAGGGCTTCCAACACCTAAAAAATCAAACAAAAAAAATTATGTGAATATATTTCACTGTCTAAGTAACACAGTGCTGATTTATTTTTGGTGATTGAGTCCAGAGTCTATCAGTCAGTGACATGCACATCCCAGGATCATATCTTTATAGAAACAGTTGAATCATGTTTTCAGTATTGGAGATGGGCTTCCTCACCATCAATAGACAGTAGCTTTTCCACCACTCTACAGCGTTCGTCCTAAAAATTCCACATGGAGCTGCCAAGTTCAGCCAGGGCAAAATTCTGCATTCTTCCTGAGTAAATTCACTACAGTTATAGAAATGTGTTGCTTAGCGTGGAACTGTGTTTTGGATTTGCTCTGAAAACAGGGTTGATAATGTGGAGATGATTTCGGTGTTGCTGAGCAGTGCTCACAGTGCAAATGACATTTCTGCGACTCCCTCTGCCCCAGCAGAGTAGGCTGGGGCATACAAGGAGTTGGGAAGGCACACAGCAAGGGCTGCTCACCTCAGCTGATCCAGAGACGTCCCACACCGTGTGATGTCATGCTCAGTACACAAAGCAGGGGGAAGAAGAAATGGGGAACATTTGGAGTAATGCCTTTTGTCTTCTCCAAGTAACGACTACATTTGATGCAGCTCTGCTTCCCAAGAGAGGGCTGACCACCTGCCCATGGGAAGGGTGGAATGAATTCCTTTTTTTGCTTTTCTTGTGTTCCCTGCTTTTGCTTTACCTATTAAATTGTCTTTACCTTAACCCTCAAATTTTCTCATTTTTATCCTTTGGATTTTTTCCCCCATCCCACTGGTGGAGGAGTGAGTGAATGCCTACATGGTACTTAGCTGCCTGCAGAGGTTAAACCACAACAATAAGAAAAAAGAAAATATTAAAAAGTTAACTTTTGCTCCAGGTCTAACTTGTAAATAAAGCAGAGACAGAGACCACGTCTATAACTTCACTTGTAGCGTAACTGTAAGACTACAACTTCTATGTTAAGAAAATACTGGAAACTCCAGTCTCAATACTGGTCACATCTGATTTTTTGATTAGTAGAAATTTTACAATCCTAGGTTTGTATACCATCCCAAACACTGCCAATTACTCTGCCTCTGCTTCTAGTACCCAAAATCATGCCAAAGAACATGTAGTGAGAAGGCATCCTGTAATATAGCGGTACCTACTGCAAGAAGTACAAGAACTAAACCTTTAAGATATCAAGATCGTCTTAAAGGAATTGCAAAATTACAAATGTTGACAGATGATTGCAAACTGAATACAGTGCCTCCACAATTATGTTCTTCCTCTTTCAAATGTGAAAATAGTAACAAACAAACATAGAGCTTATTGGTAGCCTTGAAACAGCATGAAAGGGGCCAAATGGGAAAGGCTGAAGAGTAAACAAGGAAGTCAAAACTTAAGGTCCCGTTGTTTTCTAGCCCAAGTTAGCACAAAGCCTTATAGTTTCTATGGAAACTCATCCATTTGGCACCACAAGAAAAAGCTGCAGTCGCAGAATGAGAAACAAGTCAGAGTATTAAAAAAATGGTGTAGTAAATGTAAATGATTATGAGTCAAATTTCTAGTGTTAGTTATTAGGGTTTTCGGGGCTAATCATAAGATGATCAGTTCTAGAGAGTCTTTTTTTCCCCCCCAGACACATTTTGCACCCTTTACCCCAGGCTGGAAATGGCTGAAGGCAGTGGTATGGGAGCATCTGCCTCAAGTGACTGAACTCTGCATTTTGTGGAACTGATCTTCCCCAAGCTGAGTGCCGTAACTCTGGCAGTATTTCAGTGCTGCTAAGTTGGATCAAGTGGTAGGATATCTTTGAGGATATAAACCTGCAAACCTGACCAACATGCTTTCCTGTTTCTTTTCCTCTGAAATAGTGGATACTGATTGTTGCCAAAACAGGATATCAAACAAGTGACTTTGACCTGTCTGTATAGGAATTCCTTGGGGTTACGAAGGGCAGAAGAACATAACAGTTCCCTCCGAGACCTTCCCATTATCTGTGCTCTGCTTTTCCCAGCAAAGCAAAGGAGTTCAGAAGGAAAGTATATGGAAATCAAACTTAGAACAGCAGAAAACAAAATTTTATAAAAATGAAAGTAATAGGCATCACATTTAATTCTACTGTAACAAATACTATTAACAGAAAGAGAATGTGCCAAAAATGTATTGTATTAAACTCTGTGAATTTTGAGGATGACAAGATGTCTATAAATAAATTAAGAAAAACTATTTGTACTTGTTTGAATGGCCCTCACAATTTCCTTCCTGAGGTAAGTGAAGAAGCCAGTCATATCCTGTGTGAAAACTATGTACAATCTGCATTCTTCCAGAAATGAAGAAGATGAAATCTTCTAAGCATTTGTTACATCATTTAGTTAAATTAGTCAGAAGACAAGGCAAAATCACTCAAAAAGAATAAGATGTCAACATTTAGAATAAGCTTCATTCAACTTATTTTGATTACCTATGAATTGAGAAGATTTATGTTCTCCTTTGGTTTTTTTAAAGAAAAATAAAAAGTGCATAAACATACAGACACAGATTTCCTTATTCCTGAATTACTCCAATTTCTCTCTAGTTTTAACAATATGTTCAGTCAATTAAGGTGAGCAGCAACAATTGGCAACTCATACTAGGTGTTCTATAGAGTCTCAAAGAGCAGAAAACCCAACCATCCTAGCAAATTGATATTCTCTTTCCATTGTTTTTTATTTTATAGGAGAAAACTTCCAGAGTTCATGGATTTTTCAAGACAGATGTTTCTAAGAAACACACAGGTCAATATAATTGTACTTTGATTCACATACTTCAGAAACTGCCTTTCTGAAAGACTGGCTTTATTAAATCCAGTCTTTATTCTGTCAAAGTAGCATTGAGTAAAAAAAAAAAAAAAAGGCATTTTGCCTTGCCAAAGCTGACAGGGCACAAATCTCTGTTCATTAGTATTTTTCTCTTTAAAGCTACACTAACAGAACTTGCCTTGAGATCCTGGAAGAGAAAGCATGTAGACCTTGTATGTTTCATCCTTGGACAAAAGAGAATCACACAGGAGGAACCTAGAGTACAGCAACATGAGATTTTGATGGTGGTTCAGTTAAATAACGCATTAGTTCCCTTATTCAGGTTCAGCACAATGGTTTTTGGGTGAAGGAAAGATTGAATAAACTAATACTTCTACAAGGATGTTTTCCTTGGATATTGAGTGTCAAAATCAAAACCTTTAGAATATAAAAATCAAAGGTGTACCAAAATAAGATGAGAAAAAGCTTAAATGTGGACTGACTCAAGTTATTTTACTGATTTCATGAATTTCTGGTATTTAGTTCCTTCTCAATGCCTAGGCAGGGAAACCAAAAATCAGTTTTGACCTCTTATTCATGGTCCCAGTGCCAGGCCCACTATGACCGGCCTGTTATTCCTTATCAGATCACAAAAAGAATGGGAGAAAAACAAATTAAGGGAAAGAACAGTTAATGTACATACTAGAAGAAGACTTTGCTAATAAGAGAATTTATTATCTAGAAGGAAGGACCAGAAAAATGCTTTTTCAAGATATTCAAGAAGGCACTATAGAAATTAGCATGTATTTCAGTACTCGGGTAGGGCAAACAGACCATCTTCAACATACATCATTATGTGCCTTTGAATCCAATTTGTTAAACAATTCCCTACCTTTTTTGTTAACAACACCTTAATATAATTAATAATAGCATCTGACTACAATCTGAGTTTACAGAAAGCCCATTGCATTACAACACAGAAGTATAGCAGCAGACTAAGGAGGACTATTGCTTGCTTAAAAGATTTATGATACATAATGTAATTTAGGGTGCTATTTTGAAGTGCTATCTATTTTATTCTCATACACAAAAGAATATATGCATTTTAGAAATAATAATCCTAAATAGTCAAATCTTCAAAACAGAAGCCTGAGGCTACTTGATTCCAAAAACTATACAGCCAGATAGATTTGACATAATTGTGCTGCCACAAGTAGAAGTGGTTGGATCTGAGTGACTTCAACATGCCCTCCCTTCTCTCCTGCCAAAGGCAGAAGCACAAAAATGAGAGAGATCAAAATGATTACAAATACTTTTACACATATAGATACATAATTCCTCAAGATACCATTCCCAATTTATTCTACCAGCCAAACAGCACATTTTAAGATTGAGATTAATAGGCAGCCAAATGCTTTCTCACCATATACTTTTGGAAAAAGACACTTGTGTCCTCCAGAACCACTCAGAACTTTCTATTTATAACATTCAGCTGCCTGCACAGATAACTCCATATAATTCTCTCTCTCCCATTATGTCCTTTCTAAATTTTACTAAACTTGTGTTTTCAGGAAGAAAGATAAAAATATATTTCTTTCTTTGCTTATTGTTCTGTTTTTAAAATCAGATTAATGTAGATAATATTACAATGCTGATACAAATATCATAAGGGTTTATAACGTCTGCCAGAGTTTCTATACATTTTTGGTGGTGTAATCATGAAACAACCCATATTTGGGGTTTCTAACACTGCAAGCAGTAACTTATATACAACGTACTAAATGAGATCATTTGTTTCCTGACTGCATATTGTCTAGACACAACCATCAGAATTTACAGCTAATTCAGTGTTCAAACATGAAATACAACTGTATTCTGCAGCACCAGAGGGGCATCCTTTACTTACCAAAGTTATTGATTCACAGCCATCTGTTCATTCTACTTACAATGCTCTCAGGCTTTAAACTTGGTTTTTTAAAACGTTGTTACAATTGCATATAGACACATAACTCAAGACTTAGCTTTTAAGAAACCTGAAATTCTTCAGTGACCTCCCCAACTACACTGAGTCATTTTGCATCTTCTAATATACTGGAGACCTGCTTATCAATTTATGCTCATTATTCAAGTAAAAAAGACAAGCATACAGACCCACTTCTAACTTCTAGATAAGACACAAGTATTTCACTGTTGTGTTTAGGCTTTGCAAGTGAAAGATACACTGTGCTACAGGAAAAGTGCTCAGACTTCACTCTTGCTTCCATTTTTTCACTGTTGATACCAAGTATTCACTGTTCTGCAAGTATTGACCTCACATTTTAAATCAAGGAAAGTTTGATCTGTGACGTCAGCATATTCTTTACACAGACATACTTCTATTGCTACTGAGATAGTTTGGGAAATAAAATCCACTATTACAAATCATTAGTGTCTTGGAGTCTGCTGAACAACTCCATTCTCCATTGAAAGTAAATAGCCCGTAAAATGAAGCAAGTGCACAGAAGATAAATTATGCCTCTGGAAAAAGTTAAATTTTTGGATTCAGTTTAGTTTCCATTTATCCACGTCATGTAAGGACAGAAGTCATGACTCCTGGGACAGAGGAGAATGCCTCAGCATGTTAGGCCTTTCTGCTAACTCTGAATTATTCTTTAGATATAGGCTCATTTTCTGTATTATTAATGAGATTTTAGTTCAGAGGGTAGTGCCAAAGAGTGACAGATCTTCCAGCTGTAGCTCATAGTACATCTTTAGGCTCGGTAGCAAAAAGACTCCGTCCCTGCATGAACTAATATTCTCTTCTTCCCCCGTCTCTTCAGCTGCATTCACCATAGAAGACGCCCTGAAAAACTCATCAGTGAAAGAACCACATTAAAGGCAAAAGTAAGTAGGTGTTTTTCTAGCCTTGTACCATTCTATTGAAAGTCACAGAGCTGAACTCATGTGATTTCATGCATTTCTAATTTCAGAACAGTTCAAGTGCTGTACTCTGACTTGGCCAAGGAAGATTGTAGGTCAAGTGCCTTCAGTCTCTTCCAGACTAACAAGAGATGAAGTAGGAAAAGCAAATATCAGGGATAATAGGGTTTAAATCTGCACAAATATTTACCTCCGCAATATTCAGATAAGCTTTGCTGGCTGTGAGAAGTCTGAAGAGCAAATAGACCAGGTCTTGGAGGAAATTCTACTCTTGCCAGTACAACAGAGAAATGGTTCTATATTTCTGTGTTAGAAACAGCCTGTTTTCCATTGGTGAAGACAAACTGCTGTGGCTATGACACTTGCATTCATGCTATATATTGTATCAAAAATTCTTCTTTGCAAAGTAAATATCTTAAAAATCAAAATAAGCTTGATAAGCTTGAAAAATTATGTAATAGGATCTCAGGGGAACAGACACCTAATTCCTGACCTTAAAAACCCTGCTGACATACAAGAGAAAACTTCAGAAGTGCATCCACTATGAAAATTCTGTTTTACAAAAGTTACTGAAGGCTTTAAAGAAAGCGAAATTAGAAAATTTCTATTAGGGAAAGCACAAGCTATCTGCTTTTCTTGCAAAGGAAAGATTCCAACCATTTAACCATTTTAATGTGTAAGAACTGAATTTGTAACTAGAAAATGTTCCAAACATTTGTTGCAGAGTTGAAAATATTATTTTGATTTATTTGATTCATATATTCACCTACTTCAGCCAATCTGAAAGGTGCAGACTTGCACTGCACTTCAGTTGTCCTATTACAGGATATAGAGTGTCAATTGCATTCAGATATTCTCCGCTTGCCAAGGCTGTGTTTTGTTCTGGGCAAGTGAAAACATGATGAAAATAACATTATTCTTTGGGAGTTGTGAAAGTCATAATACGTATATAGTCCAAAAGAAGTCAGAGTAGCCATTCCCAGAAGGCGTCTCCTATGTGAAGGACTATCCAATACTTTAAAAGAGCTGTAGGGATTAGCTGAGATTCCATTAACTAACTGCACATGTCTCCCCTTGGTTATATTAGACAATCCAAGGCAGCTACAGTCTGTATTTTTCATCACTATGAATTTTTGGAAAAATTTAAGTTTAACAATGCTGACAAAAATTCACATTTTTGGACCTATTCTACCTATACATAACACCTGCCCAATACAAAAACAAGCAATATGCATTTCCCTCTTTACATATGACAAAAAAAAACCCCAGAAAAAACCAGTCAAGGAGCCACAGTGATAGGCACTGGAGAGCACAGGTTACAGACACACTTTGCAAAGTCTCCCATCAGAGCAGCAGCTCAGGCTGCTGTAACTTACACAAAAACTGTATCATCTCCTATGGAAAGCTCATCTTCCTGCAATGCCAAGGTAACAGGCTCCTGGACCAGCCCCACCATGTGCTAGGGGGTTCAGGAGACACAGAGTCTTTGTAAACAATCATCTGTTTCTACCCTTTATCTGAACTAAAAATTAATTGCTCTAATGCCTGCATGACAGGAACAATTCCTATGTTTTCCTTGTTGGGTCTTACAGTTTAATTGCCACATGTTACCTGAGTAAATAGACACAGATTTGAGGAAATAAGTCATATAAATGCATGCTTACCAGCCGGTGCAGAACGTGAGCAGTGAAGTTGAAAACCATGATAATCAACACATGATGGACTGAATTCGCCTTGCTTAAAATCTGGCTTGGAATCCCTTTTGCTCTGAATCTCATCTGATGAAATCTTATCCAGTTCAATTGTAACAGCTGACATTTTGATAGTTTCAGTAGACATCAAATTAAAAAACAAAACTGAATAAAAAGAGACGCAAGTTTTAGTTCAGCTTGCCCAAACTTGCAGTCTGAAAGTAACTTCCTATCACAAAGGAAAAAAAAACCAAAATCAGACTGTAACAGTGCAGAACATTCAGGTTCTTTTTTTTTTTTTTTTAAATCAATAACAGAGAAACTCTATTTCCATGAAGCTGTTCTTCCAGCTCTGGAGCATCTGATAAATATTGCAGCTTGCTTCTAAAACGGAAAACTACTACTTTAAAAAGTTCTTCTGTTCTTGCAGTGACAACCACATTATGACGTTTCTGAAAAGCTGCCAGAAAAATAGCAAGGATAGCAGAGACATTTGTATGCCTGCTAAGCTGGGGACTTCCTAACTTTAAGAGTCTACCTCACATTTTGTTCCCCAGCTGGGAGGGGCCAATATCAATGGGAGCGAGTGCATCCCAACCCATCCTGGCTCCTGTGCCTCGTTACTTGTGCCACAAGTTTCTCCAGTGAACACTCAAGTCATTGTATGGAACGTGTGTAGGATAAATCACTAAAAGGTATGTAATTCCTTGAAAATGAGCAAGAAATGCTTCACAGTTTCTCTGCTTATTATTTTAGAGCCTTGAGTACAAAAATGTGTCCTTTTAAGAAAATATTAAGTAAGAGTAATATTAAGGAAAGTGGTTTAATCTTTCAAACTGTTTTATTATTACTTTTGTTTCCTTAAATGCAACTAAATCTCAACAGAACTCAAGACATGAAAAGGACCCATCTCTTTCTAACTTGTGCCAGCAGACCTCTGAGCACTCTCAAGTGCCAAAGGAGCCACCCCAGTGGAGATGCTGGGGAGCTGGCAGAGCAGCCGGGCAGGGGAGAGGAGATGCTCCAGGGGAGGGCACGCTGCATTAAAGGGCTTGGGAGCACACTGCCAACTCCCAAATTCCTCAAGAACAGCAGGGGACATAAAGCATGAATTAGTTATCGAAACAGGCCACACGAGAAACATTGCCAAAGCTGAGCTGCAGGAAAGGTGATGTGCCAGCTGTTAGTTTGCTACCCCTTTCTTATTTTCTCTTGGCACAGTGAGGAAGAGAAGAAAACAATACAAAGAAAAACAATAGATCTATGCAGCCATGCAGCTTTTACTAAACATTCCCTTGTCCTGCAAAAGCAGAACAAATCCAAAATCTTAAACCCAACTCATTGAAACATCAGGTTTAAACATAAGTCAAGTTTTAAACTGAGCTGCTTATGGTGCTATCCTAAATAATCTCAATGCAAGCAGGGAGCAGGTGGAGATTACACGTGCTTGCAGTAGAAACATATCCTCAAACAGGACCCAGTTACATTTAAAAATAAATAAATAGATATATTTACCAGTGGGAAACTTCTTTCAATATCTAGGTTAAGGGAATTTCTATGAGACAGTATCTAGATGGGACATGACTGCAGCTAGGAACCCAACTGAGGTAAAAAGGCTAATACTAATAAGTAGAAAAACATGGAAATGGGACTGTAAAAACCAGTCAGAGGGGAAGCTTCCCAAGGAGACCAGAAATATGTGACAGTTTTGCTTTCATTTCATTTCAATTAATGCACATCAGGGGCAGGAAAAGCTTGATGCAAGTGTCACAACACTAAACAAAACTTTAGAAAGGGTTATATAACAGGAAAAACAAGTGTGGTTTTTGGAAGGCAAACCCAGCATGGCTTACACCAAGAAAAGGAAAAGGCAAAAATATCAGACAAAACGCATGGCATCTTTTTTTTAAAATAGCCTTCTATTCCACTTTTGCTTAAATATGTAAAATCAACTTGTGTCATTTTTGCTGTCTGAAGTAATCTTACGTTCTTCTGAAAGAAACTTCCCCAAACGAAAATGTTGGCTGCCAAATTTTTCAGAAATTTTACAGGAGGTAACAGCCTGATCAATTTATTAAAAAAAAATCCATAGCTTAAATTGCACTTCCCTGCTTATAGAAATTTAAAACATGCATTTTATATGGAGGTGCTACATAAATGAGTCCAGTCTAGCAAAATTCATAAAGAAAGAAGCAGCTGAATCCTCTAAAGGCAGAACACCACAAATGCCCAGAGGGTGGATCATTTCTGCCATATCCAGTGTCCCAAGAACTTTATCTTAGCTTTTGCTGGATTCTTGTAACTTTTCCTGCATATGTAAGCAATCTCACTTCCTGTACAAACCTGAATCTGAAGGGTTTATGTTTCTCCAGTAGCATTAATGTCAATAAGACTTAGGGTTTTTTTCTCTCATTACTCTGCTGCCGTTAAGTTTCCCACGTAAGTCTGAGTATGTAATTCAGTCAAGAGCAGTCTGTGACTGTGTCACACCCGGGTCACTCAAATCCAGGGCTAAACCAAGGTTGTTTTGCTCTGGGTAGTCCAAAGGAGAAAATTCCACCCAAAGATTCTCCAGAAGTAAAAAACTACACGGAAGTTCACTGGCAAACTGTAGAAAATTAAGGAACATTGGCAAAAGAATAAATACAACATAATATCACTTAGCACAGACTTTAGCCCATTGGACACAGAGGACCTTTAAACTCATTTGATGTTATGTTCCATGAGAAGAGAGTGAGAAGAAGAACAAAGGGAGAAAGGCAGGAAAACTTTCTGCAGCTAATTTTGACATACCTTTTCCATTAACCTGAGTAGGAAATGCAGGCAAATTAAATAGTCCCCTTGAGCTACACAGGGAATGTTCCTGCCACTATTAGCACTGGCTCAGCTCCACCTACCACAAAAGCTGGAGTAGGAGAGCTGGATAAAGAGAGTGTCAGTGAACACGTGCACATTACAAGAACCTAAATCAGAATGTGCAAGGGTCTGCTGCTCAAGGCTAGAGAGCACAGGGGTGAGATGTTGCTATTCAGAACCTGATGCTCCACTTGCAATCCCAGCATGGATACCTGGAGGCTGGCAAGCCTTGGAAACACAAGGGATCTTCTGGAGCAGCAGGAAAGGTCGCATCCCCCAACACGAGGGCAGTGTCAGACCGTACACTATGAACTCACACGGCTCTGTGCTACTCACCACTTGGGAATAAAAAGTGAGACTTTTTTGACTTTCCAGTCCAGTTATTCACCATTATTTAACCAGTCT
Organism: Irena cyanogastra; assembly: GCA_013397155.1. Lineage (NCBI taxonomy): Eukaryota > Metazoa > Chordata > Aves > Passeriformes > Irenidae > Irena > Irena cyanogastra. Next base: position 279,309 of record VWZV01014830.1, on the reverse strand, counting down.
GCACACAGTAACTGTTGACTCAGTTATTATTATGAATCACAGGTTGATATGTTCACCAGCACAAACAGTGGCACTGAAGGAAACAGTCTCACTCATGCTGTAAGGTACTGACATCCAACACGAGAATGCAAAGGAAAACTGCTCTTACACTAAGGGGGAAAACAGAAGAAAATAAACCCATGATTTTTCACTAAGTATGAGATGCTTTTCAATATAACTGTTTCTCATAATAGTAATCAGTTAAGTGACTGGTTTAAAATTTTTATTAAACCAAATAATCAAGAATTTGCTATAGGAATACTAAGATTTTTTTTTATAGTGAGCTGAATTACTACTGAGTGTAAAAACAATTACACTTGACCTTTTCACAGTTTCAGAACTACCACAAGAACTGAGAAAAGCCTTTTTAAAGTGTGAACTTTTTGAACTATTTGTTTCCAAGACAGAAAAACCAGCTGAACAGCTGTAGATATAGGACATGATCTACTTTGGAGTGATCATAGGATAGCCTGGGTTGGAAGGGAACCATAAAGATCATCTAATTCCAGCCCCCCTACCATGTATAGGGATACCTTTCACAAGAGCAGGTTGCTCAGAGCTCCATCCAACCCTGACCTTCCACCCTTCCATGGATGGGACAGCCTCAAATTCTCTCAGCAACCTGATCCAGTGTCTCAGTACCCTCTGAGTAAAGAATTCCTTCCACATATCTAACCTAAACCTACTCTCTCCCAGCTGGAACCCCTTCACCCTTGTTCTGTCACTTCATGCTCTTGTAAAACATCCCATCTTTCTCGTAGGCTCCCTTCAGGTACTGGGGGGCTGCAATTAGGTCACCCCAAAGCCTTCTCTTATACAGGCTGAAAAAACCCAAATCTCTCAGCCTTTCAATTAGGCCCTAAATCCAGAGATTTCACCTGAATAATAAGGGAGATTAGATTTTGATGCCATGCCCCTTATGTTAATTTGTCACCCCATATTCTCTGCCAGCAAATAATTACCAGCCAGTCCCAGCAGGCTCACAGAAAGGAACTTCACGACTAGGAAAGATAAATAAAGTATATTGTTTCCTGTTTACATTGGACATGAGCTTTATATCAAGCTCAGCTAGTATTAACTGGGCAATTATCCTGGCAAACAGTGGCACATTGATGGCAGCCAAACAAAGGCATCTCAGAGCAGCTCCTTTGCCAGGCTGCTGCAGCAGAGCCCCTCTGAATTCCTCAGTCCTGGCTGCCATCCCAGCACCATCCACCCTCCAACAAGGGCTGCACAGTCACAGGGGGAGCAGCAAGGGAAACAGTTTTCCTAACCTGTCAGCATTAAACAGCACAAACATTTTTCCTTAGCACAAAAGGAGTTGAAAATCTGGAGGGAAGAGTGTGCACAGACTGAGTATGTACAGCTGAACAGATTGGCTGGGGAGAGTTTTGCTTTCCATCCTTCTGAAATGTTTCCATTAGATTTTCACCTCCTTCATCCAAGTGAAAGCAGCATTTCAGCAGTGGAATGGAAAAAACAGGAAGTATAAAAACTGGAATGTCGAAGAACTTTTTTTTTTTCCTCAACCCCAAATCCATCTAGCAAGAGCCTCAGCTAGCTGAATCTTTCTTGGCACCAATTCTGTTTCAGTGAATTTGCTCATTTTGTCAGGAAAATTCTGAACAGCCGCAGTCCATAGTTCACGCACAAGAAAGGAATAACACAGCAGTGCCATTCCCGTGGCTGTTTGCAGCAGCCAGGACTGCTCAAGCCTGCCAGGGAAGGCACCAGGCTCTACAGTGGCATTGCTGACCTCCTGCCATACCAGACCCAAGCAAAGCCTGAGCCGCAAAAGGTGATCACTCTGACAACCAAGTGGAATATTGGACAAATCCCCAGTGCCACCCAACCTGCACAGCCATACAACACAACTCACAGAAACTAAATGAGCTATTCCAAACACTGACACTGCCTGTTTCTGAGGCATGTGAAGGCTGCTGCTGCCTGCTGGTCGCTTGTTACCCCAAGACCTACAAGAAGCCAGAAGCTGAGATTTAAGTCGTAATCTGGTCAATTGTATTTAGCCTTAATGTTTTCTCTTTTGCACAGAGAAAAAGGATATTTCTCTTGTTATCTGAAAACAAATCAAAATATGACTGTGACTGTAGAATGTCTCACACTAACTCTTGAAATAGCTACTATCTTATGTACTTAAAACCCTGAATCTTTAGACAGAGATTCAACATCTACAGCAAAATTGATCTTTAAAATCCCCAATACTGAAATATTTCAAACATTGTCTCTATAGTAATACCTACAACCAGTGTCTTTAAAGAAATCAGAGCTGCAAATATCTGTTTATTATCCAAATTCCAGATTTCCTAAGGTAAGTGAACTGCACTGTGAGAGCTGGTGCTGTGCAGTTGTGGACAATGCTTACTCCAGCCTGAATAATTTCACTACCTTACTGAGGCATAAGTAAAAACTCCAGCAAAACAACCTCATGCCTCAACCAAATTTAAAAAGGGACAAATTCTCCGTTTAGTGGATCCTAGTTAAGAATTAAATCTAAAACTCAGTGATTACTATGAATTTAAGTTGCTGTTATTCTGTTCCATTTTTTTCCATTCTTGACACTTGTAGCCACAGACAGCTCAGTAATCCTCTTCTCATCCACTGGAAATATATACTAAAGAAATAAAAGTTCACTTCACTTTAAGGAAGCTCATTACATAGGCCCATTTTCTTTCAAAAATTGAAGAAAGTTGTGAGAAGATAAATATCATCCTATCTTCTCCCTTTGTCTTTTTGTGTTCGATTTTTGGTGGGATTTCTGAAGGTAAAGAAGAATAGGAGAAGATAGGAAAAAAATAATTCTGAATCTGTTTGAGTTAGCAAAATACACTGGAGAAAGCAAGAGAAAGGATCTTAACACTTCCATGGCTTTAAAGAGGAAACAAGCAGAGGATGGATGCTTTTTAATGAATGTGATGCTACTTTTACCTGTTCTCTCTGGAGACCTGTATTTTTGTTTTGACTGATAATAGTAGGTTTTCTGCCACTACCAACACGGTTCCCTGTCCCTTCCCAGCTCATCTGGGTCTGCCCAGGATACCTGGCCATGCACACACAGTGGCTTGCTGGCTGCAGAGCCCTGCCAGAGGCACACTAGAAGCACACACCAAAGTATTTCTTCTGTGGTTCTCCCGAACTCCTTAAACTCTAGTCACTAGGTGACCCAGAGCAGAGTGAAATCCATTTTAATGGGGCCTTGGTTAAATCAGTCGACTGAGTCCTTGCTGAGCTAGGCAACGCCATGCAGAAACACATAAACAAACAAATGAAACAAAACAAAACAATGAAACAAAAAAAACCCGACCCCAAATCCAACAAAAAATACATTCTTATTTCTGTTGGCAGTCTTAGCAAGCAAGGATAGAGGATGTTTTCAGTTTTAATGCCTTGCTTCACTGTAAGCTAACCAGCATTACCCAAATACTTTTCCATGACAGTGTGGTGCATTTTGGCTCATGGCAGTACTCCTCCAGCGCCACAGCAGGTGAGGTCCTGTTCCTCCACTGAACTATTCCACACGCGCTTCTGACTTTCAGAAACTCCGTAATGATGCCACCCTCTGGTGGTGACACATTCCAGCAACGAACAGAATTTAGGATTGTAAAGGAACACATCAAAGTTGGGTTTACTGTAAAAAGAAAGTAAGAATATGTCTATATTCCACCAGAACATCAACTTTTTTATCTCTTGTTTCAATCTGTAATGAGAGAAGCCAGAGCTGTAACAGTAGATTTATCACATTATTTCTGTTGTGCTTTTCTCTGGAACAGAAGTGTATTATGTTGAATTGTAATCTAGAAATTTTAACATTAGTGCACAGAAAAAATATCAGAGAAGTGAGATGTCTTAAACTTACGTTATTCATATTGTAAACATCAGTCATCACACATCCAAACTCATGCAAGTGATAAATCCACCTCACCAAATTAATGCATTCTATAATCAAATTAAAATTTGAATTAGAGTAACAGTGACAAAAGAGGCAAGTATTATGAAAAAAGATGAGCATATCTCAGCTCTTTGTATTTTAATGTGTATTTAAACAAACTTAGTTGCACCAAAAGAGTAACTAAGTTAAGAGGATAGCTTTCCTATAGCAGGAGCAACAAGCAGCCAAGGACATGTAGGAGGCAGTGGAGAGGGACCCTCCCTAAAGTCTTATTCTGTATCTTCCCACTGAGTATGTCAGTCTTCCACCGACCTTGAATTGCATCCCTGTGAGATCCAAACCAAAACCAGCCACAAGTGTTGGGACTGCAGCATCGAACTAGTGTTGAGCAGTTCATCTGCAGAGTCTGAAAAGTTTAATTAAATCCTGCCACATCCACCAGAGTTTCAGGCCTCCACATCCATAGTTCCTTGAACAACTGCATGTTCTCTGCATTTATGCCCATTATGTAACACTATTCTTTGTGACTTCAGCACACATTGCCTCAGGTCTCCCTTGCCTTCTAGTATTTCTACATCAGCAGCCTGAGTTTCTACCAATCCACAGCTACACAAAATGTACGTCTTTCACTCTGGCATTTCATTCTATTTTCAAAAACATTTTTAGGAATGAGTCCAAGATAAATAAGTTTTCTCAACTACTGAGCAGTTTCTGATTTTGAAAGTCTTAGCATATTATTTAGATGGCCATCTTTGAGCCCCTAGGCAAATTTTCAGTACTGTGAAACAAAGGAGACACACAATCCTTTCAGCACCACCAGTATTTGATCATTTAACAGCCATATACATTTTGAAATTAAATCCTTGGAATTTTAACTCTATCCTCAGGCACTCTTTAAACAAAGGGTGCCTACATTTACAGAGTGAAAACATGTTAGGAAAAACAACTTACAGTGAAAACCACAGAAACAAGAAAAACACCAGTTTAAATTTTGAGCCACAACTGGCAACCAAAGGGTCAGCATCTTCAGCAGAAAGGAATCCCTCTTCCACTCCTTACATTATTTATCAAACTAATTCCTGGACTTTGCTTAAACAAGAGCACCATTTCTCCACTTTTGGTTTTGTTTGCCTCTAAATTTTGAGTAGTTTAGCAACAGCTGGTCTAAGCAAGAAAGTTACTAAGGGCTATTACGACCCTAAGTGCCTCTCTTTTCTTTGTGGCTCTTTTCCCAACGACCAACACCAAGCTCTGCTCTTTCTACTACCCATCACTTGGACACGCTACATTTAGATTAAACAATCCCACTCCTTTCAATTACTCCAGTCTAAAAGCAATCACTGTCCTCAGCCTTTGTGAACTTTATAACTTGTTGGATTTTTCTTGAAACGTGTCTTGAAATGTGTTTCTTAAAAGCCAAAGCCATGGAAAAAGAACTGAAACCAAAATCCATGTGATCAGGCAACCATAACACATGAGAGCCCGAAAATAACAGGAGAGACTGTGGCCATATCTGACCTTCTGAACCATGCACGTAGACTGAAGAAAACAGCTCAGAATCACATCTTAAATGGTGCATACTACTCGTTTATTTGTAGTTCAGAAGATCTCAGTTTACAGAGCCATGATTTTAAAACTTCATGGACTTGCTGAAGATGCCAGAAACTACTTTACATTTGGAATAAGCTTAAAAAAGGTTACAGTTGGAACTTCATTAGCTTATATGGCCAAAACCAATTAAGCAGGCAGTTTCAATGGCTGCAGACATTCTATCTATCTCCTATCATGTTTCCACCTCAAAAAGGAAGGTGCGTGAGTGGATTTTCTGTTCTAAACCTCTTTAAATATGGAGTTATTCAGGCTGACCTGAAACTACCAGTTCAAAAGTTTTTTTTAAAAGTATACTGGCAACACAAATTCTACAAGAAGTTTCTTACAGAGGTGTTACCAGCCTGCTCAGATCTGCATATTAACTCAAATAATCATGTCTATCAGTTACACTCCGATCATCCCTGTAGAAACCGAGCACCTTTAGTCCCACAAATAGGACTACAAATAACTACTGTAACAACTAACCAAATACACAGATTATGTTGCTGCTGACAAAGATATCAGAGCCCTTCATTTAGAAGCATATATGCAGAGCATTATGCCATCAGTATACTTACTCACAAGAAAGAGTGATTTTTGTGAAGATAAAGGCCCCATGATATGTCAATAAACTGTAACTTCAGGCAACAAAGCTGTGGCAGCCTTGTTGGGTAACAGCCCCCTGCATAATTATCCAAGCTACATGTACAGTCACTCAGGATGTTCAGTAGCTCTTACTGCTATGAGCTGAGCTAAAACTCTGTGCAAACTATTAGTATAAATGCTACCCTCAATAAATGCTATCCTCAAACCTAAACAATTGAGATGACCAGACACTAAATCAAACTGCACACATGCCACCTTCACTTCAAACAAAGTATATTCAGGTTTTCTCAGGAATTAATAGAGATGTTTATAGAGATGTTTCCTGGGAAAGATTTTTAACAGGCTGTGCAACTGTGACACCAGGAAAGAAAAAAACAGGGGAGGAAAATCCTGATCCCCTTGTAGCTGGAAGTTCTTCTACAGCTGGCAGCAACCCAGACCAGAGTTTCTTAACAAACAGACCTTTAATTAATTAAAAAGTTTCACTGGAGTAAAGAGAGAAGCATTACAAGAACTATGTACAGTAGTTTTCTCTCTCACTCCTAGCAGTACAGAAATACTTGTATGTCCATCCTTACAGGTCTCCTGTAGCAGAAGCTACCAAAGATCTTGGCAGAGGTAGCCAAACCAACAAGTAAAAAATACCAAAAATGTGCAATCTGCCATTCTCTACTGGATAAATAGTTATCTGAAAGAGGCAGTTTTTAAAAACAAAAACAAACAAAAAAACCCCCCAGTTTTGACAATAAAGTGAGATGTGGCAGCCAGACCACAGAGAAAAGAACAGCAAAATGTCAAACATGAAAACGAAGGAAACTCCTGTACACAGATAGGCTAGAATGGCCAGAGGATGAACTGTTACAACAGCTGATTTTGGCATGGGATTGTACTCCCCTGTACTACTTCCTTCAGGTAAACTTCTGCCAGAAATCCTGCTGGCCAGAATCCAAACTTTCCTCTGACCAGACTCACTGAGCACCAGCAGAGACCATTCAAACTGAGATGGAAAGAAGTAGATTTAAAATATGAATCACCACTTCTCCCAGGCTTCACAAAGCAGAATCACATAAAGATACGCTTTCTTAGCAAGACCTTATTTAAAATCCATGGAAGTCAGTAAAGTGGATGTTTCTAACTGTAAACAGGAATACTTCTATATATGTTGTTTGGGGTTTTATCATCATCCATCCAGAACATTGATTTTTTTTTTTCTTCTCTGTTTGTTACAACCATAAGAGAGAAGATGAACACAGGGAACTGAGAGCGGTTCACACAGCAAGGCATAGGGCTGACCCCAGGTGAATTCAGCTTGTACCAATACTCTGTTTCACCATCCTGTACTCTATCTTCTGTTGGCAGCATTCATAATGCTCTCATTACAACAACGCAAAATGTTATTTTGCAGAAATGTAACTCTGTAGCCAGAAAAAAAGAACAGTTGCTGCAGTCTTTCTTCTAAAGTATTAAATTATAATGAAAAGTCCAATAATTTAATATGATCAGGACAGAAATCCTTCAGCTCTGACATGAAGGATGATCCTGATCTTACAGAAAATCTCTTTTCATCTGCCTCCTCTCCCACCCTTTCAAACCAAGTTATTCACAAACACTTGTATAAACTAAAAAAGGAAACTGAATCATCCTCAGCTTCAAAAATTACGTTGTACCCTTGTGCTGTATTTCTTGCACCCTTCTGAATCCTGATGAAGAACAAAACACAACAACATGCATAAGCTTTGCTCAGCCTCAGTTCCTAACATTCAGGTTGAATTCAAGGCTTGAGCTAACGGGCCTTACTTCAGAACACTGAATTTTAGAATTGCCAAGATTGGAAAAGTCCTTTAAGATCAAGTCTAACTGTCAACCTACCACCACCACTGTGACCTCAAACCCTCTAAGCCACATCACCCAGGAATTTTTACTGACACAAGATTTTAAATGCTGTCATTCCTGATTTCAACAAAATATTTTAACTCCTCTGTATACTGTACCCTCTTTCTAAAAATAGCCTGAAATTCCTTAAAATTTCCTGTCTTAAAAAATTGTTCTGGCTTCAGAAACTGACACAGGATCTAATTCAGAAAATTTCTCCTCCAGTCATCTGATACTTCGACAAGTGCTAGAGGGCAACAAATAATAGTGCTACTCTTCATAATAATTCTGATTGCAGCTATATCCTATTAAGTAAAAATTAACAAAAATGCAGATGCATAATGACTCTATTAACAAACAAAATATATATACCTTTATACGCATTTAGCAACGTCCTATCCAGGACAAGATGATTCAGGGAAAGAAAAACCACTCAGGTTTAGCCTCATCAAGAAACACTTACTGAAAATTGTCACGGTTATGTTTTTCCCTAAAATATACAGCACTCCTCAGATCAGAAATGCATGATACTCTGTTAATATTTGGCTTTAATAACTGCATTTGAAGACAACTTGTTGACTAGAGAAACTACCTTGGAATAATACTGGCTTATACCCTTAACAGTAGCTCAGTCCTCCCCTGTAACAACTAACTTTCTCCTGCCCTGTTAGTGTGCTTGGTTTCTGTGGTTTAGTAGAACTGTCTGGCTGTTCAGACCTAAATCACCTGAAATGAAGCCTTTTCTGCCTTTTCTGATCTTAATTACAGTCCTAAAATGGTTTGAATTGGAAGAGTCTTGTTCCAATCCCTTGCCATGGGCAGGAACACCTTCTACTAGCCAAAGTTGCTCAGAGCCCCATCCAGCCTGGCCTGGGACACTTCCAGGGATCCAGGGGCATCCACAGCTTCTCCAGGCAACCTGGTCCAGTGCCTCATCATCCTCTGAGTAAAGAATTCTCCCTAATATCAAGGCTATATTGATCTTTCATTTTAAAGCCATTTTCACTGGTTCTGTACTATATGCCCTTGCAAAAAGTGTGTAGGAAAAATCAGCTTGTCAAGAACGGGGCCAAGTAGGAACCTGCAGCTCAGAAGTCCATGGCAGAGGTACGGTTCCCCTAAAATGCAAAATGTCAGAGCAGACTCGTCAAGTATTTTCCATTAATCTCTCTTTTGCTGAGGTACTTCCATCTCAGCAGTCCTGCACTTTAAGTCTTCCTACAGATATCAGACAGAAAATGTACTGACAGCATAGATGCCAAAGACAACATACCTTCCTTTCACTCTGACAATTTATCTTTTTAACAATAATAAGTTCTTTTCATGGATTTTCGTGCCTAGTTCATGACAACAGCTAGCAAACAGAGTGAAACAAGCACAAAGGCAAGCCACAAGAAATGCTGTGGGCTGGCAGCATCCCAACAATTTGGGGAGCAGAATGACAGGCTGCCTGTTTGCAGCTTACTCCTGCTTGATCCATCAAGTAAACAAGAACCCAAAGAACATTTTTAAAACGTTTTTCCATTAACTTGGGTTTCCAGAGCTTTGCCCCCATTGAACTCTTCCAGGAAGTGACAAGATCTATATTCACATACACAGCATACAGATGTATACAGGGTGTGGCTGTGTTAGCAGGGGATGTCACAGAGCACCAGTTAACCCTAAAATGCTGAATGGTGTCAGAGTCTCCTGCCCCCGATCCTGAAAGTGCATGTCAAAGGTTACATAACCAACTCCAGAGCACTGTTATAATTCTTAAGGCTAAGGGGCATCCACCCAAGTGAAGCCAAGACAAGATGAGGATTTACAGCATAAAAACAGGATGAACAATTGTCTCAGTTTAGGGACAAGTTTAGGAGAAAAACACTCTGGAATGAGTGAATAGATGCTGAATAAATGCTAGATATTGAATTGTCAGACCCTACCCCCCACATGCACTCGCACCCACACTGGGAAAAAAACCCCAAAATGCCAGGAAAGAGGCAACATGGTGAGGAGGAAAAAAGTGGTGCCAGCTCGTGTCTCGAAGGAAAAAAACCCCAAAACAGAAGGTTCATGCTGCAGGTTGAGCAAAACAGATGGGAACCTGTTGAATCACTGGTACTGGTCCCCTCTTCACAGCTGTCTCGGTTTTCAGACAAATTTCAGGACAAAATGCCCTGGAATGAGTGTTTTGTCTAAAGATAAAGAGCTTCAGTAACTCTCTCTTCTTCTGCCAATGACAGAAATGGACACTGGTGAGTGAAACTGCAAAAAAAAAGACAACTGCTTATTAACTAAAAACAACAACAAACCCAACCCCTCCCCAAAAAACCCACACACACAAAACAAACAAATCAACAATAACCAACAAACAAACAAAAACCGCAAAAACAAAATCAAAAGAGAGGGGTGTCCCAAGGCCCAGAAAAGGATTGCAATTTCTGAGCTTTAACCCAGCCCCCAGGAGAGCGCGCGGCCCTGAGGCAAAGATGGCCGCGGCCCCTCGGTGTGAGGGCAGGGCAGGGCAGGGCGGGCTCCCGCAGCAGCCAAACTCCTGGGTTTGTGGCCGGGCTCTCCTCCTCGCAGCGGCTGAAGCCGGTGGAGGCCAATGTCCTTCTTCGTGTTGGTTCTGATTTCCGAAGTCTCGGGTTTGGGACAGGCCCCCCGGACAGACTGCAAAGAAGGCCAAGCCGAAACAGTTGACTGAAAAAAAAACCAATAAACAAACAAACAAACAAAAAAACCCCCCAAACCCCAAAAAGCCTCCCGACCAGGGGAAGGAAAAAACAGAAGCACCTTGCCTAAACCAGCAAAACCGAATGCAGCGAGGGCGAGGCGGTAACTGCGCGCTGCAGCCGATCTGACGCGGGCAAGGAGAGCTCCGGCCCCGGCCGCCGGTTCACTGTAGAGCCACAGCAGGCATTCCCGGGCACACAGCGGATGAACAGGGAATCGTCACAACACCACGCCGAGACAACGGCAGATGAAGCAGATGGATTTGGTATTCTTTTCTCTCGCTTGGCTTTGCTGAGGCCTGGAGCAGCCCTCGCTATCCCGCCGGTCTCCGCTGATTCTTCTCCCGTCGATTCTCTCTGATCTCGGACCAAAACCAAACGTCCAATTCGACACAAAAGCCACCCAAGGATTGCTATCACAGTCTCCAAGGCCAGGCAGAGGAAAAAAAAAATAAAACAATCCACCCTTCTTGCCTAAGCTAACGAAAAATCCTAGCTAGCTAAGCAAAAAAAAACCCCCGAAAACCCAAAAACCCCCAAAACTCAGTGCACACAGCACGACACACACCCTGGCTCTTTGAAAGAGCCCCAGGGCTCCCTCCTCCCAGACCCACCTTAATGCAACAGCAACCGTTTCTGGAAATAAAGCAGATGAGCCGGGGATAGAAAACCACCCCAAGACAACAAGTAATGCCTGCATTAATGTGTTTCACTTAAAAAAAAAAAAAAAAAAAGAAAAGAAAAAGGGGCCTGAATGTTTGTAGTCTAATGACACATGTAAAAATTTAGACATGGAATCTGACATTTAACCTTCAACAAATAGACTTAACACATAGAATATAATTTCTTGTATTTCACGTGTACATCAATACAGAAAATACAACCTGATCCTTTGCCAGACATTGAACTCCTCTCCTCAGCTACTTTTAATTTTTGGAACGTCTTTAAATGTGCAGATCAGCTCTTTTGTAAATATTTTAGACAGTCACAAATATTCAGCAATATAAAGAACAGTAAGCTCATATTCTTGCTTTCCATGGCAGTTTAGTCTTCCCACAACATTTTATGAACTATTTTGTGAAAATCAAGCCTCTAACAATTCTGTTTGTATTAGATTAAAACATATAGATTAAGATTTAAGCAACTGGTGAAAGAAACCCTCTGCAGTGTTTAAAAGCTGCCTCCATAATCTGAAGAAACTTGGAAAAGTTTTTTTTTTGTGTACATCAACACAAAACTTTATATGCAATATCTACAGGAAGCATACTACTTCCCTGAAACAGGAATCAAAGGAAGCCCCAGCAGGATTGGTTGTATGTGTAGTTAAGACCACACCAAACTGAACTATATCAGATATCTCAGAACTGACTGCACATTAATTGTTGCACCCCTCCCTTACACTGGTCTAGTGACACAAGGAGAAAAGTCCTTTTATTCCCTTGCCTTCCTGTAACCTGCCTGTGCTATCAAGACTTACCTGGAAGAGGAGAAATAGGAGATAAACAAAATATTCTTAGGGGGTTAAGAAGTCGACTCTAGGAGAGAAGGCCTGGAAGGTATGAGGTGTGCTGAAGATGAAACATTTGCATTCCAAAGCACTTGAGGAGATTGAGCTTCCAGCAGTAAGAGAACCTAGAGATGTATCAGGTCCCAGAATTCAACCAAATGAAAGAAAAATCCCATTCATTTCTATCACAATTTTAATCTAAACAGAATAGACTGAAAATGTCTTCAGAGCCAAACTCCTTGCCATTTGCCTAATGCACTGATTAAGTGATATTTTCTTTTAATTATTTGCTTCACAATCTTTTTATTACTTAAATCAAGTTGAATAATTCCATATTGTAGAAAACTAAGGCTAATGGGGACAGTAACATTATTTTCTACTGAGTCAATAACTGTACAAACATCACAGACCTTTAATTGATGCTAGGAGTGTTTTGTTGGACGAAATTGTTTTCAGATTCAGAAGTGACCATCCCTTCTCAAAAAGCAAAATTAGTGCTACAGGGTATAATAATATCCTCATCACAGAAGGCAACAAGGAATGTACATTTTGGATACCTAAATCCAGAGAAGGTTTTCAAATGCAGGGGTGGGGGGAGTGCGAGGTTTGCTAATTATGATTTCAAAAATACTGAATAATCCAGTTATGTCATATCTCCAGCTCTTTTTCAAGACTTAGTTTACCAAGAATCATACCATATCCACAATGTTACAGAGCACTAAGACATCTAGTGAGTGAAAAACATATTGCAAGTAGAATTACTGTATGTTGCGTAAACTCAGCAGTGTTGGTTTAGTTGTGAGAGGTAAGCAGTCTATGGGATCGCTGCTGCAGGTCAATTATCACCACATGATTTTTTTCACTGCACATGTACAGTTCTTACAGTTCCCAGGGGAAGAAATGACTGCATCAAAACCCACCTGCTGCAGGATCTCATGCAATGCTCTGGTTGTTTATCAGGTTCTTGCTTCAGTGAAGACCTGGTATCAAACCAACTCAGAGAAATCACCTTTACAGGTTTTGCCAATAGTGCAGATCTGGCATTAAGTGCTACCCATTAAACACATACCTGGCACACTTACCACTACAGATCATGCATATTTAAATTACAATTCAGAAAAGGGATCAATCCCACGGCACAGGATGTCTAAACCATCCTTTCTAAAGGAAACACAAGCTTTCCACAACTTTGTTGACATAAAGTATAACAAAAACCTGGAATGACTTAATTCCTGATTCAATAAAAAGATCAAACTAATTATTTTCCCTGTGGCTCTGGCAAACACAGTTCAAAAAAATTTCCCATCGTCAGCTTCAAATACATCAGATACATCAAATACATCAAATACAACATTCAATACATGCTTCTTGGGGCTCACAAAATAAAGAACGTTAGTTCAGAGCAGATCCCTTCACGTTCTGCCAGGAAAACGTGTGGAAAAATACGTAGGAAAGATGTAACACCAACACGTGAATAATGTTCGAGAAACAGAAATGTACTCCTTCAAACTGAAGTTGAAATTATCAAATGATCGCAACAAAAAATTGGAGGGTAAAAAGAAATTGATCAATGTAAAAGGTTCACTGTAAGTTGGAAGGTTTTGAAATTATAAGAAATATTCAAATACCTTGAAACTGAAAATTTAGGTCAGATTCTCTGATTTACATCATTTTCTTATCAATTTATCTTTTTTCAAACTAAAAGTATTCACTTTTGTACACAATAACTAGCATATATTGTATATACACCACATCTATATTTCTTTCCCTATTTTTCACTACGAAAAATATATTCTTTAAAATAGGAGCAATAGTACAAAGATTTATTTTTTCACTTCAAGAACTTCAGGGGAAGAAGATGTCTTTTCCCTGTCTGCTGACATGTAGGTAGACCTTGCATTACCCACTGGCTGGCTGTTTTACTGGCCAGACCTTCTTGGTTTAGGACCCTGCTTAGGTTTTAATTGCTTATGTTGGACCTGGTATTTTCAGATTTCTTGGTATGTAAACTTTGCTTTTTGTAATGTTGTGATAAAATTTTGGATTGAAAAAGCATGGGAATCCCATGAGTTCAGACTCTTGAGTTCAGACTGACTTCAGCTATCTAAGAGTTTTCTTCCTCATATTGATTAGGATTCCATCATTAGTTATTTTTGTCTATCAAATTGCTTTTTTACAAAGCTCTCGTATTACAATCCAGCCAGAAACTCCTCAAACAGAATTTCTCAGAAATTTCTAAACATTTCACTAGTTGCAACATGTCTGTATTTTAAAAGGTGTTTGCACAGCTCCTGGAAAGCAGGAGAAAACAGAGTTAGGTAAGCTAGAAGCATTAGTGAGTCACAGACCTAGTGATAGTGAGCACAAAATCAACAGTTATATACTGGATATTTCACTGTAATGACAGAATATATTTTAAAGTACATTAATCAGATTTAATTTAGAAGATTCTAATTTTTCCACATACCACAATGTCCAATGCTGCGATATCATTACTACACTGTACTCTGAAATTCATGCGTATCATCAACTCCCTACCTCATCATTGTCTCAACTGCACAGGCTCCACAAGTCTCATACAGGTTTCTTCACAAAAATCGCCTTTCAGAAAATTCACAGGGAGTTTAATTTAACAGAGTAAAATACCTGGAGTATTATTTTTTTGCTTTTCTTTGTTCTGATACTTTTGTTGCAGCAGGCAATGATGCTAGGGGCCAGAAGCACAACCCACACTGTCCACTGATCTGTGATCCATTTCGGTCTTGCCTAAGTGACACTGGAAACTCCTCAAGGACTGAGGATTTTCATGCTCCTAGTGACTCTGTCCTACCCACAACCTCCAGAACCACAGAGACAAAATTTGTCCTTCTAACTTCTAAGATCTGCTTCTCAGTTTTCCCCATATGACTGGGAATCAAAACTATGAGACACTAACAACTGAAATCTGACAGACAGGGGCAACTTATGTCTGGGAGGAACCAGAACCCAAACAAATTGAAGTTTAGTTTTGGTTGGCCAGTAGTGTTGCCTACCAAAAAGCACAACATGCATTAGTTGATTCTCAGTAAATTTCTGGAACCTTAGTTTACAAATCACAACAGTAAACTTCCTTGATTTTCACAGCATCTTGAGATTTTGTTGTTTGTTTTTAATGAAAGTGGGATTCAGTCCCACAGCATTGTAAGGAAAGAACAGCAAAGGTAAGACTCAGAATGAAGTTGTAACAGTGACTAACAATAGACGGAGTTTATCTCAAGACACAGCAGATGCTACAGAGGCTGTGGGCTGAAAAGCACAGGTTGGGCAGGTGGGGCTGGTGAAGCAGCAGACCCTACACAGTACATGTCCTGCAGAAGAGCAGCTGCATGCCATGGAAAAACCACACACTTCTGCAGTCTGATCTGCCTTTCTCAAAGACCACTGCTGCACCCTGAGCATGCCAACATGCACTCACAGACACAAAAGGACATAGTGGGACTAGTTTACAAGGCAGGGGCCTGAAGTTAGGTGAGATGAAAGCCAACTCAAGTAACTTTCATTTCCCCTTTGCCTCCAATTACTTGGGAGAAATTTTAGGAAAGGCTTATCAGATTTACACTGCTGAGCAATTTCTCAAAAATCTACCCACTTTGACACATATCATAAACTTATTACCTGAGGAAAAAAACATCTTTTAAAACCAGTCTTGAAAGTAAAGAGCACTGCAACCAGTGCTTGATGTTACGAATCAAGCTACGTTTGAAATCTGTGACACAGACTCTCGTCCCTACCCTCCCTTCTCCAGCATCAGGGAGAACTCGTTTATCCAGAAAGCTGGACTATAAACTGTGCCTCAAGCTGCAGTGAGTCAAGGTTTCATATTCCATTGGTTGAGCTGCTGTTGTTTTTTTCTCTTATGGTTTCTGCTTTAGATTCCCCTAAAAAACTGCTGAGGGAATCTGGGGTGGACTTAAAGTGCAGAGAAGTAATCAGAAAGTCATCTTTTGTAATTGCGAACAGAGAGGAAAACTTTAAGTAATAACTTCTCTGTACATAGTATTTATTTGTGTGGTATTGCACACACATAATTAGTTATAATTTACTTTACTGCCAAGGTTTTTCTGGGGTTTTGTATTTGAAAAGGCAATCACTTCTGGCTTTTATTGTTAGTTCCAGACATTGCTTGAACTTGGTTCGTGCTCTACCAGTAAGTTCTTACTATATTATTTTTAAAAGTTCCCATTTCCAAAGTGGATTTAGTTGCCTAGCAGAGCACGCCTTTAATCATTATCAACAAAAACAACATGGCAGCAAAGTGAGAAACAAAATTAAAACGAAGTCATGGAAAACATGTCATGATCTGGTTTCTAAATAGCATTTCTAGATAACATTGCATTTGCTGGAGACAGTGCCTTTTACAGTGATGTGTCACTGCTGCAGTCAAGCACTCCTTTACATGCCAGCCATTACCCAAAGCCAGACAACTGAGAGTCTCCCCCATCACGCAGCTGTGCAGGGTCCCCCAGCCTCCCACACCCTGGCTCCTGCATGTCTTTCACCTGGCAATCCAAAGGGCTCATTTATGAAAGCTAGCACCTTTCAGACTTGCTGTAACTTTGGCAGAGAGAAGTTACTTAACATGTTCTTGATCTAGCAAAGATTCAGATCTGTAACTCGTGAATTTTAAATCAAGTTCTTTGATTTCATTACAAGGCAGCATTTTTTACCCATTATATATTGTCTCAATGTTAATTAAAGAGCATACCGTGTAATTCTATGAACTATACACAGCTAGACAAGAACTCTTTTCTGAGAACATGATTCAAAAGCACATGATTATTCAATTTACTTCCCTTTTGTGTTAAGAAACTGAAGTAATACTAAAACTTAGCCAGATGTTTTTCATACATTTAAAAACACACATATATTAAGACTGTGGGAGAAGTATATATAAAATCTTCATGCAAATAAAAACATAATTTCATATATGTCTCCACCCATGAAAAAGTCCCAAGATAAAATAGAACAAAAATGCTTGATAGTATTAGCAGAAGGGAGAAAACAAACCAATCCCCAGACTTTGTAGATCATATCATTAGCTCATGAGGTGTGTCTTTTGCTTCCCAGTGATTTGGTCTAGAAAGTCTAGATTGCAAATCCTTCTTGTACAGCACTTACACAAAATTTACAACCGAGTACATGCAAAATTAAAAGGAAACAGTAGCACAGTATTGCAATATTTGTAAAGTCAAAATGCCAATTAAATGTTTCTCTTCCTAGCCAGCGTCGCTGTTGAGCACACAGGAAAACACAAGTTGCAGTGCACAGATACGAGTTACCATCCACACATTCACATCCTGCCAACCAGCTGTGTGCAGCAAAAGCTTCACTCAGATACTAAGGAACACAGCTATAAAAATAATTAGGGTTTTAGCATCAGCAGAGGAGATACATTTCCCCACCTCAGTCCTTTTCCTGAAATATCATTCAAACTGCATCCAAAGCCAACCTAAAACTCTCCACAGAGAGCAAAAGACTAAAAAATTGTCTACTCAGCATTTAACGTACAATTTTTTTTATTATAAATATGATTAAAAGATTTTTCACATACCTTCTGGAAAAAAAAAATCAGAACACTATCTCTCAATAGTCAACTTGTTATTTTCATTCTTTTCATCTATGGGTACTCAGGTGAGAGAATATATTACCTCGAGCTGTTTAATCCTTCTGCTGAAAGTATTTTATTTTGCATATATAAGATTGTGGATCAGAGACTGCAACTCACATATCTTATTTTCTAGGCCACTGGCTCTGGAATTATTATTAGTTGTAAGCTATTTAGAAAAACCACAAACATTTCAAGAGGAATGTCAAAAGTTTCAAGAGGAGAGAGGTCAAATTCTGCAAATTTATTGACAAGGACAGTAAATGAACAACAAATCACTGGTCTAACTCTAACTAGGCATGAAGTAGATTCACATTTTAAGTGACTGTACCAACCATTTGAACTGCTTTACAAGAGCTTTAAAAGTCTCAAAGGCTAAAAGGTAAGTGGCAATGACACTTTTCAATAGTTTCAAAAGGCACAAAGTTGAAGCTTATTTTCCTTACTCCTGTTTAAGCACTTTAATCCTGAAATTTTACACCTCTGAAGCAGTCTTAGAAGAACCCCAACAATTTTATGTATGAGCAACACACCCAGACCACCTGAAATAACAAAAAAGTATGGAGACTTTTTTCAAAGACCTGTTTGTGTTGGAATCTCATGAAACATGACCAGCACATCCACTACATTCAGATTACATAAAATATTTTCAATTTTTAAAGCTGTTCAGCTTAACATGGAAGTAAAAATAGTTCCCTGGTCAGCATTTAAGCATGAAATGCACAAATAAACTAACAATAACATCAGCCTAAGAACCCAGTTAACAAAAAAAAAAAATAAAAAGAGGAAAAAAATCATCAGCAGCACCTAAATCCTTGAGTTTCTTCAAATTACATTTTCTGTAACATTTTGTATTACTAGCTAATCAAACCAGTATGAAAATACATTCTTTGCTAAATTCATTTGGGTTACATTATCCACTTCCCCTACATCAAGAATGCTGGCAGTTTTACCCTCCCATTTTCCTTCCTGAGAAGTAGACTTTGGATATGAAACAAAACTAAGGTCTGAAGCCATCTGAGTTTGAAGTACATCCAAGGAAGTTCCAGGTTATGTCAGCTGCAATGGGCTGGAGCGTTACAAACAAGTGCCAGCCAGAAACTCTAATGTTCGACCCTGGATCAGTGCAGCAGCTTTGGCACTTACCTTAATAAATATCCCAGTCCAGATTCTACTGATGAGGGCACTTCAAGCTGCTGCCATGCACGTTTGGCTTGGGACACCTCTGACAAACTCTGCATAGAGTTGCATAGGAGAAAGTGCTGGTTGGGCACAGTAACTTGCTTGTCCCAGTCCAAGACCGCCTAAATTTTGATACCATGTGAAATAAATAATGCAGCAGAGGCATCATACCGTGCCCAGTCACAGCTGCAGACTTACCTGCCATCCATCCACCTTTCATCTTTGTTTCCTGCATCCTGGCAGTTGCAGCTTGCACAGTCCAGACGGCCACGATACCCAGCGTCTCTATACAATACCAGAAAGCTCCAGCCCATATGGGGTAACACCACAGCACATCAGGAGGCTACAAACAACTGCGCTTCTTGTCCTTCAGCCCAGACTTTTATCCCCTCGTGTTCATGCACTGCCCCTGCGTGCCCTCTGTGGGTGCTCAGCTCACCTGGGCACTCCCTGGCTCGTTACCTTCAATGGGATTCACCTGTGCTGCACAGCTGTGCCCACTGGGGATGAGGCTCAGCCACAGCTAATTAACCCAAATTAACCCAAACTGTGTGCCTGCAACACCTGGTATGGAAATTGTTTTTGCAATTTTGTTATCAACACCATTCTAGCCAGCAACACAAAGCACAGCATTGTGAGGACTGCTGTGGGGAAATGAGCTCCAGCTCAGGCAGACCCAATGCACACATCCTATAGATCTGCCATTGCCTAACTCAGTGTACTGTGAGCTATGCTCAGCCTGGAACAGATGTCCTAACAGAGAGAGAAATCACTTCGCATCAGTGAAAATCAAACCATTGGTATTAGCCTTTAAATCAGTGCATTAGCAAGAACAACACAGGAATTCCTTGGACTCATCCTCTACAACTGGATCACAATTTTGTTAGGGAAGGCTGATGTGTATTTACAGCAGTATCTCTGAAGGGCTCTTCAAACTCAGGCATACCCCAATCATCTTGCTTTCCTCCAGGGTACTGATATTGTACATATCTTTCAGGAACTGACATGTAAAGATGGAATACAAAGAGGAAATTGAAGAGTTTTCCCTGATCAGCATTTACCAAAAAGGATCTACACATTATAGATTTCATACCTGTACAACCGCATATGGTGGTACTGTATAATAAAACCTGTATGGGTGTTTGTTGTTTCAGTTAGACTCAAGTTATAGAGAAAACATTTTAGCATCTATTAACATCTTGGCATTGCTGGATGATGTCTTAACAACTTGTTGCCTTAATCTCAAAACACAAAACCTTGCACTGTTTAAACAAATTACCTGTAGAAGTCAATGACCCATCTTCCACAGGACCGATAAACAAAAGCAATTATTTTCTTATTTATCAAGCTGGGTTAAGGTACTTTCCATTGTTTTGTGCTAGTAATACTGAAATAATTTCAATAGTAAGTCCTGTGAAAGAAACCAAAGTCTGAGTCATTTGTAACAATATCATTAGCATCAACGTAACTGAAACATAATTGAATGTACCCTTGCATCTGTCCACAGCATAGTTCAATAGGTTTTAAGAGCTTCAAGTATGTAACTTTCCAAATTGCCCTGAAAATTTTCTGTAAATCCATATTTGTCTGTGAATTAAATACTTGCAATTCCTGTTTCAGTCAGTAAGCTGGACCAACCAAATATTTAAGTCCATTTAATTAAGAAAAAACCTTCACATTTTCAAAAAAATTTGCGTCACTTAACTACCATTTTAGAGAATTGTCTAATGCACCATTGTAAAATGAGTTACCCATACAAAAACAGGGACATCACATTACACATGAAATGGAGGCTTTGGTAACTGAACAAGCTTTAGGTCAGAGGCCTCAAATCCTAGATGGCATGACTGCTTTAGCTGTTCTTTATCAATGATCTCCTTAACACATTTCAAGTTAACCAAGTATTTATATGCTTTACTAGATCAGGGTGATCAGATTTCCTTTTTGGTACTGAATTTAAGCATCGCTCCTGATGTTGCCCAGGTAACGGTGCTATGGAACACTCACCTTTGACCACAGCAATAAAGGCTGAAGTCTTCCACATTTACTCACATAAATACCCCAGTGAAAGTCACATCAGAACTTGTGAGTGCTCTTTCATTTCACTTTTTAAAAGGATGTATTAAGGAATTAATTTTACAACTGAACATTACACTGGCAAGGGCATGATTATAATCTGATGTTATTGGTTATTTAGTTCAGGTGAAGCCTTGGCTCCACACCAAAAACAATTTGCATTGTGCTACATTAACCAGACTACTTCCCATGAATGCAAAGCTCTCTACAACCACAGTGACCTCTTACTCATGATATGCTCTTTAGGACTTTTGATCCACTTTACTGCATGTAGACTTGGAACCCTGAAACAACTGCATGAAGATCTGCCATCAGTTACTGGAAAGCCATGCTTCCTTATGGAGCACCTACAGAGTAATTCTCAAACCCAGAAGCTCATAGGAGATGTAATCTTTCACACTGAGGGTGAGCATAGCATTCTATTTATAGAGAAATGGAAAAGCTGTCAATCCTAGAAGGATGCAACAGTCATTACTTTGAAGTGGTCTGTGAATTCTTACAACCAGAAGTTCTGCAAAAGCATGGGGATGAAAGAATTCTGAGGTTAAACCTCACGTTATTTTAGCAACATAGGCATCAAGATGCAAGACCTTGTATTGGTTCCAGTGAGTAACTTGTGACTCCATAACTTGATCTACTACTTGAAATTTTGTGAGCAGAGAAATCCAGGAGAGACCTTAATAACACAATACAGAACACCCTTTAAGCAAAAACAAAGTGTCAAAATTTTATCTTCTAACACCTGAGAAAAAATGGGGTAAATTATTTGCCACAACAGCATAAAATTATAGCCTTCTGTAGGATACAATCTAAAATTATGCTACACCATTTTATTGTGTAGTTAATGTTATTTCTCGTCTTTAGCAAAATCATTATGTGGATTAAATTTGGGCCAGTATGTGCATTCAGCAGCTATCTTACTTTAACCTTTTTCTGTAATTTAGTTAGGACAGAACTGTCTTTACAATGCTATGGATAAGCTACAGTAAGGGCCTCATCTTAAAGCTTCTGTTTTAGGGGTTGTAAGTCCACTAGTTCATTTTATTTCACTGCAAGCAAATAAATGCGAAAAGAAATACAAAGCCATAAATATACACTCAGGTAATCAACACACCCTACTGGTAGCCATATTCAGAGAACCTTTTAGAGAAAACACTAAAATAGTACATGACTTTTCTACTAAACCAGAGTCCCAAGAAATCTCTGTAAGCTAATCCAAAATTAATCATTTGCATTACAGTAAAATACTGTTCCTTCATCTTAAACACTCACAAGCTTCACATAGTTTACATAATTCTGAAACTTCTGAGTCTGATTAGACATTTCTACATGGCAAGATGAGATGGTGAGATTGACAACTCATCTATCACTCCACTGGTTTCATACCCATCTATTGCAGAGGTCCTTACAGAAAAAGATGGACACAGATTTCTACATCCTGAAGATAATGTGCAGACTTCTGTGTGCTTCTACTTAACAGAAACACAGTCGGATGTTCCATGCATTTTATAGACTCCAGACTTCTCCTAAATGCATATGGTAAAATTAAAACTTTAAGACAAACCAAATAATCTATTAGCACAACTGTAAGGTGTTGCAGTCTTGTTAGCATTTGCCTCTATCTAGAAAGAACAGGCAGAGGCATATTGTATAAACTGATTAACTCAAAGTAATGGTACAAGTAATGCATTAAGTATAAATTTGACATGAGATAGTTCAGTATTTTTTACAACTTGCTCTGAAGAAATTAAAACATACTATTTATAACTAGAATCAATAGAACACATTCCAGAATGGGACTTAATGTGGTTTTTTACCACACAAATTTTATAATATGCAATACACTTTTTAATAGTGTCACTTTTAAAGGATAACAAGGTATCTCTCAAAGCGATACAACTACAACAGGAAAAATAATTCTTCTTTATTTCTGCTTTTACCTTTACACCATTAATATCAGGATTGTTGAGATTGGAATGGACCTCTAGAAATCATCTAGTCCCACTCCGTTGTTCAAAAGAAGGCCAGCTGGAGAAGGTTTCTCAGGGCTATGTCAAGTTTTGAGTATATCCAAGAATGGAAACTCCACATCATCACTGGGCAATTTGTTCCAGCGTTTGATGACTCTCCCTGTAAAAATTTTTGCCTCATGTTTAACTGGAATTTCCTGTATTTTGATTTCCTCTCACTGCCTCTTCTCTCACGAGGATCTACTGAGGAGGGTCTGCTCTCTCTCCATCCACCAGACATTGCTCAGACATTACTGAACTTTCTCTCCTTCATGCTGAACAGCCACAGCTCTCTCAGCTTCTGTCTGTCAGATGCTGCAATCCTTGAATCATCTTTGTGGCCTCCACGGAGCTCGCTCCAGAACAGAGTCAGTCTTTTCCTGGCATGCCCAGGAATGGGCACAGCACTCCAGATGTGGTCTCAAATAGTGATGGTACAAGGGACAGACTCTTCCCTTTGCTGCCAAGGCTCCTCCTCATGCAGCCCAGGGGGCAGCTGGCTGCACTTGCCACACTCACCGTCTGTCCTGGTGACTGACTGAGGCTGACTACGGGCCTGCAGCTCTGCAGATACACCTTTCCTGAAGGCTGGGCTGACATTCACTTCCTTCTAGTTCTCAGGAACCTCTCCGTATCACCAGACCTAAGATAATTGAAAGTGTCCTTACAGTGACATTTGTCACTTCCTCAGCATTGTCAGGTGCACCCTACCAAACCCCACAGACTCATGTACATCATCCCTGACCAGCTCTCCCTGGTTTGTACATACCAGGTCCAGCAAAGAGCCGGTGCTTCCCTGAAGAGCCTGCATCCATTTGCTGCATCCTGCACCCATTGCAGCACTCCAGCAATGTACGCTATCCCACTACATCTCTGTAATCCCAGCGACATGATAACCCTGGAACTGAGGCAGGCCTTGAATTCCTTCTGCATTAAGCCAAGAATTGTTTTAAAATTTGTTACAAATAGCATCTTTAAAATAACCTAGTTAATACTGTTGCCCAAAAGAATAATTACATATACAAAAAAACTCCTTCAACAACAAGAAGGAAAGGAAGAAACAATCCTGTGCATTTTATTGGCATTGAGGTACAGCCCCATTACAACTTATATTTTCCTCTTTTTAAAAAAATAAGTGCAATATAGAAAAAACCATAAAAAGCCTGATTGGTCAACTAGCAGCAAACACAAAACCTGCTCACAAAAATGGAAAAAAAAAGAAAAAAAAGAAAGGTACAAAGCAATCTGCACTGGACATAAAACTAGATAGAACTTCACGTTTATGGCCCAATTTGCTCACGATTGTAAGAACATTTTTTTCTGGACTATAACTTCTTTCTGCACAGGGATCCAATACAAGGGTTACTCCTGGGCTTAGCAATCAGCACTGGTAAAGATGCATGTGGCTTGCAAGATAGAGGTCTCTTACTCTTCTTTGTGGTAAGAACACAGTCTTCCTTTGGGGGAGGCACATGTACTGGTTTCCAAGGAATGGGGTTACAATATGCCGGAGCTGGATACAAATTTCTATCAGCACTCCCTAAAACATTTAGAAAATACACATAACCAAGGAGGAATACTTACACTACAAGCTTGTCAATGCAAGCAGTTATAATAATTATCTGGACTAAATACAACACAACAATGTCTTCAGAGAAAGACAGCAAAGGCACATCACATCATTTAAGTGATCCAAAAAAAAAAAATATTCCACCTTTTTGTTTTTTAAACAGTAATTGGTATATTCTTCACCTCCACTTAAATAATAAGCAGGTTGAATGCTCAGTCCTTTGTGTTTTTAAAAACTCTAAATGTCTACAAATTGGATTGTTTTACCCAACCACATGATGGATACACTTCAAAGTTGGTAATAAATGATACTGAATGACACAAGTGAGTAGACAAATCTTTTTCAAAAGTCATTTAAATAAATGATTGCAGCTGTCAGTATGTATTGCAAGTCCAACCAAAACATGAAGGCAAGGTATATCACTATTTACAAATAAATGTAAGCAGAAGAGTAAAGGTTGTTCACCTGCTTTAGGCATGTCTCTTAAACATTCGGAGACCAGAATTTTGGTCTCAAAACTATTTCTATTGCAAAGCCAAACAGAAGCAATTATTTTAGTTGCACAGAAATACAACATGTTTTCAAACAAAAAAGGAATAGGATTACAGAAGCCAACGAGGTGCGATGCAGGTGAAAAGTGAAACAAAGGAATTTCTAGCTCAGAATACAGGTTGGTGCTCCTGTCTCCTTTTTCGGACAGAACTTCTGTCAGCTTCTAATTGTTCTTGTGTCTCAAAACCCCCCCTCTTTTCTAAGGGGGATTCAGGTGTGTGCTGACACACACTTTTGTGACACAAAAACTAACTTTGCAAGGACACAACTAATTTGCTTCACAGGACCCAGTAATTTGCTCTAGTGATTCCTATGCCTGGTAAGAAAAATCAGATAAAATCGTAATTTGGTACGCCACATAATTATCTCAAACAATGTCACTTTCCTCCAAATAAAAAAAAAGGCTAAGAAAATACACAAAAGGTCTCAATCAGTTTCCCTGACTTACACCATAGTATAAGTAACCATTGCTATGTGCCAAAATTAGATGAGTATCCTAAACAGCCATCATTTTACATTAAAATACTAGAAGGAAGGGACCACAAACCCAAGTCACTGCATATTTGTGTACTATATGTACAAACCTGTAGACTTTCCATGTTGCAAACCATAACCATTTAAAGCAGGTTGTGTTTTATTTCTAGCATTTTGCAGCCATTCCTTAAAGATTTTCTCTGATCTTGTTCTCTTCTCCCGTAGCTCAGCCTCCCGTTCTTTTTCTTTTTCCTAAAAACAAAAAAAAAAAATGTAACGTACTCCTAGACAAAGCCCCGTACAATAAACACAAAACAGTAAAATAGCAAATAATTTTTTGCAGATTTCCAGACTGCTGAATACAATCCAAATATTTCTTCAAATACAAGCACCTTTTCTTAACAATGGAAAAGATGCATTTTTTGGTTTAAGACTGAAAAAAAAAACCAACCAATCCCCAACCTCCATGTTATCCCAGTGTTTCCCTGAGAAAAAAATCAAAGGCTATTACCAAAAATGCATTAATATGCATCTTACTTTGCTGACCATACCACAGTGTCTTTAATGCACTAACACTGTAACTCTTGAAAGATTTTTCTTCATGTATAACACTGCCATTTGATGTCAATATATTCAATGTAAGATCAGAATATATCTAATCTGAATCTCCAAGAAGTTGCAGATAAAGTAACTCCATCCAGATAAATGATCAATTCATTAACACCTTCTCTTTTTTCTTCTTTTCTGCCTCTTCAGCTCTCTTCTTCTCTAACCATTCTTTAAACTTTACGTCAGCCTTTTCTTTTAACTGCATTTTTTCTAGTTCCCTTGTGGCTTTTTCCGCCATTTCTTTGCTGAGCTTTTGTTTCCTTTCTCTTCTTTCCTATGTGAAACATATCAAAGAAACAGAATAGAAATTTTTTAGTGTATTTCAATGAGCGATTCTTTTGAGGAATACAGTAAATTCTATTACACAATTACAAAGAAAATTATCATAAACATGAAAAAATATGTGATATCGTAAGTTCTTTGAAGTCAGGACCTGTTCATTGCTAGATTCCAGGTATGACAGACATATGAACTCGTCAAAAAAGATGATAAAAATTTTACTTTCAGGCCTCCTCAGGTTTACTACTCTGTTTTATTTATTCAGAGACTTTTTTAAACACTTCAGACATGTCTCAATATTTCTGGGAATGAAACACATGCTGAAATTCTCAACAATGGTGTGTTAGCTTTACTTGCTAGTGAATCTAGAGCAAACTACAGCTCCAAATGGAAATCAAGTAAACTGCCCCCTTCTAAGAGTCACTGAGAAATGTTGCTTGTTCACACTTAAGCATAAATTAAACAGTAAAAAAAGAAGTTCACATAAAAATGCAGTACATTATTTTGCAGTATTCTTTTAAGTATTTTATACTCTTAAGTTTATTCACATAGGGACTACTTCAATAAATCAATCCACACATTTCTCCTGTTGAAATTATGAAAGGGAAAATGAGAAAATGCATTCTAGGGTAGGCAAAATGGTAACTTGAGTGTGAAGTGAAATTGCTGCCTGTATGATCTGAAGATAGAACACACCAGAGGTGTCATTTGCTTCTACATCTTTTCAGTGCGTGCGTATCCAACAACAACGTTCTGAGGATCCTTCTCTAAAAAAAATAACCACTGGCCTTTTCTTGATCTGAACAGGGAGGTATTTTAATTTTCTGTTCCTTGTAACCTTTGTGAAGTGTCTGCAATCTACCGATTTGATTGTATTTCTGCTGAACTCACTTAGCTCTGAAGCAACTGCATACACGTGCAGAAGCAAAAGTCTACCAGACAGGCTGTGCACGTCATTTGGAAGATAGGCACAGGACTTAGGACCAGTTTCCTCCTAACAGAAAAGAGCTGTTGAAAAAATGTTCTTTAAGAAATCTTCTACTTATACACATCCCTGCACTCGCCTCTTGAACAAAGGAGATATGTAACGTAGCAGAAACTTACACTGACTCACAATTATTACAGTTGTTAGTATGGATATCATATGCCTAGAACTACAGCTGCAAAGTATAATAAATAAATGAAATATAGGAAAAACACATTCTCAAGAAAACCAGAAATATATTCCCATTCCCACTTTACCATTATATATTACCATTTTTCCCATTAAAAGAACAAAAAGGCAGCAATCTAGAGCTCTCCCTGTGTGTCCCTCCCCAACCTTTTTCCCAGCTTTACTGCACTTATGGAAAATCCAATTATGCATAATGAAGCAGAAGCCATAATACTGCAGTTGGGGACCACCACAATTCCCTCAGTCTGGTCTAAACAGGATGCCTGCTGGCCCAGTGCTTGTGCCCCTGCACTAAAACTACCAGCAATTCAATAAAGCAGCACACAGAGAATAAAACCTTCAGCTTATATTGCTCTGCAAGACACGTACCTCATTTCTGCCAGGAAAGAAGCCAGCTTACAGAACAGGTGAGTTAGTGTGCCCTGTTCTGTTTGCCAGGAGCATTAGTGCAGTTTTAACATCAGCAGCTATACTAGCACTGTGGGATTTTCCCCCACCCACCTCCTGTTACAAGCTAGGCTTTATTAGCTCTATTTACCATAATCTCCAAGGTGGATGTTCCTTCACCTAAAATAGTAAGGATACTTTCAGTAGTACTGCTCTAGTGTACTCTTACCAAATATTCTTATTTGACAACAAAGACTTGTTTGTGTATACAATTTCACAAAACAATTGCAACTAGCTTTTTAGCTCTATTTCCTCCTTGATTTTTTTGTTGTTTGGTGAGGTTTTTTCTATTTCACTTCTAATACATTCTTGCAAATATCAGCTTAAATTGTTTTGTAGTGTAGGGAAAATGGTCAAATATGAATACACTCCAATTTCAATGCATATTCTGGAATGCAAAACCACACAGAATTATAAAACAATTGGTCTTATTAAAATGACTTCACAACAGTGAGGCCTGTACATGTGATAAAACTATTTACAACCAACACTAATGAAAAAATACATTTCATTCTGGGAACTAAAAAAAGTTGAGATTCTGAAATGTTTTTATGCTAATGGAGCATGGAAACAAGATCTTTCTTAACATGAAACAAATGCTTCCATATTGTAAAATGTTGAAAACAAAAAATAATGTATTTTTGACAAATTATTCAAACATCACCTTTCTGAAAAAAAAACCCGAATAACCAATTGTCTAAGCTTTCCCTCCTTCTTCATCTACAATTCATCTCAATCTCTTTTATTGAGAGCTCTTTCTCTGTCTCTTCTATACTAAATACTCCCAAATGCATCCACAACTCCAGTTTTGAGACAATCGTTGTCTGGGACACATAAAAAGCGTTAATGTAGATGAGAGATGCATGCGAAATCAGTGAGTTAAACTGCTGGAGAAGATGGCTTACAAACATTTTGCACATTTTATTGTTTGCTGACTTACCTCTGATGTACGTGAAAGTAAGTTGCAAAACTAAGGATCATCCAAAACTACAGTCTTTAGCTAAGGGTCTTACTGTATAAAAGACATGAAAATAAAGGAGAAAACTAAAAAAACAGGCTACTTCCATACCTAGGGGAATGGTTCCATAATGGAAAACCATTATAAGCAGAAAGTAGACTAAAAATCTTCCTAAATACTATAAAAGAAAGGCAGGGAAGCTTCTTAACTTTTGTATCTTAAATCACAATACTTAGAGGAGTTTAGCTACTATCTAGGCCAACTCAAAGTTAAATTAGGTCCTATGTAAACAATAACATGCCATACACACAACCATGAAAGCCATAACTAATTGCTTAGCCACTATTGCTGAGTTTTACTTCCAGTGAGACATCCTTTAGACAGGGAGACTCCCTGCAGACTTTACACTGCCTAGAAATTTTTCTGCAGACAAATCAGAAATGCTTTCTCTCACACAATCGGAACAGATCTTCCTTCATAAAGTTACTGTACACCACATTCCCAGCTGCTTTAGTAACTTGTTTCCTGTCAAGCTTCTGCCACCCTGACTGTCCCAGCTTTTTTCCCATCCTCATTATAAAAGTCTATCAAAAATGCTATGCATATGCATATTAATGTACATGCTCTAATGTACATACTCAGCTTTTTACTTTCCTTCCATGTATATGTGAGGGAAGAAATTATTTGTTTGCACCTGGTGTTGTTTAGATTGGGTTTCAAAAATTCTCTTTGATCTCGTGTTCAAAATAGTCAGTCACAATCTATTCACTAAACCCTAGTAAATTTACATACACTACAGTATGGTTGTGGGTATTACATAAATTAAGGTATTGATCACAAAACATCCAATTACTCATTGCAAGAAAGGCTTGTTCTCCTGCCACCCTACCCGAGCACATGATTAAGGAGAAAGGATACAAATCTGCCCTGAAGGTTCAGAGCTCTGTGCTGTGATTCTATCAAGTCTCAGAACCTAATGAAGCCTGGCTTAGGTCAGCCCTTGGAAATCCCCCACCCAACACAAATTATCTGCCCCACAAAGCAGTGATGGTGACTGTGCCCGCAGCATGTGTCTTACTGAGTCAGTACTAACTACTAACTTCTCAAGAAAAATCAGACCTACACAGACGTGGTAAATGGTCAAAGGATTTTAAAATTTGAAGAAGCATCCCACTTCCTTCCTGACAGAAGGCAGAAACAGTAAATAATTTTCCACGCAGAAAAAAAAACCACCCTAATTGCTTTTGAAACAGGCATTATATCCAGCCAAAAGAAAACTACTAAAATATGTATTTCTGTATTTTCACATCAATGACTAAATAAGAGGCTGGAATGTGTAAAGTGCAGAGGTGCTTTCTGTTCTGTATTTTCTATGTAGACTGTCACAGAGTGGAAATATTTCCAGAAACTAATGATGTGATTGATATTTTTAAGATACTTCCCAAAGCAATCCTTTCCATCTTATGGTCTACAGAATGTGAGCAATATTTACCTCTTCTCTCTTTTTTTGAACCCATTCCTTGTGTTTCTCTTCAGCTATCCTTCTTCTTCTTTCAAATTCTTCATTTTGCTTCATTTCCTCAAGCTGTTTATTCATTTCCTGATTACAGAAAAAGTATTCATTTCAAATCTGTGGTGACCATTTACAGCAATATTGGCAATAGTGCTGCAGTTAAAACAACGAAAGCATTAGATTTTGGTACTTTTTCCTTCATTGAGATTTTGGAGAAGAAGAATGGCAGTTGACACAGAAATACTATGAAATATAATCAATGAAAATGTATAATTTTTAGGATATTAACTGGAAATATGTATCTAATTAGGCTTTGGAAGCAATTAAATGCATCAAATCATTCCTCAGTTTATTGAAATGCGTTTTTAGTCAGCAGACTCCTAATTTGCAGCAGTACTTTCATACAATATTTAAAATTTACACTGTGTCCTACTCTGCACTGTGGAAGGTATCAAAAGCTAAGTGAAATAATATTCACCTGTGATTTTTAGTACCAGAACTACTAGAACTTTAGGGCTTAACCCAAAGCTTACCAAAGCCAAAATTATTGCAGATTCTAGCAAATTTTGAAACAGGAGTTTTAATTTGAAGATGAGAGAAGAAATTTCAAAGTATTTTTATATGACATACGGTATATATGCAACCATTTGTATCTCTCCAGTGAAGTTAATAAAAACACAATTAAGGAGACAATTTGACATGTCTAGATTCTCCAACAGTAGCATTAACACAAAGTGCTAATTTTCAATGAAAATTCATACCTTCAAACACAGATAGATGGAATTATTTCCATGAGACTGATTTTATGGTCCCTACACTGCAGTCAGTTTCAGTTTTCTTACACTTTGAATTTCAGTTTAGTAGGACACCAACAGAAGCTTACAGAAAGCTCAAACACCCACAAGGCAAACATAGTTTGAAAATACAGTTGTTGCTGTATTGAGGCAAAGTTACACCAAATAACCTCTCTTTTGAGTTCCAAGACACCTGTATTGCAGGGATCCTGGTTTCTGTAAAAGATGATGGCACTCTAAGCACCTTAGAAGACCCAACCTAATTCCACTCCAAATATTTATCCACACTTTGGACATTCAGGGCAGACTTGGTACTAATGTCAGCAAAAGATATGGAACTTCACAGCTGTTTCTCAGGATATCAGTTTAGAATACTCTTACTATGCAAACATAGCAATAATTTTTTGTATAAATATCACATACTTCATTCTCTTCTGGCATCTTACAAAAACACTGATTACATTTTTTCCCCCAAAAATAAGCTTTTCACACTGTCTTGCTGCAGTTTAACATCTAATGTTTTCAAAATCTTACAAACTATATGACTATTTTCTACATGGCTTTAAGTAATGCTTGTTCTATGACTGATCTTAATACTTAGTTGAGAGACACCTGCTAGCTTACATTAACATTACCAATCCAGAATATAAATAGGAAGTCATGAAACATTTGGTGGATGTGGATTAACAGATCAAAGCATATTCCTCAAGTTTAACAAACTACTTCGGTGTACTTTTGACCTGTAAAATTCTGTTCCTGAACCTTCCAGTGGTAGGTGTTTTATAAACAACATAGCTAGCCCACAGAAAACAGCTGTATGCTATATTCACTTTACAGATAATCACAGAAAGGCCAAGAAAACATTCAATGTCAAATAGTTAATCAGTAACTAAAGTGAGAAATTATCTAATTTTGATGTTCTAATGACTAGCCAATACTTCCCATTTGATTTTGAACAACGGTATAATTTAACCAACTGCAAACAGAGTAATCAAGAAAAGACAGGGTGCTCTCACTTAATTGTGTCCCAGCCCTGGTTCTCAAGAACTGTTCATCTGCAAGGGGGAAAAAGATAGAGCAAGGGAAAAAGTGCTGTAACAGGAATCCCTATCCTGGGAAAGGACACCAAACGGTTGTAAAATTACGTGCTAAGTGGGTAACAACATAGTGCCTCAAAACTACCCAAGTGGCTTGGCTTACTCGCAGCCAGCACACACCCCATTTTCTTCTACATGCAGGCATACGTACCCATGACGAAAACCAAGGCAGTAATTACATAAATGTTTTACTCTTCTAACATCGAACCATTACCTGACAGTTGGATAAACAAAATATTATACAGCACCAGGTCAATGAAGCATAACATTTAGCAAAAGAAAATGCACATAACATAAATCATGCCAGCACTGACAAACACAAACACTATGAAAGCCTAAAACGCTAAGAAAAAAAAAAGGAAAAAACAACTACTCGTGTTTCTACAACCAAGGACAAGAAAATGCTGTGTCTGCTATCCTCTGTTAGACGGAATCAAAAGAGCTGGATGTAATCACCTCTGCAGCTCTGGCTTGTAAGCGGGCACGCAGCTCCTTCTCTTTGCCAATGAACCACTCTTCCCATGGTGAAAGGTTATCTTTCAAAGGTGACACTTTTCTCCCCTCTGCTATTTCAGAGTGTTCAGCCCTCCTGAATTAAAAACAAGAAACATTAGAGAATATTAACTATGATGCATTTGATGGAAAAGTTAAAGTGTTACTGACTTGAAAAAGCACTCTTATATGGCATAATGTGACAACAATGACATAATTTTTCTACTTGTTTAGTAATCTAATGGATAAATGGCATTTATAATGCACCTCTGACCACCTCCCGTACATGCTACATTTTACTTACTAAATTCCAGCTTGTTAGTAATTCTGAACTGTGGAACAGATTAGAACACTTACTTTTAGGAACTAAACAAAAAGAATACCCGTAATATCAAAGTGTCACTTTCCTTCTCATATATGGAAGCCAAGGAAAAACAGAGATTTAACATCAACATCCTATCCTTGGTCACAAGAAGCTCCACGTATCAAGTGGTCTTTAGCAAAAGCAAAGCAAAAGCAAGAATATTATTTTCTTCGTTCAAGTCTTATACACTTGGATTCATGGTATCAAGCAACCTCAGCATTAATAATCCATTCATTCTGACTCCATCTGTTCAATCCAGTAAGTTTTCCACCTTAGAACGCTTTGACAGGAAATATGCTTAAGAAATACAACTAGCATAAAATACTTGATGGTATTATACAAGGTCCTATTACACACTTAATAACATATCTTATGTAAGTCACTCATAACTTCTTTACTCATGAATAATGCAGCAATCCTAGCCCCAGGTCAGAAATATCTTTTATAATATTCTATACATGTACTATTTCATAAATAACACAGTACATTAGGGTCCAAGTCAGCAAAATTTGAAAATATGCCAAGAGATTTCTTTGAAAGATTTCTTCTATCTGCCACAGAATTTTTTCTTGAGAACAGAGCAATGAAACTAGACTTCACTTTAGTATTTCATATGGATGTACAGTCTCTGGAAATACCTATCTACATACACACTTCACTAGAATGAGGAATTCTGTTTGCTGAATCTAAGCTACAGAAGAAGCCTCCAACAAGCATATTATGCTAATGCTCCAGAAATCAAATTTTTAACTGTAAGATAACTGGAATTTATCAATGTAAAAGTACAACATATTCACAGTACAGAGTGATCCTCCAATACTCAATTGCACAACATTTTCTGTCCCAGTCATCTTTAGAGTACATTTCTGTGCTAGAAAGCATTTGGAGACAACAGCGTTATGGAGTTTTGTCCTACTCTTCCCTGTTGTTTTACCCATGTGTGTTTGTGCTAACAGGACTTTGCTGGTCAAGTCAGGGTAACTGATTCACGCTGAAACCTACTGGGAACAGGTTTATTTCCCCAGAAAAACCCACTTTTACAGTGGGAAATGCAGAATAACAGAATTGACAGAGACACCCTGACACACAGACAATGCAAGGATAGAAGCTGCACAGACCACTCAAAAGCCCAGCACAGCCCAACACATTCTGCTGCACTCTAGAGCTTTTATGCTACAGCATTAATAAAGACCAAAAATTTAACAGAGACAGCTTTTAAACACATACGTATAATAAGAGATGCCGCTTAAGAATGCCTAATAACATATTTTGTAAGAAAATAAGTCTCTGAAAGTTCATTAAAGGATAAAGGTATTACAGATTCACATTGAGGAAAAAGCCCATAACTTTGTACAGACTTGACATTTTGGGCAGGGATACTTCCTCAATACATTCTTTTGCTTTGCGTGACTTGCGCCATGGCACCTAGTGGAACATGACTGACAAATTGAACCAATATAGAGGAAGTACTAGGAGAATAAATAAATTAAGAAAAATAATATTTGTTATGTCTTTTCTTCTATCAGTACTCATGAAATTCAAGCTGTCAACTTCTCAAAAAAAGTTATTCACAGTAATAGATTAAAAACTTACTGTAGACAAGTAAGAAATAACACAAAATGAAGCTTAAACAGAGGAAAACACAAGCTCAGTACTAAGACCTGTTAGGAGAAACACTTCTCCAATACTGCATCTAAAGCTCTCTGATTGCACAAGAAGCCAGCCTTTCTTGATGTGCATCACAGTCACCAGTCACACTCTCCTGGCACACCAACCATGCATTTCAAACAACAAAGACCCTGAATTCCACAGGACCATCTTCTGAAATTCTAGCAGTTACGAACTTCTTCAAAATAATTAAAGTAATAGATTGCTTAAAATACCCCATTCACAAGTGCACACTTATTTCTAAATAAGTATCTTAAATCAAACTAGACACATTCAGCTTTAGATTTAAGTCTGATTAAGAGCAAACAGTGATTATCATTTGCTGTATATTCACCAAGGTGACACCATCAAACACAACACTGGATCCACAACGGAAGTATGGAAATGCCTAAGAGCATTAACAAGGCCTTGCTTTTACCCTCTTTTGCAAATACTGCATCTCCCACACTGAGTATCTGCCTCCAGCTAATTTTTGTGTAGTTTTAAGAGGACAACAGCAACAGCAAAAAGATTCAGAGTGCATGTGTACATGGGGGGCTAGATAAGAAGTGGTTTTTATTAAGATACTTCTGAGATCTGATCTTGGCAGCGATACACAGAAGCTGCTATACCAACACTTGGTAGGCACTTAGTGCAGCACAGCAGCAGTGTTACCCAGCAGCAGTGTCTGCATCAGCACAGCATGTATTTTGCCCACAGTTTAGTAAGACTGCCAACTCAGGCCCTAAAAGAGGCTGTCTTCAGCTGCACCTTGCTGCTGCCAGAGAATGCCGCAACAACAGGCCCCAGAGTCGGGAGCCGTTTCAAACAGCCTCTGAGGCTGCAGACATGCTGCAGCTTGAACAAACGGCAACACAGCTTCAAGGGGCATGAACAAAATTGCATATTGGGAAGTAGCATACAGAGAGCTAACAGAAAAACTGAAAGAAGGGACCATAACTGGCTGATCTTTCACTCTGAAGCTCTGACTACACTCGAACACTCCTTCCCTGGACTTTTAGCACCTTTTTGAAGAAACACTTTTAAGTAAAGTTCAGTGTGGTCCATACTCCTTCACTGCTCTCCATGGAAATTTGAGAACCATGCTGGATACCTGCACCCCCGTGAAGCTCTGCTGTCCTTCCTTTACTTCACCGGCACTTTTAGCTCAGCTCAGCCTCGCTAGTTACATTCACCACCAGTTAATGCACAAGTCTGTGACGTTTCCATCATGAAGCTGCATTCCAGAATAGGATAGGCTCTCCCTGCTCTTCCCCCTTCTGTTTTAAAGGGAAGAAGAATAATTACTTTTTCTCCTGTCAAGCCAGCAAGATCCCAAGTAAAAAGAATGCATATTATGTTTGCATATAATTAAAATGGAGTAAGATTAAGCCACTGGAGCAGGAGCTGTGCAATGCTTACATAAAAACCTGACTCTGGACCCAGCTATATACAACCCAGCGATGAAAAACAAGCCTTTAGTCTGCAAGCACTTTTAAATTAAGGCAAGAAAAACTGTAGCTTTTTATCAGGCTCAGATCAACTGCTTATAGACAATTTATGAGCCCATGAAAATACTCCTGTGTCCACTGAGAAGACTTCCCAAGACACTAAAAAAAAAAAAGAGGAATAAAGTGCTTAAAACGCCTATCGATACAAACAAAGCTATATTTATGTAAAATAATCTTCTGTCTCCAGCGGAGGGAAACAGGGAAGCGAGTGCAAGGCGGCCCCGAGCCCCGCTGGAGCCCGGTCCCCGCCGCAGGGGTTACCTATGGCCCGGCGGGCTCCGGGAGGCCGCCGCCCGCTCCTCCTCCTCCTCACAGCCCGTGGAGCTGCAGCGGGACGCGAGCGAGAGCGGCGAGCCTTCCGAGGGGCTGGGGGGGAGCTCGCCCTCAGCGGGCGGCGGGCTCGGGCGGCCGGCCCCGCCGCTCATGGCGGGGGCCACCGCGGGAGGCGGAGGTACCGCTCACCGGCGGGGCAGTCACTAGCGGGCACCGCTCACCGGCGGGGCAGTCACTACCGGGCACCGCTCACCGGCGGGGCGCTCACCGGCGGTTACCGGGGGGCGGTACCGGCGCCGGCAGGGGCGGTCCGGCCGCGCTCCCGGCGGCCCCCGCGGCCCCAGCTCCGCCATGGCCGCCCCCCGGCGCCTCTGCGCGCCCGGCCCCGCTGCGGCCGAGGCACGGCCTGGGGAGAGACGCCGGGAAAAGACGGGAACCGGCGGCCCCTGATCCGCTGGTGGGCAGTGAGCCGAGTCTTCCCAGCGCTGGGATCGGCCGGATATCTGTGCTGATAGACAGGAGCTGCTCGCAGCTGTTCTTTCTTCCTTAGCGCGTTTGCACACGTACCCGTCCAATAAACAGCAACCAGTAACCTCATCTGCAGGTGACAATCCCGACACGCCACAAGAAGGCAACTTAACATTCGAACAGCCAAGTCAAAAGTCGTAATCCGTACTTGCATTGAATTGCAAAATCCCATTTCAGTCCTCACAATTACTATCTTGTTTCTAATTCAAAGTTCTAAAGACCTGGTTTTCATACACCTCTGCTAGGATAAACGGCATCCTTTGCCTTCTCCATCAATTAATTTTCCACTGAAAATTAATTAGAATTTCTTTCTACAGCTATCTGTAATAACTAGGTCGGATTATGTATCTGTATAGATATTCCTATCCTTGTTTGCCACTACATTCTTTGCCAGCCTTCTATTTGGGTTCCAAATCCCAGGAACACAGTGCCCCTTCACTGCTTATGCTGGGCCACCCTTAGCCCCTGGCCCCTTAGCCCCTTGGCCTCTTTAAGCCAAATCTTAAGCAGGATCAGCAACAAACATTTGCATAACCAAGGCTTTTCGTTACCTTCAAATTTCATCAACCAAGGAGATAACTGCTGATCAGCAGTTGGTAAATTTTTCTAAAACTCAGTAATTTTGCTGTGGCTGACCAAGCAGAAGCATTACTGATATTAACATGAGATACAGAAGTTTGAAAATTATTGTAAATTTGGCTACTACATTAATTGTTCTTGCAGAGATTCTTCAGGTGAGTTTAACAAGAAATGTATTTTTAATTGGATAGGCAAGTTGAAAAACGAGAAACAATATTAAAAATGCTTTGTGTTAATCAGGAAAATCAGTTGTGACATCTGAAGCTATTGACTTGCCGTAACAATTGCATTTCAGCAGCTGAATGATACAAAACAGTTGTCAAATCTATACAACCACTATGTGCACCTAGACACCAGCAAAAATGAGCGTCATGAAGCAGGAGACATCTCAATGCCATCATTAACAGTCCTAAAAGATGCCTAAAATAATCCTATTTGAAAATTTTAAGATGGGATACTTGGTGCTTGGGCTGCAGATGGACAGGCACCCAAATCTGTAATTTCTCTGACAAACAGGCTGCAACTCTCCTGCTCATTGGACCCTTCACTGACACACAAAACCTTACTCAAGTGGTAGAAAAATATTTGGCCAAACACCTTATGGTCTGAGCAAGCTCAAGCTCAGGGTATATCAGAACTGCTGAGGCCAAAACCTCAGCTGGGGGTTTCAGGAATTCACAGCCACAAACTAAGAGGGAGAGGCAGAGGTGTAAGGGATTTGGGATTCCCCCCTTCAGTGGGAGAACTGCTGCATTTGGCTTACCATTTCACAAGGAACTGCAGTTTTGACAACTCGGAGACATAACATTATGTTTCCTGTAAGAAAAAAACCACAGGTTATTGCATTGCTGATCACCAGATAATCATACAGAACTGCTTTCCAGCAAGCTGGAAAACACAAAAAAAGGCCTGAATACATCTCTGATCTAAGCACCCCCAGAATATTGACTACATCACTATGCACCAAACTGATCCTCATGACGCTTAAATAACTCCATCCAGTTGTGGCAGATTGTTGATTGTTATTTTATGATGATCATAAAACAAAGAATCAAGTATGATTAGCCACAGTATCTAACAAACATATTACATCGGTTGCAAT
Source organism: Irena cyanogastra (assembly GCA_013397155.1). Classification (NCBI taxonomy): domain Eukaryota; kingdom Metazoa; phylum Chordata; class Aves; order Passeriformes; family Irenidae; genus Irena; species Irena cyanogastra. The sequence continues at coordinate 240,197 of VWZV01014830.1, read as the reverse complement.
AATTTAAGTTGATGATTTAAGTATTGGAGACAAGAGAGTATCACTAGAATCTAAATTTCATGTCAAGTAAAGTACAAGAAGAAAATTTCATATTGGTCTGAATTCTTAGATACAAGTTACACAAACCAATGCCTCAGCTTTGTTGAACATAAACTACCTGTGGCTTTACAGGAACTTTTGTATATGTGCTGCATTCAGCTAAGAAATAAAAGCAGCATAAAAGTTGTTCACTCCATGGCTATCCAAGCACTGTGAGCAAAGCTCCATGTCATGGCAAGCAGGAAAACTGTATTTCAGTATTTCAACAGGCTGCAGATCAAGGTAATTTCAAAACACCTCGAGAAGACTTTAAAACCTTCCCTGACCTTAAAGCCCATCTCCTAGTGAAGACTAGCAACAATCAAAAATGGATAGAAAAAACCAAAAGCCCCACGTTGTCTCAGTAAATTGAGGAATTCTGGAACTCACTGCACTGGGCATCCCTCACTTCTAAAGGAGGCCAGCATCACCTGGAATGGCCAGAAACTCTGAAATGGATGTCTCACAAGAGGCAGCAGCCACTTTGCCAAACACAAACATTTGAGCTTGTCTATTCCCTTCCTATCCTATTATACAGAATATGAGAACTTCTCAGGATGCAGGAGCAGATCTTGGGCAAATAGCTTATATTAACAAACCTTAGCACTGGGACAAGCTAGTGGAGTTCATGCATCAAGACTGCCCATAGGGAGGGGGGCAAAAGCCAGTTCACCCTTCGGGAAATTAAAGCATTGTTGTTGGAATGGCAGAAGCATTCCAAAGTTGAAGAGGTGTGAAAACATAAAATAATATTGTTACTATCCGTCTTACCATTGTGCCCAACTCGTCAAGCCAGCTCCACAGCCACTCTGCCCTAGTTAACACAGGAAAGGTATGAGCCCAAATAATGTCATTTTGTTAAAAAACATTGAAACAACAATCCTGCAGGTTCAGGTACACAACATCTATGGCCACAGAAGGACTGACAAGATAAATGACATGTTACAAGGATGGCAAAACCTTAATTCTGTGAAGTGAACGCCAGAAGCAGCTGGCCTGGCAAGAATTACACGCCCACACTGCTAAAACCCATAGGCAAAATCAAACTGCCACAATGAAGCACACAATCGGGCGGCCGGAACTGAATGTAGTGAATAAATATATACACACACAGCCCTATGGTTGATACCAGTGTGAAAAACCATCCTACTTTCTCACTAAAGAAACTACAAAAGCTACATTCAGTCTTTCAGTGCTAGCTCACTGTCATAGACCACACAATAAGCACTTAGAGCTACCTAGCAACAGCAAGTAAAATTCAGAGTAAAAACAGCATGATGTGTTCACAGACCTATACTTTCTGTCTGCCTGATCATGCCAATCAGTGTGTCTGGACAACCAAATGCTCGTGACAAATTTCTCAGAAGTATTCCCTAATAGCCATCCACAGTATTTAAAAAAACATTTACACATAAAATATATAGAAAGCAATTGCTTAGGTAACAGACATAGAAAAGATTCATATCCTAGACACAAAACAACTACCCTGAATCACTAAGCACCTTGATTTGCCAACTCTTGTTTATGAAATCGTTCAGTTTTAGAAATTCAACTGTAATCTGATGAACTCAGTCTCGGAAAACACAAGAGTCAGCAGAAGGAAACTTCTCAGTTCAGCTTGACGAATGCTAGCCAGGTTTAACAAAAAGAATGAGATCAGATTGCTTGTAAGATGTCATGTCTAATTCCCCACTAGACATTAAGGAACACAGAAGCATAAAAATAATTACATGGGGAAAAAAAAATTACTAAATGTAGGGAGAAAGAGAGGCTCAGACAGCAAGCTTTAAGCTTGAAGAAAAGGCTGTTTTACTTGCAACCTTGAAAAAAGTAGAAAATTTGAACCAAATATAGCTGAATTCAAGTCTTCCTAAGTCTTCAGATTTTCCAGCATAAGGAAAAATAGTGTGGCAGGCAAGGGGGAAAGCTACTTGGCTCACACTCCATGTCAGACCTCAAGGAACACTGCCCATACTTGTCTGCTGGCTATTTTTGTGCCTGCATGTGCAGTTCTGCTTGATTAGAGGCTGTGAAACCTGAGAGGTCCTGGATTGCTTCACTTTCCTTCACAGTATGATGCATTCTATCCTACAGTACACTCTACACTCTGCTGGTCCCAGCCCAGGTTCTGCAGCCTGCAGATGTGGAACCAGCTGCTTTAGAGGGACAGGACCTCGAGATGGGAACTGCTCTGCTCTGGGGAAACGTGCAAGAGCCCTGTGTAACACATTCTGTTCCAAATCACATCTCTGTGGATTACTAGCAGGATTCCCACTCAACCCAGCTCTTTTACGTTAGCCGGAGATCACAGCCCTCCTGCTTTTGAACAGCCTTTGCTTCTTTAGTTAGTTTATAATTCTGCATAAAGGCTTTCTCTCTTTTAAAAACCATCCATTAGTAACAGATTTACTTGCTCATGTTTGGCCTGGAATTTTCAGAACACAGGTTATGCTTTTGTTACTGGAAACCAGCGAGACACTTCGTATTTTGTTACCCTCAAATCAAAATTAGTTCCCTATAGCAAACACCCCAGTGACCACGAACTAGTATTTCTTATGGAAAACCTACACTGTTACTTTATATTGGGGTAGTGCCAGAAGTGCAACATATGAAGTATGGCCATTCACCTTCCAAGCTCTTACAGTTTACGATGGTACAGAAAACAGCAATCTCTGATATACTATCCCATTTCAGATTTCATTTCCTTATTAACTGAATCATCTTCAAGTGAAGACTAGTGTTAAATCAGACTCTACAGTACAATATGTAAAAGGTAATACTGAGAAAATCTTCTGCTAAAAAAATAAACTTACGCTAACAGTAAAAGATCAAAAGCATTTAGGTAACTAAAAATATTGAGAGTACATATAAAACAAACCATGCATTGTGCTTTTAATTAAAAATATTACCCTGTAAATTGAAACTGAAGGCTTAAAAATAGTAACCAAAGTGAAAAGAATTATGGAAGTATCGTTGTGTAAGTTTGAAATTTCTGAGTAAATTCACAAATAAAAAGGAAATTCTACTGGAAAGAAATGAAAAAAGGCAAAAAGCATCTAGATCAAAAAGTTGCAAAGCAGATGCAATTTTTTTATAAGAGAAAGAAAAAGCTCCATTTCAAATGAAGAGCTCTCACTAGCATATTGCCACAGAGCAGGCTAATAGCCATCTGTAAGAAATTACTCTTACTGGGGGAAAGACAAGGAATACCTTTGGCAATTTTATTTGTGACCATCTCCTTGCAAAAAGGTGCTTCCTCCCAACAGCAGAAGGTAAGGAAGAAAAACAACAACAAAATACTCTCCTTGCCCTATGTTTTTCATTTAAAGTCAACAGCAAAGCCTTTTTGACTGCTAAACCCAGCACTGGAGCTCAGTACAAATATAGTGGAGAGATCTAGAGATCTAGAGGCAAGATATGTGACACTGCAACTGTAGGAACAGTTTACGCTAGCTTTAGACTCTAGAAAACTGGAGGATTTATTTTCTGTGGGCAACCCAGAAGGGTGTAACTTGTAGTTTCACTTGTTTCAGTCTGAAAACTGAAATTAGGAAGCTTTACCTAGCTGAAGAGACTGCTGAGGTGACAGCTCAGAAAGCCAGTGGTACACAGGTAACAAAAACCCCACACGTTGCTAACACAAAACAGTTTTTAAGGCAAGCTGTCCCCATGCATTTGACATTGCTTTTGGAGCAGCAGCAAATTCTCAGTGGATGAGAACATCCAGGGCACTATGCCCTGGCCTGAGACCAGCTAGGACACAAAGAAAGGTGGCAATAAGTACCTGCATCTGTCTGGATTCTCCTTACGGGACGGTCCACGAGTGTCACGTGCGTGCTCGTTGGAGAGAGGCAGGTTTTGCAGCTCTGCTTAATGGGTTGGTTTCAGGAGCTGCTGCCCACACTCCTTCCCTCTACCAGCAGCACACAGAACCACTGGGCTGACTGCATTAAAGAGTTAATTCTTAGTATAACTGAGCTCCAAAACATCCTGAGATACAGTGAAATGCTAGAGCTTCAAATGGATCACATCACCTCTGTGAACAGCAGGGCAGCGAAGACTCACTTGTAAAACAGAAGAAATAAATCCATACGTAAGAACATTGAAAATACACCAGGCCTTCTGGAAGCTTCACACCTGGATTTCCTTCCCTACTGATTATAAATGGCAGCTGACATTTACAGTCCTTTTTTGAGAAGCATTCTTATTACCTTTGACAGGCTGGCCAACAGAGGCAATGTGGGACAAGCTGTGACTGTTATACAATGATGGCGCAAAAAAACCCCACAATTTTCAACATTAAACAGCATCAATATGAAAATTATAATCTGTATAATTATTCAAAACATACTAAAAACATTTCCACTCAAACACAATACATAACACCTTTCATCAAGAGATTGCTTCGTAAGAGGACTAACACTTCGCTTAAGGTTTTTAACCTCTGGCATGCCAAGAGTCAGCATTATTCTGAAATTATAAATCCACTTGTAAACTGGCAACTTACTGGTTTTTCTGGCAGTTCTTTCCTAAAACTTTCACTACATGTAGCCAAGAGCAGATGAGACATAGTTTATGCTCAATAATTCTACATGTGCACTGTTTTCAGCTTTAACTTTTGAAAAACAGAGATAAATAACCATAGGTATTCATGTACCCTTTATTTGCTTTCAGTGTAACATTCCATGCTAATTGCAGATGTAATATTCATGAGTGTAAATGTAAGAATTAACAACTCTTGGTTTTCTTCCCTTTTTACACTTGAATATTTTGGCTTACAAAATTAACAGCGTACGGTAAATACTCCTCCCATATTTTGTACAAACTACATGATTTTGATATACAAGGATTCTGTTTTTATTATAGTGACAATATACAACCACGTCTATTTACAATGAAAAAAGTACATAAACCACATTTTAAACATTCTGCTACTGGCAGCCACTATTGTTCAGGAGGTAGCTTTAATTAACAAAATGAACTGAAGCCACATTTCCCATCATGGGTTCTATCAAATAACTTACAATACAAAGATAAAAATTCATTGTATGAACAGTATATACAGTTTAATTCTCAAAACAGCAATCTAGCTTTAGATCTTAAGAATTTCTCAGAGTAACTGGGATGGCAGTGGATTTACTCTTGATCTAGTGTATTGTCCAAAAACCTTACATAATTACTTAATCATGCATTATTAACTTTTTATTGATCATATTTCAGACTAAATATAAAAAATTGATCACTGGTTGTACTTAAATCATTTGGGTCTCAGAACCTTGATGCTTTAAAAAGACTGCAATGATTTAGGTGAAAATCAGTGACTTTGCATAGTGTACTTCACTGTCAGTAACGTAATTGGAAAAATGCTTTCTCTTTTGCTGCCAAATCGCATTGCGTTTTCCCTCCATTTCCTAAAATCCCGGTCTATCCACAGGTATTACTGGAGTGCTGTGACACTGAGCAGGCTGCAGAGTACTGGCCAGCCTGATGGCAAAGACACGAGCTGTGTACAGGGGCAGCTCTGCCAACACCCCCCACACCCACACCCCTTACCAACGCCGTGACTCGACTTGTAATACTGAAGAAACTCGCTGTGGTTCACCTGAACTAACGCGTCATCACTGGAAAAATGTGTTTAACCCCACTATTCCTGACAGCTGCTAATATTCTTATTCCAATAAACCTACAGAACATTGCAGATTACAAGTACTTTACTGCAACAAACTTTTTTTTTTAAAAATTGAACATTAGCTAAAATACAAAACAAACACAATATTCCGATATTGCTGTCACAGTTACGTATGGGAGAATTAATCCCTTTTTTGGCCCTGCAATAAAATGCATCCTGAGAGTCAATGCTGAATATACTATACAAAGCTAGCAATAGATTTTTTTTTGCTTAATTATAGAAAAGTCACATGTAAAAATAATTTCTATAGTATTAAACAGCTGTCCTTTATATTGTGCTTTCTCAGGGGGGAAAAAAAAATAATCGACAGAACTTACCTCACCCACCAGAAGAAGCAAAGTACAACTGCAATATGATGTGGAAACACACCATTAGCATGTAAAAACTGTATAAAAGAAACCACTGTTGTATGAAAAGAGTAAAAATACTGGGTAACAATTTTGGTTTACCAATTATTTACAGTCAGGGCAACTGATTTATTTAATTTTTTTTAAATGTATGGCTCAAGAAGTTACTGCCCACTTCCCTTCTTTACAAATGACACTAAATAACGATTACAAAAGTGCTTCCTGCTTGAAAGGTCAAACAGGCAACAGTCTGTGACACATTATACCTCTTTATTGGAACAGCTGAGGGCAGAAAGCCTTTTCAGTCCTTAATTCTCGGTATGTTGTAGGCATAACGCACCAAGGGGAAGCCTCTGCTTTGGTAGAAGCACGCGCGGCCACAGGCCTGCACTTGGTCCGAGCTGTCCGACACGAAGGAGTCGTCCTCGTCCACGTAGTCCGAGTGGGCTGACTGCGTGCCACAGTCTGACCAGTAGCCATCCGGCCTCTGGCAAGGCACCACTGCCAGCGCGGGACAGCTGTGGGATTTTATTAAATGTTTACAGGGCACGGGCTTGGATAAAAGGAGCGATTCGCAGCACTCGCACAGAGCGATGTTACCCTGCAAGTGGGTGTAAATGCCGCAGTCGTAGTAGAAATCCTGCGCCGCGCCCCCCTGAGCGCTGACAGCCATCGCCACTGCTCCGCTCTTCCTGGTCAGCTGGCGCCTCAGCAGCTTCCAGTCCTCCTTGAACTTCGGGTTGAAGAACACGTACAGGACTGGATTCAGGCAAGCGGGCAACGGGAAAAATATCAAAGTAACCGACTTCATGATTTCAGGGCTGATAGAAATTGCAGTGATCAACGGTGCGAATGAGAAAAACGCAACAGGACAGAAGAAGATGCAGTTCGTGAAGATTAGCCAAGCGACATGCTTAATCGTGCTGGACTGCGAGTTCTCGGAGAGATCCTCCTTCTCCAAGTTGCAATAGAGTTTAGTGTAGATAACAGCCATCAGCAAAAATGCTAATGAATTCAGCAGCACTAAAGTTACTGTGAAACCTAACAAAGGTGTTTCTCCAGTGGGGAAGGGCAAGCAAAGGGGTGATGCTGAGTACTCTGCTTTATAAAAAAGTGGTAAGCATCCCGCTACCAGAGCACACAGGAAAGCAAAAAATGCTGCAATTTGAAATTGTTTTTGGTGATTGCTTTTCCCCTTCTTAATAAACTCCTTTGCAGAGAAGCTCCGTTCAACAGCTGCCAACATCAGGAAAAAAATGGCACTTTCTGATGAAAAAACTGCAAGAAACCCAGCAATTCTGCAACCACTGCCAGTCTCCCACCATATGCCAAATTCAGCAAATCTTCCCCAAGATACAGCATCCAAGAAAGTTAAAATACCAGTATAGACTCCCATAAATAAGTTAGAGATAGAAATCAGGCTTATAAACAGTTTGGAAGATGGCAATGCAGTACAGGATGCAAATATTGTTAACATGACAAGCAGGTTGAAGAACAAAGCAACCAAAAAAATAAACCAGACAGTAAGGCGAATCATCCAGCTGCCCAATAAATATTCACAAGGCTTAAAAGCACCTAGAAGAAAACAAAAAACAAACAGAAGGACAACCAATTTAGGAAAAAATTCTGCCTTAATAATCAAGATTTTGAAAAGATCTTAGAAGTGTACTCATTAATTCATTAATGGAATACACAGCTGAACTGCTAAATAGGTCAGCTGAAAGTAAACTATTCTGCTAAAGTCATTTACTAATTAATTATGCCTGAAATAATAATCACTGCAGTGAATGGTCACTTGAGAACATTTTGTATAAACAAGCTAGCTAAACAAACTTAATTACCTTTTAGCTATTCAAAATAGGTTTTATTAGTCCAACCTAAATACTTTTTTATTTTATGTAGATTTCATACTTCATAAAAAAGGTTGGCAAAAAATAAAGAAGTGAATGTTCACAATCCCCTTGTAAGGGAGAAGAATTTTTTTGGAAGGAACATAGTCTCTCAAAAAATTATTCATAAACATGCCTTCTGGAGTAACTTTTGGTCAAAAGGAAACATCTGTAGAACAGCAGACAAATTCAATTTAATCAGCTTTAATAGGGACAGGAATTTACCACAAGCTCTGTCCCTCAGCCTCGCCACTGAAAGGCACCGTGAGCTTGAAAAGTCATGTGAGAAAATATTTTTCTTCTTCTTTTGCCACTTAAAAGAGTTTACAAAATAAAAAAAGTCCAACAAACAAAACAATAGGAGACAAGACAAGGAACAAAGGTCACTACTACTGCATACCCTTCTAATCCCCCTAACTGCCATTTATTCCATGGGGAAATCCTACCGATTTTAAGTAACAATTAGAAGCATTTAACCTCTCCTATATCCCCATTAGGCACCCCTAATTGCCCCAAGCACAGTAGCTCAGGATCCCTCCCTGCAGCTGAGGAGCACTCAGGGAGCTGAAGGAAAATGCCAGACTGCAAAGGCTGGAGTCAGCCCCTGTGCAGCACATGCCTTTGCTCTGGGCAGGGCGAAGGTGAGGGCAACCCATCCCTCACGTGGGCAGGAACAGAACTGCCAGGAATGATTCAATGCCAGTGCAAAAATCTCCCAAGGCCTAAAGCAACTTCCAGAAATTCATGAACTGGCGAGCAAAACAAAACAAAACAAAGCAAAACAACTTTTTGTTTGTTAAATGATCAAGCCTCATTTCTGGGCACAAAATAATGGAGCCCACTGGATTATCAGAGTATCAGGAGTAAAGCCCCTTTTTAGCAGGTCTTCCCAAGTAAAACATCACTGACAGAATAATTAACTTTACCATACATTCATGTGACACAACAATACCTGCTAAGCTGATCTACTTAAAAATAAAAACAACTTCCTACTTATGAAATTTTAAAACGTCAATTCTGTGCTTCCAAAAATCAATCTGAAGCCATTTTTCTATTAGCTGTACTTTAGACAAATAAAAGCCACTACCTTTCCTGTCTTTCTCCCAGATCCTTTGGGTTAAAAGTTATCCTCCTCTCACACTTATATTCCCAGCCCATGCTGGGAAGGGGCAAAAATTCATGCTTGGAAGGATGTTTCAGCAAACTTGAGCTACTTGAGCACCACTGTTCAGCAATCCACTCTTTAGGCAAAGTGGAAAGTGGATCTACAGGCTGAGCAGTGATTCAGAACTCACACAGTGGGTGGAGTATCTTATGACCAGATGGCAGCATGACACAGAAACTTGTTAGTACGAGAGGGACTGGTGAAAAACAAGGCAAATTGTCAACTTGTAGAACAAGCTCTTTCTTTTAGACCTACTACAGCATTTCTGGCATGGACAAAAAGAGCTAAAGACTTTAGAAATTTAACCCATGTAACACACCATCTCAATTCTCATTCTGTAAACAGGAGATCAAAAGCAAATAAGCACCTTTAACAAATTAACTTTCAGATTATGTACAATTACGTTAATATATTTCTGACTACAGGTTTTTTTTTGGCTGTGATCAAGAAATCCTTTTGATATTCTGGATATTAAAGCCAGAGCTAGCTCAAAAGATAAACAGATTCTCATAACATAAAATAGTAGTTAGGAGAAGAGAAAGAAGTAAGACTTGCAAAACTTCTGCTCATCATGAGTAACTCCATTGGAAGCACACTGCATCTGCATGTTCCTGTTTATGCAGACAAAAGGGTACAAGATGGGTGGAAGGAATCCTCTGGAGAGGCTGTGGCGAAGGCCAGAAAGCAAGAGGCACCACAGCAAGTGCTTCAGGAGCCGAGTGGAACGGCGTACAGGAATGGGCAGATTGAGTAAGAGAAACAGAAGGGCAGAAACAGAGCTGCCTAGAATGAAAATATTCACTGCAGGATCAAAGACTTTCAACACTCCTGGACTGTTCAACCCTCCACTGGAGTAAATGCCAATAAGACTATTCCCTGCACAAGTGTCTTCAGCAGTTTAAGACGCTACTGCCCACTCCAGCTGCTTGTAACAGCCCTCTGCTCACAGTTAATGCAGCTGCAGCAGGGCTGGGGAACAGATCACATGAGTGCTCTTATCCTTTCTCCTGAAAGACATCAAGCTTCCTTAAAACCACCAACAATAGACAGCAGTTTGAGCTAAGCTCTTAAAGCACAGGCTGAACTCTCACTGAAACAGATGAGCATTCACACAGTCTCCACAGACATCTCCTTGGCAAAAGTAAGTCAGAATTAGGAGGCAGTGCATTAGCAGACTCCAAATATAAGCATTACAGTCTTGATTATTCTGCTTATGGAAAGAAATTTCAGTATTTTTCCTAGCATAGTTCTCCAGTGAAGGGCTATGTGCCTAAAGCTGAGTCAAATCTTTGTGATTGTTCATCCAAAACAACACTGCCATCAAATCAAGTTTTACCAAAAGCATAGGAGAATTAAATCTTCTGTGTACAGAATGACTACCAGGAATGAAAGACGTAATTCTGCACTCAACTCTTTGCATAACCCCATGCCTGAAGTTCAGTATGGCTAAAGCACATGATAAGATTTACCTGTTGCTGGGGTACAGTGAATAATAGTCTGTCCCAATTCCTCATTTTTCGCATTTCTTAGAGTATCCGCGTTAGCTATAAAAGTGAAAAACATGTTAGTTGTAGGAAGAAAAGTAAGTGAAATGGCAATGAAGCTGCCTAGGATGGAAGTAGTTCACCAACACCTGAGCCTTTTGACAAGTGATGTTGTTCTGGTTTGCCACATAAGGTCAGATGCTCAGCGCAGAAATTGCTGCTCACAAGGCTTTGTAACAAAGCAACATCTTTGATCACTGGGGAAAGATCTATGGAGCCTGAAGTCAGTGGAAGGACACGTCCTGTCTGAATAGAAAGACTGAAACGCTGAGAACAATAAAACCATTACAGAAGCAATACTTGCAGTTTGAATTTTTTTTAGCTACTATTTTTTTTCAGACAGGCAAGTCCTGCAGTGTCCAACATATCTTTCACATGTTTAGAAGGAACATGGCACTGCTAATTCGTAAGCAATTGCTAAGCACTTTCAGAGACTGCTTTTGTATCCCTATAAAGACTTACATTTTTCACATTCCCTTATTCAAAGGCAACATACACTGCTATTCTAGTCTGCTGGAAAACAATGCTGCTGGTTAAGTATGATGAAACATTTACCCTTCTCAGGATCCATCACAGCACCTTGAGCTTGGTGGCTGGAATCTTCAGCGTTAGAGTTTAGATAAGAATCACAACCCCAAAATGCACAGCACTGATAAGCATATGGTACAGAGAGTGACCTGAAATACAGGCAGAACAAGGAAGACCATTAAACTTTGTAACCAAAGTTAAGATTACCACCTATTAAAAATATTTAAGTAGCACTCTTCAGTGCTAAACTCAAATCTTTTTTCTCACAGTGGCTGATCAAAAATATTTCAAATTGGATCCGGTATAACCATTTCTAACGAACTCCTGCACTGAGGTAAAGGACAGGTGATGTATACAAGTGCGAAGTACAAAGATGATGTTATGATATTTAGGTCTCTATTATTCTTTCTACTCCATACACAAAACAAATTCTGATCAGGGTTACTTTGTGGCATTGGTGTAGAAATTAAAATGAAAACTAATTAAGTAAGTGAATTAGAGAGTAACTGTTTTGTAAGAAAGTTAATTCTCAGATGACCACGACCTTGTGTGTTACATCTTTCCTTCTCACTCTTCATTCTCTGATACCAAAATAAGATTTCTATTTTTTTATGTTTGGCAGAAATGCTATATACTGTTATTCTGACAGAGAAGAAGTACATCTTCACGCAGAGTTCTAAAAAAACCACATAAACAATGAGGGAATAGCAGAAGAGCATCTAATTTTTTTCACTCAGGACTACAATATCAGCTATCCTGAATTCTCTTATTGAAAATATTTAGGAGGAACATCAGACTGCTTCTTAATGCGCAGAAATATCTTTGTAAAATGGAAACCAGTTCATCACTGTCTGACCCATCTCCCACAAAAATCAGTTACAGGTTTCCATTTGAATGCTTATTTTTATTCTTATCATTTGCCTCCAAGAAAATATCTATAAAGCATGGTGATTATGTAATCAGACACCTGCCTGTCTGCTCCTGTCTTCCACGTTGTGAAAGACAGATGTGCTCAGTTCAGTAACAAATGGAAATCTACCCAAAGCACCACTCTCAAGCCAGATGATATCTTGTCCGAAAAGTGGTGGAGGAAAAATAGAAAAAATCCCAAGAAAATTATCTGCAACTGGCTTCTATAGCAGAAGAGTCAGATGCCCTTTCTACAGAGCAGTGCTGAGATGCTGCAGGACTCACTCAGCAGAGGCCATTTGCCCTGAGTACTGCATGCACTGGCTCCATTCATCTCACACTGCTTGGCACTGCCAGCACCCTGGGTGCCATTTTCCAACATACCGGAGCTTGGCGAAGTTCTTGGCTGCCAAAGCTTCTTTCAGCTCAGAATTGCCTGTGAGCTTAAGCTGGTTCAGTCCACTCAATCCTTCAACTGGAACTGAACTGAGCTCATTGAAACTTAGATCTCTGCAACATGAATATTAAGACTGTGTTACAAAGCAAGTTTGAAGATCCTCTGGCACACATTTCATTGAAGTAGGGAAGGACTTTACCATACCAGGCTGTGGTCTGGAAATGCCTGTCAGTGCAGCAGGCACTCTAAAGAAGTGTGCCCTGCATATATTCCGCTAGCAAGAGCCTTCCCGATTCACAGATATTGAACAAATGATGAACACATCATTTTTAGGCTAAAAATACTTATCTCAGCAGTTTAATGCCAGATAGAGGAGATGACTGCACAGAACAGCCTACTTACAGGTTAAGAAGGGCTCCAACAGTGATGAAAGCTCCCTTGTGGATCTGATGAATCCGATTTCTACTGAGGTCCCTGCAATGAATGCCAAAGGAGATTATTTTGGCAGTTGCATCAAACGTAACAGCCACTGTACTGAGGAAAAAAAAAACTAAGGTGACAAATATATCATGCCTTTATCAGAAAAGCAGAACATATCCCCTCTCTTCCCATTCAGCCAGGTGCAACAGCAGCCAAATTCCTTGATAATACAGCTGTATCCTGCTTCACCTCACCTCCCATTCCTGCTCCCTTTCCCTTTCTTTCTGACACTTCCAGCACAACCTGTGCTCCCAAGGCAGAGGCTGCCTGTGGCACCACTCATTCCCAGCATGAAGGTGCCAGGATGACCACTTTGGTGACAACTGCATCCATGGCAGGGCATGTTGGCAGACGTGGGGGACAACAACAAAAGAACAAGCAGAGGAGCATTGGCTTTGCTGCATTTCAAATCCAGCTCCAGCTTCTGCTGGACCACCATGAGTTACAACACTCTTCTTAAAACACTTGTCTGTTTCTGATTGTTTTTCCTGCTAACTTAATATAGCTTGAGTTGTAAGGAGAGAAGATAATTTTGTTTACTTATCTGCTTCTCCTAAGGAAAACAGATAGGATCTCTCCAACAAATACTGTATAATGAAATAATATAGTTACAATGCAAAATACTGGACCACTGAAAAAAATCTCTTTTTTAGACTTCATATTTATAAAAATATTTTTATAGGCTAGAAATATAAAACTGATAATAGAAGGAACAGGGCTGAACTGGCTGCTGGCCTTCTGCCATCAATCAAATTAGTAACACCAAACCCTGACATCAGTTCACACAGGAATCAAAAGCAGGATCTTGTTTTACTCAGCATGCAGCTACATCTGCACTTACAGGACACGAAGGGAGGAGAGTCCTTGAAAGGTGTCCTCTGCAATTTCATGGATTTGATTATGCTGTAAGGAACTGCAAAGGGAAGAAGCAGAAGCAGAACTTTATTAGCTGATTTCACACAAAGGGATAGCTTGGTGTCTGCTAATGGATGGCTTTAGCCTTATCAGTGATAAGGTTTGACTCACCTCCCCTTGTAGACAGACTGTCAAGTGTTTTACATCAGCTGTGCAATACAACAATAATGCAACCATGAAGCACTTTCCTGGCACCTCCGACCAATTCCAATTCACAACTCATTTAATTTAGAAGAGACTTTTAAGTGTGGACTGAATTACTTTGAAGCTAAAAGTAACACTTTGTGAACACTGAAGAGTCATGCTGAAATTTAAACTAACTCTCGATTCTGTGTGGAGTCCTCAGGCATATTCTAACCATTCCATGTCTGTGCATAGCAATACTACGATGATATGCAGGATTAAGCTGTGTCTTCCATTTCTTTTGTGCCACAGGAATAATTAAGCATTAGCTAATTGAAGAAAGCACAAGTAGTTGAATTCTCTGTCCAGCACGCTTCTCATGAGAGCACCATACTATCTCTTGCTGTCCTTAATTTTTGAAAATTAGGATCAAACATGAAGCAAAAAAGTCTGTAGAGACGTGGACTCAGAATACTAACAAGTTTATAAAAATAAATAACACTTATTTCCACTTACATTTCTTCCAAGGTGTGGCAGCCCTTAAAACTTGGGAGGTCTTTTATATTGTTGTAAGACAAGTCCCTTCGAAACAGAAAATGGGAGAAGGGTGCTTAGTTCAACTCCTTTCTACTTGAAACATCTCATCAATTGTAACTATTAAACAGATTGACAGAAAAATCATCCTGTTAGTACTACTCTGCTGAAAAACTAAGGGTAGTTTAGAGAAAATCACAGAGGGAAATCACAAGTGTGAACTCTACAGCTACCCCAAAAACATTTGGGACACGCTCCCTGAATTCTGAGAGTTATAATCTAAAAAATTTATTCATAACCTGCATTTTTAGAATAAACTAGGTAAATTGTATACAAATTTGATGCCAATTTTATTTAGTGTGCTGGTAATTTCTTAAGCAAAGCTAGGAAAGCTCAGAATGTTCTGTGAAACAATGAAGCAAAAAAGACTAGAAACAAGCAAAGTTTCTATTTGAAAAGTGAATGTCTGTTTGAAAATAAATCCCACCTCAGCATTTTTTCTCCCGTTTTTCTTCTATCAAACAGAACATATTTTTTCTCCTCCCTTTTTCAGGATTTGCTTTTGTTCCAGATTTTCCTGCATGTATCCTTTGCAAACATGTTTTGTCCCCATCCCCCGAACAGTTTCAGTTACCAGTTTGGGGTTTTTTGCATTAATTTTAACCCAGCCTCACTGCTCTTTATGTCTAGCCTTTGTATTGCTATCTTCCTCCTTTGGTTCCTGATGCTCTCTCCTCTGCTCCTGAACACAAGAAGTCGAAGCACTGTAACTAAACTCCTCTTTAACCTCTGAACGTAGGTGACTACGGCTGTGTTAAAAATGAAAGGCGGCAGAACAAATTTGAAGATTGGTCTCTGCAGCACCACCTTACATATCTCTCTCACATACAAAAGAAATGTAACATCCCTATAAATGGACTCTGTTTAAGGAATGTAAGGCATTACATCAAATCAGAAAACAATCAAGAAACCACATTCCCAACTTTGGTAGAACTGTTAGGATGAAAAATTCAAAGCAACACTTTAGACTTAAGTTTCTTTGAAAACATTCTGATGCATGAAGAGAGGCACAATAAATATACTTACAAAGTTCGAAGCACCTTTTGCTCTTGGCATAAATTAACAGGAATACTGTTTATCTTGGTTCCTGTAAGAGTTCTGTGGGGAAAAAACCCAACAAACCCACACATATAAATGCTTGTTTTGTTTATGACCAATGGTATAACAAGGATATATAAGAATAGAATGCTATCGGGATGCTAGATTCACCCACCATATTTTGTTTGTTTGTTTGTTGTGGGTTTTTGTTTGAAGAGGACAATTTTTCTGATTTTCAATTCTGGGAGAGGGGGTTAGTATCAATGCCTTTTTCTTAGGCTTTTCTCAGCTTCCCCTACTAAAAAAAAAACCCATTGAGTGGCACCCAGGTATCACTACATTTATTGACAGGAAGAGAACATATATGCAGTTACTCTACAGATCCACCAATCATATTTCAATTACTTCACAAGAGGCAAACCCAAGAATTTATTTCTGCAGAAGACACTTACAAGCTCTCCAGATTTACGGTTCCTGTCAAGTTAGGAAACCACTGCACCATGCTGGCACCCCGAATGACCCTAGAAAAAATCCCCATGAAAATTAGGCGTGAACTATTATGAAATGGAATTGAGATGTTCAGTCTTATTATCAGGTAGATACTTACACCAAGGAGACATTATAACATTCTTACTGCTTTTAAATTTAATACTTGAATCATGTGTGAAAGATTGTCTTTTCACAGCTTCTTATGCTATTCATTTGCTTAATAAATTACTCCTCCATGAACAAACAATTGGAATTCATCAAACTGGAAAGAGTGCTAGCAATACACATGAAAAGTGGAGTTTGTAGTTCAAAGTCTCACTCCATTTTGCTTATTCATCACCCCCAGAAGTGATATCTTTTAAGAGCATACATGCACTAACCTGCAAAACATTCTCACAACGTACATCCCTGCTCAAAAAACCACCAAGGAGATATTGCAGATTGTTTAACTAAGAATCTGAGCATTTGGCCTTGGGTTATGTATCTTATGAAAGGTAATTAAAAAAAATTGTACAGTATATTTAATAGAGCTTAAGAAACTAGATATTCCCCACAATAACAATATTTATTAAAACTTACTGAAAAAACCCCTCTAATGTAAGAGGGAGTCAGAAAATTTATTTATTTGGAGCTCTTAGTCACAACATTTCATACCCATTTATTGTACAGTATTGTCAAGAAGGTACTTACAGGGAATGCAGATCTGACAGATTCTGAAATGCTGAGTTCCCCACAAAAGACAAAGGATTATCATACAAATGTCTGGGAAATGAAAAACACATTTCAGTGTTTGTTCTTACAGTCACTGTCTGCTAAAGGCTAAAAATAGATGGATGGAAATTACTTACATCGTTCGTAGAAGGGGGTTTCCTGCAAATGCACCATCAGGAATTATGGAAATGTAGTTACTGTGAAATCCCCTAAAGATATTAGAAGAGAAAAACCCAACATTTAAAACTATTCTGCCAGCAGATTCAACCAGTAGTCATTTTCATCATATCCACTCAATCCCCAATCCTGCTGAAATAACAAGGACTGCAATAGCACTAAGTCCACCTGCAGGAATAACTTTAAAGGCATGATTTCTGTCTACTGCACATCAGCTAAAATGAAAATATTTCATTAGAAAGAAATTATTTTGACCCAACATGATGCGGTACTTTCACTTTTCTTACTCCTCTCTGAAGGAGGGGACAAGGAAAACGTGCATCATCAATGAACCTAACCTGCCCCTGGAGGCACAAACCTCTCCTTATTCACATCTGTGCTAATGGCTCTCCTGAATAATCTGCCTGCTTATGCAACTCCAAAATAATTTTCAACACATGCCCTCTCTAGATGATGATTACATTTTCTTTTAATTATAGCTTCACTTAGGATAACCTAATTTAGGCTCCTGCACAATGAGACAAGTATTCTTAAATCCAGGATTTTTTTTTTCCTTTTTATTTATGAAAACAAGAAAGAAAACGGCTAAAAAGGGAGAATAAGTAATACTCACAACTCCTTTAGACTTGGAAGTGCTTTTATGGCTTCAGGGAACTCTACCATGTTATTATAATTTAAATCCCTAGGAGAAACAAAGCAAGAAAGTTAGAAAATTTTTAAAAGTAGCCATGAATTGTCAAAATAATTTTTGTTTAAGATAGTCCAATGAAAGAAAAAAGTTCTCAGAACACTTTTAACTAGACCATAGAATAACTTAAATTCAGTCTTCTGATGTCTTTTACGTGCTTTATAACCAGCTAAAAACTTAGGTAAGATATTAAATATTACCCAGAGGAATATTCATATTAAGTCAAATAATATTTTCTTACAGCAAAGCTCAGTATTTTTCAATACCTCACAGATTTTTCTTCAACAGAATTTACACAGAAATGAACTATGATTTCAAAGATTTTTTAAAAAAGTAGAGTCAAATGACTACTCCTTGTTATCATCCTACTAAGAATACCTTTTGTCAAGGTTGTATAAAACAAATAGTAAATAAGCCATTATGCAAAAGCAGAGCTTGCAGCAAAACCAATTATAAATACTGATTAGAAGCACAGAAAAACCTCACGACAGATTGGTGATGGGGATCTGTTGAATTCTCAGTTAACTTGTCACCATTCTAGCAGTAATGTCAGGACCTCTGCACAAGAGATTCCTTGTGAAAAGCAAAAACCATACTCAGAGTCCTGTATTAGCTGTGTCTTTTTACACAGCACGTCCTTACTCCGTTGGGGTTGGAAGAGATGAAGTAAGCAGCATTTCTGAACTCATCCAAGCTCCTCATGTTAACAGCGCTTGTCACTGGCTTGCCCTTGCTCTCCTTCATTAGTTTCACTCATTTAGCAGTCTCCAAAGCATAAAAAGGCACTGCTGAGGCAGGTATCACTTATTAGACATTCACTGAGTGAGCTGCAGGGGAATGGGAAATGTGACCCAAGCAGCTGAAAGCCATTCCTCGCCAGAGAGGCACTTGGGAGGTTTAGGATGGGGAACAGTGGAGCTACAGCCCTCTGAGACCCTCTCAGAAACCTCTTATTGTCACACAACAGCTTTGGCAAGTATCCTATATATGTTTAACCCTACAGGAAATCTGGGAAACAAGTATTTGTCCCTTATCACTCAGGGGGCCACTCAAACACTTGTGATCCATCCACCTGGCTCAGCAGAGTGCTACGCAAAGATACACCAGCTAGTCCGGGGCTAGGGACATCAGAGCCACATCATGCAGCATGACATTTCACCCCGGCTAATATTTACCTGCTTCTCAATGTAGTTAATTCATTTTTGGAGGGGGAGTGCACTGATACCAGCCTTCAGTTCCCAGACCTGAGTGTCAGTGGCATGTCAGTTCAGTTCCCACCCAAGTGTCAGTGGCATGTTCTGCACAGTGCACACAGACCTGATCTGTAAAATTTTCATCATACCAGTATGGCACCCTTGATTAAGCTGAGATTGAGACAAACACTGACCAGAAATTATTTTAAGAAACATACTCACAAGGTTTCAAGGTTGTCCAATCCATCAAAACAGTGTCTCCCTATAGTTTTTATTTTATTATTATGAAGATGTCTGAAAAACAAAACCAAAACAAGTGAATGATTAAATCTAATTTAACACATTAACAGATATTTCTATGAAATCAAGTGAGTTAAATAGTTGAGGAAAAACACATTGCATGGGGTGGATTATGCAGAAGAGTACCTTTCACTTCCAGACAGAATATTTCATCCTCATATGGAAGAAGAATAGATTGCTCGCAGTCGAGACAACCTATTTTAAATCTTTAATCACTATTCAGAAATGTGATAAAAATATAACATAAACACAGAAATGAAACTTATTTTTCTTATTATTCCACAGAGATTTTTAGGATTACAAAGAAACAGGTTTCAGATAAAATAGATAATTTTTTCTTCTTTTAGTACCTCTGAAAGCTTTCTCTGACAGCCATTGTTTTGAAATATTCATTATACGATGAGAAGTCAAAAATCAAATCTCACTACCCACAGCCCATGTGGCTTTTTGTTTAGGAGAAAGTCTTTAGCAAACCTTCAGCAGGTTCTCTAACACACATGGTATCATCTCCTGTTGGCAGTATAGGCTGTTACTAGTCAGCTGAGCTAAAACACAGCAAAAGAGCCATTTTCAGTGGCACCCTAGATTAATCAAAACTGTAACTGAGGAGAAGAGCCAAGTGAGCTATGAAACACAAACACTCACAGAACCACCAGGCTGGAAAGGTTTGTGAACGCATAGTCAGGAATGTGTGTGATTCTGTTGAGAGCCAGCGTCAGGGCTTGCAGAGAGGGGAGATTGCTGAGCGGGGAGATGGGAACTTCTGTCAAGCTGTTGTCATCCAGCCAGAGGTGACGCAGCTGCACCAGCCCCTCAAAGCTGTCCTCTGGTATGGCAGTGATATGGTTGGCATCTAAACGCCTGCATGAAAACAGAAAGGACTCATGGAACAAACTCACAAACTACAAATCAGCAAAAATACCAATTGAAGTCCTACTGTTCATGAACATCTTTTTTCAACCCTGTGTCTTTCACTGAAATAATTAAATATTTCAACTTTGAAGTTTTATTGAAAGATGCATGGAAACTCCTTTCAAGGCAAATGAAGAGCCCATAAAATAAGGTTTCATAATAAACTTTTCAAACATTTTTAATAAAACATTTGAACAAATTGATATGCTTATAATCAGCTAACCAAAATGAATTAATAACTCTATAAGCCATCTCCCACAAGACCCCTAGCTTCTAACACAGCAACAAATCTTTAAACCAGTAGCTTGACAGCATATCTAAGACTGCAGAGGCATTTACTCACTTGAATGGATTATCCCCACATCTGCCTTGTTGATAGAATTCTGCACTGTTGTACACTTTGTTTTGTGGCACCGCTATACAGTAACAAAGCAACTACTTTAGAGAATAAGATTATTAAAAGCTGTTTGTGAACAAAGTCAGAATTATGAATTATCCCAACAAATAAAACATCTCAAATAAAACTGATTGCTCTCTTGCACCTGATCTTTTCTAACGTTCTCCAGAACAAACTGCAAAACAGCATGTCAGCACTATTACCTAACGTACATCACTGGATTTGCCATCATACTTTTTCCCTAAATTAATGCCAATTGCAAAATTAGATATACTAACTGTCCTGGTTCCAGCCACAACAGGGTTAATCTTTGCAGTAACTAAGAGGGGACAAGGGGACATATCTAGGACCCAGAGGTTATTCAATATCCTGGGAAGAAGCAAAACATTCCTAGTCCATGGACCTCAATGGGTCTGAGAAGGCAGAGAGCACTGGGCAGTACTTGATGGCCCTCTGACCTAAAGGCTGTCTCCTCCAGGTCCACGCACAGCTGCACCATGGTGACTTCCCTGCAAGCACAAAGGAAGCACCTCACACAGCTGGTTTGGACTGACTGCTGGACCAGCCGTGGTGCAGGGAGACAGAACACATACACCCTCCGCCATTAACATGGATGCTCATAAAGATACAAATCAGCACAGCTCTGGAACTACTTAGCACTCTCTAGTTTCTACAGCTATGATCAGATATGCTCTTGAAAGTCTAGTTGGGTTAGTTTCAGAAGTAACTTCCTCCAGCTGTTCACCCTGTCTTTCTCTGGGCAGGCAGTGTGGACCAAGTGACTTTACTGCATTTGCCCCCAGGCACAGTCACAACAGATTTGGATCCCAACACTCAAGGGGCATGAGGAATTCAAAGGGAGAAGACAAATCTGATTAAGAATTAATGCAGAAGACGAGCCTGATCACAAATTCAACACATTTAATGTTTTTCCTTAAAACAGAGGTTTGTTGTGATACAGGCAGTTTGCATATTTCAAATTATCATGAAAGAAAATCATCAGCTGAATTTCCACATAATAAAAAGTCCAAAAATACATCAAATTAAGCAACAAACATGCTATTACAAGTGGGAACTTACAAAATTGTCTGCAGTCAAAGTTCTCTCCTAAGATGAGTGAGGTGTCATTAGCTCTAAAGCTGTACATCAAAGAGTTAATTCCTATGGTTCATACACTGGCATCCCCTTATCATTTGTCCCATGGTCTGCCAGGTGTGTATGATACTCTATTTGAATGCTCTTAGGCTGCACAGAGAACATCTCAGAGAAACTCAAGTCTGATGATAATAAAAGATGAAAACAAAGAGGCTGAGGGGAGAGAGGAAAAAAGCCTGAGGCTCTTGAGAAAAAAAAGGCAACTAGAAATTCTTCTCTCCTAAATTTACACAGCTTCCTGAAGATCAAATAATTATTTCCCAATGGAATAAACATGCGAGTCTTCAGCTTTCTCCCTACCCCTCCCCTCCCTTTTTTTTTCTGAGGTTTTTTTTTGTTGGAGGAAGGGGTTGGTTTGGGTTTTTTTAAGACAAGCAGCATACCTGAGAGACAGGCCTCAATCACTGTCCCTACTCCTCTAGTCCATCTGTACTTCCACTGGCACCTTGCTGAATTCCATTTATTCTAGGAGACTTTGGAAAACAAAAGCACGAAAAAGCCACACGTCCTGCTCCTCCTCTCCCACCCTTAAAGAAGGTGAACGGACCAAGGATGGACACACACAGTGAGGAGCTGAACTCAGTCAGGGAGAACAAAGGCTGTCATGAAGATGATGTTGCACCCTGAATTTTCAGTCTGCCTTGCCAAGCCCTCTGTGCCCCAGGACAGGTGGGTCGAATACCCAAGGAACCACAGTTTAAACTGGGGACTGTCCACAGCCATCCCAGCTGCTGTGTTTATCTTCTCCAGCCCACAGCAGGAAAGATGAGGGGGGAAAGAACACCACCACCCACCACCGACATTAGCAGGGAGGTTTGGAAAGGGAAAGAGGTATTTTTGAGTTATTTGGCCTCATCCACAATTTTTTGTGTTACTTCATTTCTCCTAAGAGCCTAATATGCCATGGTTAGTTTTCTTTCTCTTCCAAATAGTTAACACTTATCCACATGATACTGAATGCACAAAACACAGCTGAAACGCTCCTCTTTAGTGTGAAATGCACATAACAAAGCACTTAGTGAAACAATTGAAAAGCAAACCTAAAATATTTGACAGCCTTCACAAAACATTAACAATTAAGGACCACAACTTTTCTTTAGGGTAGACAGGGGAATATTCCCTAGCTCAAATAATTAACAAGGAACAAGCGATATTCTTTGCTTGGACTTGACTTTGTACAAAGACTGTCTTTTTCCATTATATTGTTCAAGGTACAAGAATATTCTTCAAATTAGACCTTAATCCTCCAGAAGCTACTTCAATTCCAGCTTTCCTATAGGTACTGGCTTGTGAGAGACCTTTACATTTTAGTCTATAAATTACGAGTTCAGTTGTGGAGCTGTCATCTTCACTTTTATTCCTCTCATGTTCCCTCCTCACACAAGCACAAACACCAGAAGAAGAAAAGAGCAGGAGGATAACAGAAACTTAAACACTCAGCAGCTCTTACATCAGTGTTTCATATGTTGTTAAAACAGGACATAGCAGGCTCTTCAAACAATTGACTCTGCTTTAAGGAAACCAGAACTGGTAAGAAATTCAAAGGAATAGAAATTCAAATGAATGGAAGTTCCAAATCTAACACACACATATAAATAAAATTTTACACACAAAAGTACATACACTGCTTAGGGCAGCTGCCCTACAGCCTGCATCCCCCACAGGTAACACCTGAGAGGTCTCCAGGAGCAGCCTCCCAGCCTCACCAGCTCTCCTCTGTGACCACAGGCAGTTTTCCAGGCTTCTGCGACTAGGAAATTTTAACAGCCAAGCACTAATAGCCTAATTAACAGCCTTGTGCAGGAGGAGTTTACTGCTGATCTTAATAAAAGGCAAATCACTCCCAGCTCTTGTGTTAAACCACTTCTGCTCAATGGCAATCACTGAAGAACATTGCTCTTTAAAGTGCTCCTTCAAAAACCACAAAGAAATCACTCCAGTAGCCGTGGAGTAGATTTTTAGGTCTTGAAGCTGAGTGCCGATAAGCCTGGTACCTCGGAAATACTGCTCCAGTGGGAGCCCCATGTTAACAGAGGCACTTCAAAACACTCTTGAGAGTTTGCTGACTCTATCAAGCAGTGGCTCTCATGCATTGTATGCTGAGAACATCCACACAAAGATTTGCTTTATTCAAAGACAAATTTACAGCAGTCCTCAGCAACTAGTGATACATGCCAAAGCTACCTCCATCACCAGTACTGATGTGCCAGCACATCTGTTTAGATGGTGCCAGTCAAATACCAGAGTTTGCTGCAAAGTACCCACAGAGGATTCAGCTGATTTTGTCTACATGCTATTTAACTTCCACCACCTCATTTAAGTTTCTGATAATTCAATAGAATTATTTATTCTAAATAATTCCCTGATTTCATTTAAACCTAGCAATTCCTTAAGCAAGCTCAGACAGTTAAAAAAAGCTACAATAATGCCAGAAATTCCTGAAGTTCATAAAAAACATACCCCACTTTCAAGAAAACCAGAGCACCTTCTAAAGGTAAAGATGGCACAGAAAAATATGTGAAGTATACAAAGCAGTATATTTAAAGACTTCTCAGCACAATTAGATATGCTCAGAAGACCTCTTATACATTCTTAACTCTAAACATTCAAGGAAGAAAAACATATTCAGTGTATTTAAGTCTGTATTAGTTTTGTAGGTTAAAGAGAAAATGTGTCAATTTCTTCCATTCCCATTCTGATTAATCCCATATCTTAACACAGACTAAATCTGAGGGCTGATGCCCTTTAACTCCTTAACAACAGCAAAGCAGGAAACTAGAAAACCTCTGAAGACAAACCATTAAAAGGTGCTTAGCTGAAAAGACACCTGCCACAGTAAGAGATGCATGCTACATATAAAACCATTTAAAGCTTCCTAACTTCATCTAGTCCTTGCTGTTTATGAACACCTTCCACAGCATCTCAAACACTACTGTCCCTACAGACACGTCTTGTCCTTCCAAACTCTATAATCCAAAATCACAAAATTATCAACAGGAGCCCTGAAGCACTCTCTAAGAAGAAAATAGCAGAATTAGAACAGAACTACCTATTTTTTGATATAAGATTATGTTTGCATTGTTCTCTCCAAATTCAGGGATCCTCCCTTCTGACACATTTTGCATTTATGGTTTACATTACTGAAATTGTCAGCAACATGAACTACAACTTCAAATTAGGCAGTATCATTAGCAGCAGAATGTTACTAGATTTCATTTTTTTACTAAATACAGATATTAACTCAATTTGTATAAGGAACCCTTTCTAAAATACAAAAAAGCTAGAAATGCAAGAGTGCAGCCGATATGTGCTGTAACATATATTTTAAATGTGTCCTGACTGAGATATGCCTCCATTCTCTGTCCCCATGCTTTCAGCATACATTTCTACCCTGCAAAGCACACATCTGATCTCATTCCTTTCAGTTCTACACTAGTACCCTAGTCTTTCCTACCTGGGCCACGATGAGTCCCTCTCCCAGAAAACATTATCCCATCCCAGTCCAGCACATTCATACCTCCTGCCTTATCCTGCCTCAAGCCTGCTCCAGCCTCCTAAGATAGGAAAGCAGACTGAAAATCAGGTTATGATCCTGCTGTGAGCAGATCAGGCTGCTCAGGGAGCCAGAAGTGCCAGCAGGTACTGCAGAAAACGACTGCTGACCACATGCATGGAGACACTCACCCCTGCAGCTCAGGTGAGCATCCACACAACAAGAGAGGCAGCAGCTATCACAGCTCAGTATCACACTGGCATGATCCCAAATCCCACAGTTTGGGAATCTGGCAGAGCAGCCAAGCTGCACTGCTTTGAACTGCTGCTGCAGAATGCTCCAATAGTCCCTGCATGTGGACGAGTGTGCACATGGCGCTGGTACAGCAGAACTAAAACACAATAAACCATACCTCATACTTTAGCAGATATTGACAGGCTTTCAAAAGACTCCCTGATTTGATGGCAAATGCACAGTGGCCATCAGGTTTGTGGGTTTTTTATTCAAGTGGAATAAAGCTTTCCTTTGTAAAGCATCTGAAAGTCTTTGTTTAAATAGCGTCATTCCAATATTTGTTATACTGGGGATTGTACTAGACTATTCCTACCAGTCCTACAGAGCTGGGCTTCTGTGGTCAATCAGAGCAACCCTAAAAATTGCTGCAATTTACAGACCCATTTTACAAATCCCCAGACTCTGGGTCAAAGCTCAGAATAAACACAAAATAAGTCATCACAGTCAAATACGCCAAGGAGAGAGGTTCTTGAGTGGCTTCCCGGTGGTACCCAGGAAGCAGCTGCACCTCCTGCTCTCTGTGGGACCCTTGCATCGCCCACGAGCCTCACCAACACCCTCTCCAGACCTAAAACACAAGGCACACCTACCTCTTCATGGCCTCATAGTACCAAAAACGTGCTGTTAACGCTTTGCAGTAATCAAAATGCACCAGACTATTGTTTACACCTGTGAAGCTCTTTGTCAGGTTTTCCTGCTACTAAAAGAGGCACAAGCTGGACAACCAGTGGCTTCTCCCTTGGCAGAGCCATCCCACAGCCACACCTAACACAGCATCTTGCAATGTGAGCATACATCCTGCCAGATAAACTTCTCTAGGTGCTACACAGCAAGCTTCCTTAATTTTGCTAAATTTCACCTCCACATAAAGAACTCTATTCTAACTTTCTTTTGGAGACCAGAGCTGGGAAAAATATTCAATGCAAACAGAAAATAAAGAGTTGCCATTTAGTATTCTGAACCAGGCTGGCTACTCACCAGCTGCAATATAAACACTACAGATCATGAAGCTCCTATAACCACCTTCTTCATTTCCACCCAGGCATGTTTATTGGGTCTGTTAACACATACCACACTGTGGCAACTGCCTTCCTGTGAAGCTAAAAACTGAAGCACATTAAGACACAAAACAGCTGTAAAGGTGTTTCAGATGAAATTATTATCACTATACTATAAAGTTCTATGAGGAAGTAATTTGTGCCTTCACCAAGAAAAAAATACCCCTGAACCATACTTCAGAGCGAACTGGGAAACTTCCAGAAGAGGGACAGTTCAGTAATGTTTAAACTTGTGGGTTTGGGATGGAGATCACATGAAAGAGTAGAAACAGGTTTTTCTAACATGTATTCTGCAATGAAGTATTCGTTTTAAAAGAACCTTGCAGCAATTTGGGAGTTTTGAATTCACAAAAATTCCTTAGGGAGGGGAATAAATCCCTTTTTTCCTTTTTCTATATACAACAAAGCAGGTTGCTGACACTTATGTTTCCGTGTTCAGACACAAAATCCAGAGGACCACTCTTACACTGCTTTGCCAGAAGGTGCTATCTGCATTACTAGGAGATATGCATAATCAGAGTAATTATGCAAGAGTTTAACAAAGTTTTCCCGAAATTCATTAAAATTACAGAAACGCATTCTGGTGAAGTAAACAAATTGCACAGAAAAAATGCTTCTCATCTCTCACTACACTTGTCTCAAAACCCAGTTTATTCTCAAATTCCTGCCCATTCTAGCAAATTACAAACCAAAGGCTGAGTCACATCAGTGGATGGGGAAAAAAAAGAGCCCAAGATAAAAATCTTCCTGAGCTCCAGATGAGCTCAGCTGCTTAGAGCATGGTGCTACTAACACCAAGGTCATGGCTTCAGTCCCTGTGCCATTCATTTATTCATTAATTCAATTCCCTGACCGTTCTCCAGTGATCTTTCCAACCCAGAACTGTCTGTGACTCTGATACCAGTGACTTCCAGACTGGATTGGCCCACCATATTTCCAACAGTTATCTGCAAATCTCAATTTGCTTTTCCTCAAAAAACGAAGTAACAAGCAGTTTCTACTACTTACTAACCTAATTTCCTCCTTTTTCACCATCCTAAAATTGATGTAGTTTATCATTTGCCCCTGAACAATGAAGCTCCTAGAAAGGGAAATCTCATCACATTTTAAATGTTGTTACTATTGTATCTTAATTGTAAGGATGTTTTGATCATGTGATTATAATGATTACATTATACAATGTTACATAATCATCCTATTATTTTTTTCAAAACTGTTTGGTTTTTTAAAAATAGCTTTAACATAGTCAACTTTCCAAAAAATATTAAAATACACACGAATTTTTTAAAAAAGAGAGATGGTGGCTTAATTTATACATTCATTATTTTTCTCTTAAATTTTGATCCTTTCTATTAGCACGTAAAATTATAATCAAATTATAATTTCCGCAACTGGAGATTTAACATTTTAAACCTTAATTAGGGAACAAATATTACTGTAAATATGTACAGAAAAAAAGAATATTCACTGCAAATGAAATGGATGCTTTGTAGACAAATGTCTTTACTAAAGCAGTTCCTCTTTGTGGCATCAAAGAAATGCTGGAAGCCAGGAAGAAGTTTTTGTTTTGTTTTAAATTACTACCAAAGATTTATTCCTATAATGCAATTTGAAGGGCTTTTATAAAGGCTTTTATTACAATGCGTAGTGTTTGCACCAAGACCAAGGTATTTTCTCTTCTACGCACACACTAAAACAAGAGTGAAATGTGGACACTTAATTCATTGCTTACTGGAATATCCAAGCAGCTGTAACAAGTAGGGCCAAGATCCAAGCTTAGGGAATGCAGAAAAGTACCTTAGCAAAAGTCATTCAATAGTTTGCAAATCTATTTTGCAAAACTATTTTTTTTTTTTTTTTCAGAAATCCATAATATGAAAGAAACAGGGTCTTGGGCCAGAAACCTGAACTTTGGCACAGAGAGAAGAGATAATTTGCACTCCCTCTCTCCCTCTGGAGGTAAGCGGGAAGGAGGAAAAATTTTGCAGCCCCTCCCACCTCCTCCTCACAGTGATAGGCATCTACGACCTAGAGAGCTGTAATTAACTATTAAGGTCTGATTAAGATGCTTTATAAAACATAATAAGCCATGAGATAGTATAAGCACATAAGAAATACCTTATGTGGAACCAGCAATAATGGCTGAGGTATTCACAGCTGTCTGTGAGATTTCAACACCTTCCTGTAAAACCAATACTATGCATGCCTCAAGTAATACTTCTTCCCAGAAATCCCTTTTCCTGCTCTGGATACTAAAGACTCGGGCATCATTTGTTTTTGCACAACATGTAAGAATTGCTTAAATACCTCAGGATTGTGCAAGAGGGTTTAGAGTTTAACTGCACCACCACTGCCTTCATACAGCAATCTTGTACCTGGTGTTTGAGTTTTGAAAGAGTTTGCATTTGGGTCACTCCACCAAAGATGACAAATAAAATTCCTCATGAAATTTAATTGTGAAACTTTGTTCCAGTTGCAAGTGCACTTTCAGAAACTCCAGGTACATTATTACATATCCATTATTATACTTCACAACTCTATAGAATGAAGCAAAGGTGTACAGAGTGACTGAAAGTGGAACTTAGAGAACAATCCAAAACCAAAAGCAAAGTAAGGCAACTTACAAGGACTGCAAGCCGCTTAATCCTCTGATGGCCTCATTAGGTACAGTCTTCAGCTGATTGTTCTGTAGGGTTCTGTAAAAATCTACTGTGTTAATAAAGTAGAATTTGACAATCATCTTAATCAAAGGTAGAGGTAGCAGAAAAACCCATAGTCCTGTTTCCCAGATTTCTAGTGTATGTAAATGGATGTAGAATTATCAAGACCAGATACCCAAAGGCAACAATGAAACAAGAAAATCGTCTATTTCAGTTTTATTTACAACTCATTCATTAACAGGATTAATTTGCAGAGAACAAGCTCTGACACAATATGCTGAAATTCCCTTGGAAACTCACTGAAGAGGTTAAACAACTTAAGACTAGGACAAATTTGCTACAAGAGATGATATTATATTTTCTTATAGAATTATCTTATAGATGCTAGAAAACAAACAAACCTGTAATTTTTCCTGAAGTTGCATCAATACACAATGCATTAACAACATAATTTACAAAGTGTGCTCACAGCAAAGCACCATTGGGCCAAGCTGAATTAGCAATACTGTGGTGGATTTCTTCGAAATTCTCCTACAGGACAACGTATGTCATGTGAGTTCTTTTATAAAGAGAAAGTAAATAACATCATAAAATTTTACTCAGTTCTGGCACATACCAGGGTAAAAATTCAAGCACACAACTGTTAATTAAGACCCATGTCTCACATTTTTCCAAGAACTGCTAACTGCAGGGTTAGCATTGCAATGGATACGTCTTCAAGAGCTTTGACACTCTGCACTCAGTTTACAGAATATCGTATTAAAGAGCACTGCAAACGGGCGGTTCCCTAATCTGTACCCTGGCAATAGTGCCTGTGGTTTTCTCCTTGAAACCTCAAGGTCTGCTATTTTTTCTTTAAAGTATCTCTTTAACTAACTACCTATTACCCTGCCAGCATTTGGAAGTATTCACATCATCAGAAATGCTACAGTTTCTGAGTAGAGTTTTTTAAAACTTTAAACAACAGAAAGGTTTTTTTATCCTTAGCTATGGAAAAACAACTGCCATAAAAATTCTTATCTCAGAAAGAAAAACAAAACATTTTTTTTAATAGTAAGCCATTTTCACCTAGAGAAGCATCAAACTACAGCAATTTTTTCTATAGCCAGTAGGGAATAATTCAAGCAGGGCATTAAATCTCTAAGTAATAGTACTACCTGATAATGTCAGGGCACCTGACAGAGTGTGCTGAAGGGGTGGAGAACAACAAAAGCTTACATTTCCTCTTTAGGATTTTTCCTCTGATTCTTCTGCTACAAGATATACTTCAGAAACAAATAAGTGTTCTAATAAAACGCAATAATTATAGTTTATTCAAGTTCATCACTGTCATCTTAATCACATCTAGCAGGCTTTGTAAAGGAAAAAAAAAGTAGGAGAGCTATACTTTAGAAGGACAGAGGGCAAAAAAAATTTCCTCCAGCCTACCAGTAAACACTCTGGCTATGCACTAAGAAAGCATACAGCAAGCTATGAAAGTTCCAAAACTCAATTACTTACAGAACTTTGAGTTCTTTCAACCCGGACAGGGCCTTTGGATGGATAAAAGTAAGGTCATTGCCAGCCAGTCGCCTGTAAAAAAATTGCAATAATAATTTCAGTCACAAAATACAGTACTGCTACAATCATCTAACAGGGAAAAACACTCCAGTATCAGATCTTGCAAGCAATTACGCATTTTGCATTCAATTACACTACATCCACAATCTTCCAAGTTTGTAATAGTTATTTTACTTATAGCACATTTTCAACAATGAGAATACATTACTCAGCCTTGCAGATGTTCTTTTGCAAACGTGCTAGAAAAAGCACACCCTAAAATGCTGAAGAACCTTCCTATGGTACTAGGTTTGAAAGCACATTTACCACACAGTCCTCTGGCTTTCAGCATTGCTCCACTGAAACACGCTGTGGTACCCACATATTTTTAATCTATACAGCAGTTTCTAAAGAAAGTATGAAGTAAAAACAGATGCTAGATGCTACAGCAAAGCAGCAGAAGCCTCTACGAGAATCCCAAATATGAAAACAATATTCACAAGCAAGTGGTATGTTCACTGAGTGCTGACAGTTGACAGGACACTTGCTGATATGATCAAGATGTAATAATAATAATTGTAGTATTTCATCTTTTTGGTCAGCTATTTGAAGGAACTTTTCAAGAAAGGAAACTCTTTTGGGGCAGGGAGAAATGGAACAGGATTCTCTGCCACATACTCTCTGTCAAAATGTGGCTGGTTTCACATCTGGACTGCTAGACATTAGCACAAAGTAAATTATGAAAATCTCTGTGATATTAAAAGTAATCAAGATGGGAGATGCTGCAGAATACAAAGCAGGAAAGCAGAAACAGCATTCCAAACAGCTCATTCCCCCTTCCCCCACTCTTATTTCTTTCCTCAACGTTTTACCTCTCCCCTAACCATATAAATAAAGTTCCTCATGAATTTTAGTTGTGAAACTTTGTGATCTGTGCAGTCCAGCCTTGGCTGAGCTGCTAATAGCTGTATTTTATCAAGGCTAGAGACAATAATGCAAAACACCTGGTAATCCATAACTGACAAAGGATGCAGAAGCTGCAGCCAAAGTATTTGCTTTTAGATTTGGGTTTCATATCCAAGCTAAGCAAAAGCAATGTTGGACAAGGTCGTGCAATGAAATTATCTGTGGAAATACTATGTACAATCCAATAAGTGTTAATAATTAAAAAACAATCAACGTGCTTTAACAAAGGCTACAGAATATCAAAATCCACCTCTGCCATTACAAGGCACTGTGAAGCAAGCCAGACACAGTGCAGGGAAAATATTATTTCAAAGAGGCAAACAAAGGAAATAACAAGAGCAACCCCTGATGTATCAGCTTGCCAGAACACAGCAATGTTATTACATTTTTATCTCCTTCTCTAACTACATAAAAGAGATTACCAATGCTTTTAATGCTTATATAAATCTGCTTGCAACAGAATTAGTGACTTAATAAAATGCTGCCTGATAGAGAGGATGCTAGTTATCTTTATTAAATCCATTTCTCAAATGCAGATGGTTATATTTACAAACCAAGGGAGAAGAGGGCAAGAACACCTTCAAGAACAAAAAGGTAACAGCACAAGATCCTACTTGTTCTCAGAAAACTGTGTTACTCTTGCTTGTTAAGGCAAATTTTGGGTTCCAGTCCCGGTATTTTCACACCCCCCCCAATTGCTATGGTTCTGACATCACTTCAAGATGCTTAAAAAAACCCCACATCTGCTAACTGCTGAGAAAAGTCTGTCTGCATGCTTGAGTATAACAAAACAGCTCTGAAACTAGAAGAAAAATAAGAAGAATCTATATATGCTTATTCTTGAAATCTCCTGTCTGCAAGCAACCTCAGAATTTCAGAGCTGGGACATGATTTTTCAAATACTTCCAATTTCTAACATTATTGGAAGTTCCAGATGGGCAACTAAACATTCCCCTAAAATCAATTTTGTTGTCAGTAGCTGTCCAAATCAACTTGATTAACTTTATCTGGGGGGATGTGGAGGGAGGTTTGCAATATTTAACTACTTTCTTTCTAATAATTTCTTAAGAAGTTCACCGTAAATAGAAAGAAATACTGATGAAACGTGCTGGGTCTCTAAAGCAGAGAGCCAGTAATCTGCAAAACATGTTTATGTTAAAATCTGTTTCAAACAGCATAATACAAATCCTTAAATCAAACAAAATTTAACCGAGGTTGCAGCACCTAATCATTTTGCATGCAAACACTACTGTGATTACATATTACACAACTCAAGGAGTGGCAGCCCTGGTAAATGTGTCAGGCAGCCCTGGCTGCAGCTCAGCCAAGGTTCCCCACTAATCTGGTGTGTGTGAGGCTTGTCAGGCATCTGCTCCTTCTCCCAATGAGACTGGGCATTATTACTTTAGCTTTAAAAAAGCTCAACTAAATACAGTTGAATAGCCTCCCCCAACTTGAATGCCACTAACAACAACCTAGAGAGCACTGGAAACAAAGGACAGCTGAGCCAGAGCAAGACTTGTGTAACTTCAAACAGTAAGACTTGGCTTTCCTCAAGGCAACTCCTGCTTCTTCAGCCTTTCTTCAACCAACCAACAGAAAAAACCCAGCCCTTGTGATCAATTACAATTACATTTCCATTTCTCCACTATCTGAGACTCTTCTAGGCTTTAGCCGTCAGTTTGCCAAATACACGTTTATCGTTCACATCCTAGCCTTGGGGAGCTGCTCGTGAGGAGGTTCCAAGTGCAGCTCTCAAGCAGGCAAAGATCAGTATACCACACAGTGCTCTCAACACATTTCCCATGCAGTAGCTGGAAAGATGGAAATGTTTCTCTTTACATAACCAGGTTCATTGTAAAGAGAGAACTGAAAACTCAATAGCATACAGTATAGCACACATACAGCATTATAAATTAGGATGTCATTGAAATCAATCAGTCAGGTTTTTCATGCTACCTTCTTTCAGCAAGTCTTAAAAATATTTATTATTAAATAAGTTAAAAGCATCTCTGTTTCTCTCTCTCTCATGCGCATGGTAAATGGGCTAAGTTAGATCACAGTTCTACCAAGGCCAAAACTCGAGCACAACAGAAACAACACCACTTTTATCTCCTTGCAGCAAGACTCACTATCGTACTTGAGAGCAGCCTGGAAATTTCTGCTCTACGGTGGGACAATTTCACATTGTCACAAAGCAGCACCTTAAGGCAGCCCTACATTTACACTATAAAGGGCTGAGTACCTATCCTTCCCCTCATTCTGAGTGGAAATGATACACAGACCTAGTCTGAAATCCATCTCTTGCCACTGAACCATGGTACATCACCATCAATTAGAGCTCTTTCTCCAAAAGGCGGTGGGCTGCAAATCAAATTCACCCACAAAGACAGTAAAAAATTCAATTAAACCGACAAGTGTAGAGCGTCCTGCCATGCTATAAGGCCAAAAAAAGATTTATTTGCTATCTCTTACTTCTCAAGGCACAGACACAGCAGCAGGCATCATCTGAAGCGCAATGTAAATGTGTATCACCCTGACCATGAGTTTTTCTGCTAACTCTATCCTGACTCCCCTTGTTTGGAGACTCGGCCAAGGATTGCAGGTATCTGGAATTAGTGTACCTGAGTTAAACCTTGGAGGTTTCTCCAGCAGAGTCACTGCTGTAATGTATGGCCACAGTAGGTATCGTCTCTGTAA
This sequence comes from Irena cyanogastra, assembly GCA_013397155.1. NCBI lineage: Eukaryota > Metazoa > Chordata > Aves > Passeriformes > Irenidae > Irena > Irena cyanogastra. The sequence goes on along the minus strand of VWZV01014830.1, from coordinate 205,769 downwards.
CTGTTTAGCATTGAACGTTGAATATTTCTACTTTAAAAATAAATATTGAGTGTTTTAATGGTAAATTTGGACAAATTCAAATTTACAGAATCAATTTCAGCATAGCAGGATAACAGAGCAGGACACAGGGAGAACAAAATCCTTCTGCTAGCCTGTCATACAGAGGTGAGCACTATCCTTTAATCGTTATTTTAAGTGACACAGTAAATAATCTCCAGATGTGGGGGACACCTTGTTATTACAGACATCAGGATACAATGTGGCTGGAGACTAGCCTTTCATGGTGTCATTCCCAGAGTACACACCAAGCCTGGGTTCTTGCACTGAACTGCAGCTAATACAGTTTTCTCTCCTTTGGGAAATTAAAACTTTAGCAATTATGAGTCTTGGCAACCCAGCTGCATGTTAACCAAGCCAAGTTAATCACTGGTGTTGCTCCAAAAGTCAGGGAGGGTGTTCCAAGGATACATTTTTTCCTGTAACAATTAAAAGCAGCGCTCTTATTATGACAGTACACAATAAAACTTCTTGGAAACCCCCTCTCCTTGTCCTGCATCCCAGATGGCAGTGAACCCTAGGATACTTGAGAAGAGTTTCATGTCCTCTTGTCCATCTGAAGGTCTCATGCTCACACAGAAAATGCTTTTGCTGTGGATTTCAGGTTGGTTTTTCTTTTCCTTTTGGTGGTATGCTCCTAACCTTTTGCCTATCTTGTCTCAGATAAAAATACAATGGCTACTTTCTCCACAGATCAAATTCAAATAGTGACACAGACTGCAATCCTGACATGCCATAATACAACACCTGATTTATTATTTTTACTTCTATATTAGCTGCTTTGTGGTAAGACCCAAGACTCCTATTTCAAGGTTTACTGGAGCCTGAACTTTCCATATCCATCACTGTTCCTCTGCCTGGCCAACATCTACTTTTAGCTATCCAACTTTTACCTATTTTCATCCCACTGGAAAACATTACACCGCTTCTACACCTGTATTTTTGCAAACTCTACTTTTTGTGCTGTCTTACACTGAACTATTCTGCTATTTTACACGCCTGTCTCTAACTTCCACTTTTTCTGGGTTCTATGTTTTTCAAATACTAATTTGAATTTTACTTTAAGTTCTCCCACAAGAGAAGTAATCCTTGAAAATGCCTCATAGATAATTTAATCCAGGATGCCCAGCAAGTGTTTCCTCAAAACTAAAAGAGCTTCAGTTTCCATCTGTGCCAAAAGAGCAGTTACTTTGGAACAGAATTCTGTTTTTCTTAACAGATGACACCTATTTATGTGCTACAATTCCTTAAGCAAGGTTTGAAGCTCTACAGGAGAGGTACAGCCATTTTCAGGAAAATACGGGGTTTTGCTGCATGCCTTGTGCAGGGCTGGGTGCCCTGCCTGGTGAGGGCACAGGGCTCTGCAGACAGCTCCTACTCAAGACAGGCAGCTGCAGAAAGGAGGAGCTGGGAAATGGAAGCTGGGTCTCCAGACTAAACTTGGCTTTGCTTATCTGGGAGTAGCAAATGGTCCCTTTGAGACTTTTGTCAGCTGCAGCCTGCTGAATTGCTGGGAAGCCAATCTATTGCCTCCAGGTTACCCCAAATTCCTCCACACCAATTTAACAAAACTGAATGGATACTTTATTTCACTGCTGCTAATAGAAAATGCATTTGTCTCCTTTTCTTGCAGCAGTTTTAGTATTATACAATCTCAACCATTATTTATAAAATTGTGAGTACATACACCAAGACACATCATGACTAAAGAAAGAGGACTGTAACTACAACAGCACTGAAACTGCACCAACTCCACTTCTTGTTATGATCTCTCCCTTTCCAGCATTTACAGCTCTCTCAAAGTTATACTGAGCTTTAAGATAATTGCTTGTTTTCAAAATGCATTTCTGGTCTAAAAAGCTAAAATATCTAAGTAAACTAAACTGACTGATTAAAAAGTCAGATATTAATTTTTAACTCGTTCGTAAGTTCTACGGTTAAGTTTTCAGCAAGAGTCACCAGCATCTATCACAAGACAAAATATGCTCTATGGTAATGCTCTTCATGAACTATCAAAAACAGGAAAATAAATTACAATGGATTTTCAGCCATTTACAACCATACAAAATATGTTCTACCCCCTCATTTTCAAGCAGTACCTGTATTTGGGCAAGACCTCGAAGTAGAACCCACAGACTGCAACACACGCACCGAAAGAAATAACATAAAACAATTATTATACACTACGAATTGTTGAAACAAGAGGTCTTAGTAATCTCAACTAGTAGTCTGCAGCAAAAAACCTCAGAAGTTTGCATAATTTTTTAACATGGACATATATGTCTTAAACATAAGCAACAATACCATGGTATCTTGAAAACTGGTAAATTCCTAGTCTACAGCAGAAATGCTGAGTTGTTGCAGAAAGCAATTTTGATTCCTCTCACCTCCAAAGCAAAATGTAGAATATATTTTGTAAAATACATTCTCTTCTCCCTACTTGCCTTTGCACATCTTGTACTATGTTGTGGTAACTTTCCTTTGCTTTACCATAGGCCAGATAGGTATCAAGAGAAAGGTCTATCTCAACACTCAGGCAGTAAAGCATTTCGCTTACCTTAGTCTGCACAGCAGAGACACAGAGACGAAAGCCATCAGGTTTGGTTTTGATCAACTGGGATGCAACAACTTAATTAACTACAGATTTGTGCTTTTAGCACAGATAGGGCTATTTGGACACTCATAAGGTTTCCAAGATCATGAAATATGTTAATGGTCAGACATGAGAGGGTGAAAAAACTGCTGCTGATATAGTAAATCCTCAAAGTTGCTTTGGTCTGTTCATACAGCCTTGTCTCTTGTCCTGGCATTTATTGGCTATCCAGGCAGGATCTTTGAATGACCATGCATCTAGCAAGTGACACTGCAAAATGGGAAAGTGGGTTAAGTCTACATGTATTTGGCAATTAAACTTCTGTTACTGGTTTTCTAACCACTTCAGATGCATACTGGGTAAATGCAAGACCCAGGTTCTGCAGGCACCTTCACAATGAATGACCTTAGAGGAATGGAAGTAATTTTCAGTATGATTCTTCAATTCAGTTTACGTTGACTGTTAGCTTTTTTTCCAGCTGAAATAAAAGCAAATATTTTAACAGAATCACCTAGAATTTTACTTTTATGTAAGAAGGGCAGGACAAAGAATTTCATAGGAGTCTGGTTACTATTTCTGTGCCAGGACATCTGCCAAGGCTAATGAGCCGAGAATACCTCTGTACTAAAAAAAACCACAAGAATACAAACATTGGAGCAGAGGAGAGTAAAGGAAGTGGAAGAATGACATCACGTCTTCCTATGGTAACACACAGCATCATACTACAAAACTATGATGACAGCAAATACTCAATTACTTTCTCAGAGGGTAAGGCATTCACCTTCAACATACAGAATTTATTTTTTCTCTTTTTTTGTCTAAGGTTGTCACAGAGCTCATGTGATGATGACTCTTGAGACCCTGGCCTTGCACTGACTACCTGATCACTCTCACACACACCTTTTGTTCCACACTCCAGTTCCTGAGACCAGAAGGAGAAGGAGGGAGGACTGCACGGTACAAGCACCATTTGGAGAACCGTACTTGGAGAGACACAGCTTAAGAACTTCTCAAGTTGCTGCTCAGCCTCCAGAAGTTTCTTAGCTGGTTTGTACCTTCAGACAGCCCCAACCTGGCAACGCAGGCAGCATAATAAATAAGGCTTGTTAGACTGGTCTTAAAGTGTAACACCACAAAGTTCAGCCTTCAGGCCATTTAGCTAAGCCAGCTTCTGTGTGTGTGCATGTGAGCAGAACACTGAAACTCAAAAAAAACCGACAGGTAAGGAAAAAGCTTTGTTGTCCTCTAAAAGTACTTACAGCAGAATAACCAGTCTTGGGATGCTTATACACAACCATTTCAACTTTGGAAATTAACATGTAGAAACAGAAACTGGAAAGAAAGAAACTTCCTCATCTTCTAAAAAGCAATGGAATTTACTCAACCTACTAGCATCTATCCCCACAAACAGGAAAAAACATGCAGCTGTCAAACAGAGCAAGAACCTTCTAAGCTACAGAAATATTCTTGTATCAGCACGATTAAAACTCATCCAGAATCAAATTGATTTAGGACTCACAGAGATAAGAAAACACTAATTAAACACAGGTTGGCCAACATGTTTTGAAACATCATTTAGCATTTAATGCAGACCAAGTAAGTGATGTTTAAAAATATCTTAGCTGACTGTGGTTAATTCTACTTGGGAGTCTTTGCCTAAAGGTTTGTCTTGACTAGAATTTGAAGGTGCAAGTTACAACACGCTGATGGCTTTCTAAAGCTCCAGTGCACACAAGGCAGCAAGCCCTTCTAATGTGAGCTGGCTGGTCAAGTTGTCAGGCTTTTAACTTGCTACCACAGGAGAAACCTACGCCTTGCATTTTTTTAATTAAAATTTTACCTCTTGGAATTCAGGCTGGATCAACTGAGGAAATCACCTCCTCCAGCTGTTCAAATATTCAGAGCTGGTAGATCGATGAAGGGCACTCATTGGCTTTTAACCCCGTGTCACACGGCCCTTTTTGAGGAACCAACAGCTGGTATCTACATTGGCTGCCTTTGTAAAAAAGCAGCTGAACAAAGACCTCTGCCTGTTCCTCAGACTCTGGGACTGAATGGACACAGACCAGGCAGTAATGTCTTCAATTGTGCCAGCCTATTTTACAAGAGGCTGTTTAACAACAGTTTTATTTATCACATGTTAGCTAACACAAGGCATCAAGACAACATGAAGACTCATTCCTACCTTTTCTACTCAAAACAAGTCCTTCATCTCCAAATTCTAACCATAAACCTTGGGATTTCTCACATATATGAAAGAGAAAAGAATTGCACCACCTCATCAACATGCACACACTACCTTGAAAACACTGCTCTTAAAAGACCTAGCACTGAATGGCAAAGGCAAGCCTTTCCATCAAGTGTTCCACAGCACCTCAAACCAACAGCCCAGACTTGGCATAACTTCAAGAGATGTCTTATTCATAAAACCCAGGTAATAAAAAAGACACTATACTCTCTCTCCCTGTCCAAGGACAATACAACTTGGTGCTGATGGAGAAACTAGGAGGAAGGGTACCATTTAAATTAAAGACAGAAACAGATACTACAAAAATAAGCAGCTGTGGTATTTCAGCCAGGTGGTCATCTTCCGCTACAGTCAAGAGGGAAAATAACTCTAGACATCTCCCTTGCAGATACTTCCTGATTACAACCTCATGGCAAAAGCCCACCTCATTTTCACTGCTAGTATACATTTTAATTATTCCTTATGTTCCTAAAATATACTTTGTCAACTAAAAGCCATGAGCAGAGTCTCTGGAGATATTTAAGCAAGACCTCTTAAGACTTGTAATCAACATGGATATAATTAAATAGTCAAGCAAATACTCAGTCGCACTATTTATTTTCTTGCAAAAATTAGTTACATGTGTGTGGTCTCTTGTTCACTGTTTATTCATTTCTCAAAAAGCAGATTAGCATTGTGTTTCAGAAAAGAGAAAACTTCTACTAAGCTAACTCTTCCTTTTACTACTTAATTTCCCCGACCATTTTAACTAGCCTTTAAATAAGAAAGTTTTGCCCCTGCCTGATAAAACAAGCAGTATCTGAAGGTAGTGTCACAGGAGAGAGACGATTTCATATCATGTATGAGCAAATAACAGAAACACAACAACTGATCTTGGTATCAGTACACATCTAGAAGTTAACAGAGCACTCATGTCTGTTGGTGCTTTCAGGAAGGATTATTTTCCTTGCAGTATCACTGGCTGTGACACAGTTTTTATATCCAACAGCCCAAGAGTGGAGAGCACCCTCCTCCTCCCTCCCTGACCCTTGCTGGAGAAGGTCAGGGCCCTGCCCCAAGGCTGGGAAATTACCTGTGTCCCCATTGGACAATCCCATCCTTCTCTCCCAAGTAACCCACAGACAGACACGGCACAGATTGCAGTCCTCTGCTTCTCACATGGACCAGCAGCCAGACAGCTAAAAGCTTATCATCTAAATTTTGCCCATGACTGCAGGGCAAATAAGATTATAACATTCTGAAGGGTTAAGAGTGGAAATCAAAACAAGCATAAAAGGTCATTAAGTCAAAGATACTTCTGCTTTATTGGAGTGGTTCAAATTTCTGAAGAGAGACTTGAAAACTGACCAAGAATAAAAATAATTTTGATTTTGCCATCCTTAATAAGAGACTGCCTTTTTAATTAATCTAGCAGATCATTCACAAATAAAGTGTAAACTTATCCTTCAAACTACTTTAGACAACTTCACACATTGGAAGAGATTGCCACCTTTTAAAAAGACCATCAAAACATAACACAACCTGGATATTCCAGCTAAAAATTCACACTGGAAAAGGGCTTCTACTTTCTAAAAACACTGCATTATCTAGTTATATTTTCCTCTTCTAGCTTTCTATAAATACTTCAGGTGTGGTTAGAAAACCAGGCCAAGTTCTTCAAGAATTTTTAGTTTCCATATCATGTTTAAGGCTGCAGCATGTTTACGTTAGCATTTTCTGGAGAATACACATCATTAACTGCTAAGGCAAAACCCTTGGTGGTCTGCTTCTCCCTGGCTCTGACCATTGCCATTTCAATAGTTTGCAAATTACTTCCAGATGGGTATCAGTTACACAGACATGGAGAATTTTTATAACATTTATAAACAGTGCTAGAATCCTGCTGACATATGGTGAGTGTGCTATGCAGTGACACGCATGACGAGGCTGTGAAAGAGGGCAGATGGAGCACCCAACCCAATGGGTGGATTCTGCCCATGGACAAGTCAAAATCTCTTGGCTTGTACCTGTGAGCAATGCTCTGACAGGACATTACCTCAAAGTTACAAAATCCCAGATTATTCCTGCAAATTTGATTCTTTGCTGGGGAGTCACTTGCATAAACATGGCCATTTAGTGCCATTTCAGATGTCCTATTCCATCTGGCCCCAAAACTGCCATTCACAGCACCCACTGGTTTCCCATCTGTGTCAGACCTGTCAATCTGGTGCAGAGGTCTTGGATAATCCAGAACATCTAAAACCAGCCTGGGATGCATAATTGAAGCACCTGAGTTGCTTCCTCTTTGGTGGCACTTCTGAATGGAGCAGCCAGCTTTCCCACATCTGGTGCTCTGCTTCTTCCACTAGTGCTCATTTTAGGATTTGGAAAAGGACCCTCTGCAGACTACCAAAGAATTAATTTCACTGAAGAAATTACACCCCCCATTTCCAATGGCTCCTACTGAACTGTTTAATCTCAGCCTCTCCACACATGTAACTCAGCTGTTTAAATAACACACTCTAATTGCCTGCCATTTCCATTCAATTAAATTCCATGATACTATTTTGCAACACTGATGAGCAAACTCTGCCAAGGGCTGATCGAACACAGCATTAGACAGCAGCAGGGCTATGGCATGGGATGAAGATACAGGTGTCTGGGGCTGTCTCCTTGATGGAGATCCAATGGACTGCATGCTGCTGTGGGTATTTACTGCATCCCCTTTAGTGCCTGGGATTTTCACTTTCTTTAGCTTAATTCTGGGGAGAACTTCTCAATGAAAAGTCACTTTTAGCACAGATTCCAACACCACTTTAAGTCTTTTCTTTAAATTACTTTTCTTTGGCATGGACACTAACTCCCAGGTTTGCACGCTGAAAAAGCAACTCTGCTAGGGGCTGGCAGTCAGAATCTGGATCTGTTCAACTATAAATAAAAGCCAAGGAGAAACTCTGACAATCATAGAAAGGAAAAATTGTGGTTGTACAGTAGGAAGTATGAGAGTTCAGTTGTTCCTGTTCATAACCAGCAAAAACAGAGAATGAAATATGTTTGTACCCTGTCCCATAGAGGAAAAGGAACAGGGAGAATGAAGCAGAAACGTGTCCTATCTGGTGCTGGTCATTTCTATCAAGGAGGAAAACTGCTTTTGTTCAAATTTACTTCATTATATTCCCATTTAAGAATAACTTGAACTGAAACAAGGGAATCTGGAGTTGACTTGTGTTTTTGTTTTGGGGTTTTTTTTCCCAGAAGTTGCTTTAACACATCAAGCATGCTAAGAATGATTTAAAGCTTCTTTGTGTTCACACATAATTCTGAGCTTAATGCTAGCCTATTTTTTTTTTTTCAAACTGAAAACCTGAATTTAGTGGGACAATGAGGTACATGTAGCAAATATCTCTTAGGCAATAAGCACAGCAGCTGATGGCTGAAGGCTCTGCCTTTCCTCTTTATCTCCTGACACACCCCGAAGTTTATGAAGTTACACAATATGCACACCCACTCATCAGGTTTTATTGCTTAATTACTTATTGGGGGAAAAAAATGAAATCTCCCACAGTCATCTAAGTTGGAAAAGCAGAATAGTTTGGGCTTTTCAACTTCCGGTGTGAAATATGCCTATGAAGAATTAAAACAAAAAAGGAGGTTACAAATGTAGTCTAACAAAACACACAGACATACAGAAGCACATATTACGAAGCACATACAGAATATTGGCTAGTATATATTCTGAAGCCAACCAAGCCTTCCTAGGCCACTTTTTTTTTTCAGCTGACTACTCATGCCATAGACCCTTTCTTAAATTCTGTCCATTACACAAAAGCACCATCTGAAAACCTATTTTTCTTCATAAAGCATTCTTGACTGTATCACAGATATAAGCAATACCTAAAATCAGAGGGAATAAACTAGAACCTGTTAAACATTAAATGAGATATCACACATCATTTATCTGACATAAATCAACTCAACTGCACTTCACAGATGTACTGACCTGAGTCAAAATTATTTAATAACCAGGTAAAATGAAGTTATTTAAGTGCATTAGTAATGGTAGCTGCTACATGATCAGGATGTAAGAGATCAAGATTCTAAGGAGAAGTGGAACACCTTATTAGAGTAACCAGTGAGGCTGAGGTGCAAAGAAGCAGCTCTCAGGAGCCCAAGTCTTTCTTCAGAAGCAAGCAATCCATCTCTTATCAATTTCTCAGTATCTTTGTTCCAATGAGGTGTGGTGGTTGTACTGGTAATAACAGATAACCAGAGTCAAAGGGTTCAGGGCTTTATCTGCAGTTCTGCTACAGGGTTCATTTATTCTTTTGCCCTCTACAAATGGTTTTCATTCTTTGCTTGTTTCCTCATTGGTAAAGTCAGAAGAACATTTCCCTGCCTCATAAGGGTGGTTTCTTCAGGGCAACGAGCTGCTCTTTCTCTAAGGTGATTTACTGAAAAACCTCTCAATGCAGCATTCATAGTCCTTGCCCAAGTCACAAACAGAGACAGCTTTAATTTGGACTTTAAATGCTCTTTAATACAAGAAATCCTACTTTGTCACTGAAAATGTAAGAGAGTCAAAGCAAATTGCAGGGGTTTTGTCTTATCTATTGCTTAGTACTGGAAGTTCTCAAAGCCCTCTTGCACAGGTTGAACCATTACCCTTACCCTCTCCTCACAGATAAGGAAACTAGAAGGCACACAGAAAGCACTTGTCACATAACAGTACTTAAAGTAGTAAGTGAATGTCAAACCTTCCTCCCTGTTTACTGACTCTGAAACCCAACCTAATCAAGGATGATGCTGTTGAAAGCATGCTTCAGCTTTGCAAAGGCATCTTAGTTAAGACTTCAGCAAAATACTGAGCACATGAGATCGAGAAATGGAGAGATGGAGAAATCCAAGTATCAGTTAAGTAAAACATAAAAAAAGAAAGCTAAAATGAGAGTAGGACAAAAGGGAGGTGGGAAGTCAGAAAAAAAAATTCTGCCAGAGAAATTAAGAAAAAGAAGCCCTGTACCACAGAATTTCTGATATAGGTCAGGATGGGCTTGTGAGCAATACATCTGCAGCCTACAAGGACAGCGGAAGCCAGCTGCTCAGTAAATGAAGCAACACCTATTTTATGGAACTTATACAAAGCTGTACTGTAGCTCCTTCAGAAACAATGGTAATTACACAACTCTTGTGTTATCTTTGGATAACACTGTAATTAGTATGTGCCATCACTCCAGCCATGATTAAAATAATTACTATAAAAAGTCCCTTGTAAGTAGCATTTACTGTCCTGGTTTCAAAACACGTACAAGATTATATTTTTAAAGTATAATTGCTTTTTCTGTTCACAGCTCAACTTAACACTGTTTCTCCACCCACCTTCCACTTTATACAGCCATATGATGTTGTAGCAAAACTTTAACATGTGTAAAATACTTACAGCTCTTCCAAGTAGGGAAAGTTCTTGAAGGCATCTTCTGGTAGTCTTGTGATGTTATTCATGCTGATATCCCTGGAAAATAACAAATACAGATTTATCAATAACCATGAAATTATTTTTACATTCTGTGAGAAGGATAAAAAAAGGAAAGCCTCATCAGATAGTATGGTAACAGAAAAAAAACCGACTCTAGTATCACGCAGTAATACATCTTTCTAGAAATTTGCATGCTAAACTTTCAAGTCACTGTAATTTGAGAATCAGGTTGCAGCAAAGACCTATAAAATGGGAAGTTGACAAAATAAAAATTTCCAACACCTCTAAACAAAAATAATTACTGTGAAACTACAGGGAAGGCATGCACGGAAGAGGCTCTACAGTACTAATTTTCACCAACTTACATTTATATACAGTTTTAACTCAGATGATTAAGAATACTCTAAAACCACAAGCACATGAAAAAAAAATATTATGACCACCCACCACGCAAATTTTCATCCCACAGTGTTTTTAAAAAAAATAATACACGCATTAGGACTTAATAAATAGCTTCTGGCAAACAAGGCTTCTGGAACAACTGGCAAGAATAGCAGAAACATGTCCTAGCTCTACCAGAGTCTTTTTTTGTTTTCTTTTGTTTTCCTTCTACAAAACCTATGAAGTCCTCGAGGTAATAGTTTTAAGCAGATTTCATTCTCAGTCCACGAGGGAAGCTGGCAGCAAGTGCTTACATGATAGGTATGCGGACCTGCTCAGCCTTTTTCTTTACAAAGCAGCAGTAAGTGGCAAACCTGGTGCCATCACCTCAGTTCACACCTACACAATGATCACAGATAATCCAGTCCTAAAGCAAGTTATTACTCAATGCGTAGAAAAGCAGCATGAAAACAATTTGGTTTGATAATTAAAGTAACTACGTAACAATTCATGACATAATCCAAGTTCTTACTTTCCACTTGGTTACTGGTTTGGGTTTTTTAGTATGTAGTTATTAAGCAATTCAGTAACACTTGTTAGTAGAGCCTTCCCCTGCTTGCTGTCTTCCACATGTTGCTCTCCAGTGTCTATACGCCACCTCCCTACACAATTCAGACAAAAAACAAACGAACAAAGCCAAATTCTCCTTTTATCTCACTAACGGCCAACAATTATCACTGAAGCTCCCCCCTGACCTTAACAAGTAACCGGCACCACCTGGCTAGCAGAGACCCTCAGGTGCTGCCAGCGTGAAAACTGCACTCTTAGACTAAACCTAGAGACAGCCATTCTCTAAAACTGCACCCTTAGACTAAACCTAGAGACAGCCATTCTCTAAAACTGCACTCTTACACTAAATCCAGAGGCAACCATATCTCTAAAATAAATGTTAATTAAATAATAGTCCAAAAACTTAATTTCTCACTTCCTAGCATAAACTAAAAAAGTTACTCCTCAGCAGCTGCTAATAGTATACTAACCTAACTCAAGAGCAGTAACATCAAAATAAGGTTCAGCCTACACTAAACAAACCCAGCTGTGCTAAGAGCCAAAATAAATCCACTATAGTACAACAGACTCCTTCACTAAGCTCCAGAAGGAGATGAACTCGAGATGCTTTATCCCCAGACTCTACAGCCCGCACGCTTTAAGAAGTGTTTTGTGCCTTGGCAGCAGTAAAGTAAATAAATGTATCAGGTACACGAACAGTCTTCTGTCTGCTCCATGGGAGACTGCAACATCTATTCTCATGCATTTTTCAAACTGTCATAAATACACACATTTCACACATCCAGGCTTGTCCTCTCCTTTTCAGAGGACTGCAAATCCACTTTTATTATCAGCTGGGAAGCATTTATGAATAGGGCAGAAGAGTAAGAAGAGAATGGAGACCCTAATCCTAAGAACCAGTAACCAGTGCAAGAAAACGACAACTCTGAAAAAACAGTCCCAGTGATATAAAACCTTACTGTCATATGCACCACAATAAATAGTGCTAGCAGAAATAAGTCAACAGTACATAGCATCAGAAAGCACTGCATGAATGCTTATGAATCACTTTGGCAAAGATTTTGGCTGCACCCACATTTGTTGCACTACATGGCAGCTCTTTCTGACAGCTGAGGCAAGGAAGTAACATCCACCTGAGAGCAATGGTCTTGAAATTTCCAGAGCTACAGAAGCCCAATTTCAGAAGTGCCCTATGCAATCCTAAACAAAGCCAATGGAAACCATGTAGACAGACAGAATGGTTGACATCCAAATTCAAAGCAATTTTGGCTTTCTTTGGGATCTGAAATTAACTAAAAATGTTTTTTTTCCCCTGTAGCTTCAAGTATTGGGCTCTAAAATTTTAATTTGGGAAGCAGATTCTTGGGATGTAAGCGTGAAACAGATCACCTTAATAACGAGGACTTGAGAACCATCACCAATATTCTCAAATTCTACTGAAATCTATTTTTAGTGAAGCTGAATTTGTAACAAAACCACACAGAAACATAAACTGTGATTGTCTTTATCACGTGAATCTTCAGGGACTGCTTATTATGATGCCTTGCTGAAAAGCTGAATTTTTCACGAAGTTTCTCCATGTGCCTTCATTACATGCGATAGTAACTCTGAATAAAGAAATAAGTTAAACTTTATAGCACTGATTTGCAAACTTTGCGGAATATCCAAGCACCAACTCTGAAAGTTTCCTAATGATCATCAAACAAGTCTTAAAACAATTCTTGCTTAATTAAGAACATTATGTAAAAGCAGCTTTGCATATATATATATATATAATTTTTTTTCTTTTCATTTCACTCCACAGAATCTCCTCAAAGATTGAGTTCATAGGCACTATATACTGGTAAAAAAATATTAAGTAGTTAATGAGCAAGAATATTCAAACAATATTAGGAACACCCACGACACTAAAATTAGATTACTTAATAACTAGTATCTGTAAAGTTTATCTAGTTAATTTGGGAAGATACTCTAAACACATAATTAATAGAAGAATTGCAACAAAAAATGGCAGAGCACAATATACTATAACAAAATAATGACAAATAATCCCCAAAACCACAGTCCAAAACAAAAATAGCTCTTGCTAAGTTTCTACCGTTTATATTTTAGAAATAGTCATTTCACTACTCCTAAACTTAAAAAAAAGAAGGAGGGATTGGTCTATACAGTATTAAGAAGGCTGTCTATTTAATAAAGATAAATATTAGTACACCCCTTGACAGGTCAAAGAAACCTCCACTGAGAACCTGCCATACACCACCTGTTTCTCTACTAAAAAGCCCTCAGGTCTGTCAGTCCAGAAATAATTTAGGGTGCTAATATATAAAAAAAGTTCCTAAGAATGAATAAAGGAATATTAACAGTACTATCCCAACCTCTAGCAGTGTTCAGGGGAATGATGCTATCACGCAGCAGAAGGATCATGTCAGCAGTTGCCTAAAGCCTCTTTTCAGCAGGACTAAGCTGGAAGACCTACTATAGATTGGGTTATTGCATCCAGATGTAAGTCCCCTAAAAACAGCCCAACACCTGCAAACCTTTGAATTGCCACCAAACACATCTGCATACAGAACTCCCAACAAATAAAACACCAAAACCTCCATACATTTGCCCTAAATTTTACTGGTAAACTGAAATTCAGACTCAGCATCTAAAAGCCTCATAATAGTTTTCTTTTTCTTCCAACAAGTCCCCAGTATGGACAGTCAACTCAGCAAACTACACCTCTGACTTAATTTTAAGCTCAGACCCACATTTAGACATGGGACATCTTCCCCAGAAAGTGCAAAACAGACACAATAGCTGTAAGAGATACTAGATTACGCTAATACCATGGGTTTACACTTCAGATTCATCAGGAAAAAGGAGAAACGTGGGCAGACCTGCACCTTTCAGCAGGTAGCCATTAACTGGGTTTATCTGTACTAAACACCCAGGCCAGCTCTTCTCTCACTGACCAACATTGCCAAGGCAGATGTGGCAGATGCCCCATTCCTGGAAACACTGAAGAGCATGATGGGGCAAGAAGCTGGCAGTGAAACTAAAAAATGAGGTGGTAACCTCTTCAGCAAGAGGCTGCATCTTGGGGGTAACATGAACCACAGCCTTATAATTAATTAGTTTCACCATTTCAGGTAGAAGAGCTGTAACACAAAAAATAAACACAATTGCACTCCCTCCTACAGTGCCATGGCTGCAGTTCTGAATGATAACTAAGGCCTCTTACACTCTGCCAGAAGCTTTGTCCTTCTTCCAAGAAGGTACCACAGAAAAGAATGAAACTAACTAAAATTAGTAGCTTGTAGCTGTAAACGTTATTTCACCGTCCCAGGTAATGCAGAGATTAATTTTTACAGGCAAAAGGCGAAAAGTCAATCCTAGGTACTCCAGCACTCACTTGCTGTCTCCAGCCTGCTCAAGTAGATCCTTTCATCTTATTCTGACAACTACTTGAATATTCATTTCCAGCTGAGTTTAGCAAAGTTTCCTGCTTTCACCTAACACAGAAACACTTTAAAGTCACTAAAAATACTTACACTAACTGGAAAGACAGTAAAAGCAATGAAAACCTCCCTCTGTTGAAAACAGGCATCAAATGAGATTTCTGTGTTCTTGTGAATATGAAACTGCTGGGTTTTCCTCATTTAAAGCTGTTGTGTCCATTTTCCTTGGAAGAGGAAAGCAGCTTTGCTGGACACAGTAAAAAACACACAGCACCACATCTCATCTTGCATAATGCCGGATATTTAATCACATTTAGCTCAACTAGCAGTGGAGACTTCAGAACTGAACTAGAAAACATAAGGCACTTAAACTTTTTATTAGTTTAATCAATTTTAAATTATTAGCTAAATCAATTTTAATTAGTTTAATCAATTCCTTCTGCAAGAATTCCAGTTCCTGATGTGAGGTTTTAGTTATTTGGATTTTATTTTTTCCAAGGATTGTTGATTTTACCACTAACCAAAACATACCCTATTCTATCCTAGCTCACAGCCTCCTCTCTCAACCCTTGGATCTGCACTGAACTGGAGGCACACACACCTTCCCACCACATCCACGAACTGCATCCAAATAGAGGCTAATGACCTAAAACACTCCGCTATGTAACAAAGATCTTAAGCCAAATAAACCATTAAATACCTAGCTATAGAAAAGCAAAATTAAATCTCAGCAAAACCAAATTGAGACTGGCTGTTTAAAACAAGTAAGATCAAAATACACCCCTGTGCTTCCCAGCACTTTATCAATAGCGACCTACTTTTTGGCTTTTTGACTCTGTCAAGTTTAGAAAAGAAGAGAGAAAGGGAAGGAGTGAGACAGAAAAAGAGAGGGGAGTGTTGGTTGAAGGAAAGAAGATCGTGTTTCAACAAGGCACATTTAAATTCCTATAAAATACTGCCTCTGAGCAAGCTTAACCTGTTTGTTGATAGATAATAGCATGTAATACTGTAGGCTCCATTCAGTCTTTTCCAATGTCTGGGCCGTCTGCCACTGAGTTATTTAATTATAACACGTAGAAAATTACTTAGGCAGAGCTATCTATATATGAACAAAGCCCTCCTACCTACTTGTACAAAACCATTAGGTAATAGGTCTTAATCTTATATAAAATTCCCCAGGTAGCAGCCATGATCCAGTTTCAGCAGTACTCGGAAAAGCTGAGGCTGTTAATATTTTTAGAAACTACATCAAATAAGCCAGGATATTGCAAATGCGCCTCAACATCAAGCTGGGAAGCACCCAGCAACAATCAGCCATCCATTACCATTTGGACCATTGATAAATAACATGGATCATGACCTGATTGCAGTAACACTGCTGAGGATAAAGACAAAGTGACATATTCTTCTTACAATACAAGACCAACAGCTCTTCACCAATCATCAGAAACAAAAAAAAACCCTACTAGAACAAAAAGCCCACAAACAAACAAACAGGACCGATTATACAGCTGCCAGTACTTCAAGTTTTGTCCAGGTCATATCTGTGTTAACCAAAAGAACTTCTTGGTGTTATGGCAGCAGGGAAAGGCAGAGACACTGCAGCCAAGACAAGTGGGCAGGGGGAGATAAGAAATCAGAGAAACTCAAGCTTAGACTAATATTAAGTTGTATTGCAATGCTGCAGTCTTGAAGAAATACATTCAGTGCCCAACTCCCTGTAGGAACATGTTCCCATGATGAAAACCAATGTGATTTTCATCCAGATCACACCCCTCAGCAGCCAGTCTCACAGGAGAGAAGGAACTGAATTACATCCCTGGTTTAGATCTACACTCCCATCTAGCCAGTTCCTTCAGGATGGTGATAAAACTACTGAAGGGACAAAAAAAATGAATTTGCATTAATACTGTCCCATATCTTAATTGTATTCAGTATGTAATGAAAGCATGGAAAGCCTAGAGGATAGGCAAGAAATTTTCAATTCAATTAAAAAGAAACAAATTTGGTAGTAGAGTTTTGTTTTATTGTATCTTCCTGATGACAAGAAGCAAACAATTGTCCTCCAGAAGCACCACGTCACAACAACTGCTTGGAATGGTAACTGTCTGCATCAGGAATGCAAAGAGTGCAGCTGAAATCAGGGATATACGTTACACACAGACATGCCAACCCCAACAGCAAGAAATCATGAAGAGGAAGAAAAGAAATACCAGGCAAAGATGATGCTTACAGAGGAACCTACACTTGGAAAGCGTTTGAGTTTGCAATGATGTTTGAGTTCAAAATAACACGCTGACAAATTGATTTCTTACCTTATCTATTACCTACATCTATTACTGCAAGGTAGTAGTGTAATAGCATAATACCTATACTATTACATAACATTTCTATGGTGATAGGACCCCCATGTCAGACTGGCATTGTATTTAAAGTCTGCATTCTCTCAATTTCTGACAGTCACAACTACCAGTGCCTATCTTCCAGTGGGAAGGGTCCACTGGGTATTCCAACAGCCAGAACTCTGCAGCACTGACCATTCCTTATCTCCAATCCTTACTGCCAGGTCCCAACACATTTTTTCCTCCTGATACTTATCTACTGTTCCTTTTAACATGGACAAAGCTATAAATTACAAAAGGGAAGATTTTAAAGCAACTTTTGCATTTACGTAGATTTTTCTTCTTGTTACTCCGTCTCTCCCCAGCAATCTTAAGCATGCTTCTACTGCTTCTGACATGATCACAGAGACCTCCAAAACTTAAAAGCACAGAAACTTGTTCTGTACTCACAGGCCATTCTGGAGTAACAGAAAGCGTACGAGACATGACACTTTTTTCATTTGCAAGCATGCTTCATTTTCCAATTTTTCCAGGAAAACACTCTCAGAAGAAAGAAAATACCCAAATATTTAAAGCCTTAGTCAGTATCTGCCGTGAGCGGCTAAGTAAGATATAGGCTGCATTCCCACCAGCAAATACACTTGCCATTTCCTAAGTACCCATGCAACGTCACTAACGAGCACAAGGGCTTATCACCTGTTGTTTGCACTGCAAGGAGAAGCCAGGGCTCCGTGGGACACGTCAGCGGACTGGCACTGTGCAAACACACAGCTGGAGACACTCCTCACCTGGAGCAGCCTGCTGCTGAGACACTCCTCATCTAGAGCAGCCTGCTGCTGGAGCTCACCTAGAGCAGCCCACTGATGGAGACAATCCTCACCTAGAGCAGCCTGCTGCTGAGACACTCCTCACCTGGAGCAGCCTGCTGCCCAAACGCGCTGAACGAACAGCATTCCAAGGAACACAAGCAGCATCTGAAGTAAGCTGTCCAAAATCACCAACAGAGCCTGAACCCCCTCCAGCTGACCAAGGCTGCTCCCATGTTCTACCCCCAGCTACCACCCATCATGACCTTTCCAAGATCAATTCATTACCTTTCTTCCCCTGCCCCTTCCATTTGTTTAGCAGGAAAGCAGGACAGGAGATTGTTCTGACAATTTCTTGTTCACTAGATACGTAGGTTCTCTCCGTTTAGTAGCAGCAGAAAGAAATTATGCTCTGACTTACATGCAATGTTTCCATTCACTTTTCTGTGGCTCTAACTGGAAACTATGTGACAGCACTGGACCTGATTTTTCATGGAAATAATCCAACTTCAGATCACCCACCGACCCTGGCTATCAAAGATTTTGATTACCATAAGTTTTAGTAAATAGTGGCACACAGAACCCTTTTGATTTTTTTTTATTAAAGCAGCATATAAATCCTGTAGATTTCAGTCAGCTTTTAGCATTTTGCTGAAGCAGGACCTATAACATTTTCACTGTCAGCAACTGAAAACCTGCAAAACTTCAGGCAGGTCTGTTCCTGCAAGAGAAGTAACATCTCCCTCTTTCTCCCACCCTATCTCTAAGTTACTTCTCCTGCCTCCTCCTCCCCGTGTCACAACAACCTGTTAGGTTTTTTTCTTCCAAAGTGGTGTTTTAGCTTTCTTTCAGACAAAGTAACTAGCTCTAATGTACCCTATTCATGTGCCAATCAAGCCATCATCAAGATCTTAAAGAGAACAATACCTGTACGCAAAGCCCTGTTTTGAACTGGTATTTGAGTCACTGCAGGCCAGCCATTAAGCAATCGCGCACAGAGTTAATGGGTTATGTTGACACAAGGTAGGGAATTAACCTAGAAAAAAATTCCACTGCATTATTATGAAAGTGATCCCGTCCCGGAATAGGAATATAGTGCAAATTAACATGCTCATCAGTTAATTTTTAAGAGACACCCTTTGGGTGCAGATTACAGCCTAAAGGAAGGGCCTATTGTAAACTGGAAGAGGGAACAAAATGTCTTTCAATGCAGGAGTATTTCTTTTACACAGAGATTTACACAGTTAGAGATGATTTATAGCAGAGAGCAAAATTATGTATTATTCACCGTTTCATAATTATTTACTCTATGGAATACAGTAATGACAGGGAATTAAGTACAAAAAATCAAACCATGTGACAGGCACACTAATCAAGCAATCTGAGGGCAAGCTCGTACCAAGATACTCCTCCTGTACCTATGAGTATTCATCACAAAATGTGAATAACCACAATTAGACCACAAAGAGGTTCACGGACAAAATCAGGTGGGAACTCACATCATCCACATCGCTGATCTGTAACCGATTTGCAGGTCCTGCTATCAGCCAAACTCCTGATAGGAAAGCTTTCAGCATGGGTACACCACAGCTACCCTCTGACTTAAGACATTTTTAAAATAATCTATTCAAAGTAAGATCATCTTAGCTCAAAAAATATGCATCTAAAAACCATACATTACAACCACCATTTCTGGCAAGACTTGACATTATTTGTAATAGCCGGTAAAGGAAATCAGAAATATTTCTTATTCTTTTAACCCATAAGTCTCCACACACAGGGAAAAGGGCAGTGCAGCAACAGGTTACACGCTTAAGAGTACAACCAACTAAACCCTGGTGGTATATTTCTGTGGTGGTTTGTTTTTTTTTTTGGTAATCAGATGGTGTTAGCTGTCTTTTATGGAGCAGCAGACTCCTATAGGAGAGGAAAGTACTGAAGAAGACAGTGGGAACTTCACACTAAGAAAAAATGTCACATGTAGCTCATGCCTGTAACAAAATCAACAACAGAAAACCTAAAGGAGTTCTATGGAAGGGTATTTGCTATGTTTTAAGTAAATAAAGTTGAACACTATACCTGCAACTAAGTTAAAATAGGGTAGCATTGCCAATCGCATCAATTGTCCTTACCGTAATGGAATCATATTGAATCGGCAGTCCCTGAGGTTACCTATGTCATTTTCACAAATCACATTTTGTGATTTTTCTTTATTGAGTTGTCAGTTCCAGGTTTAATACATATCTGTGTTTTAAGTTAAAACATATTGCAAAACTCGACACCAACACTTCACACATGACCAAGCCTGAGTTTTGTTCCTTACTACTGAGGAAGTTCTCAAGCACTTTTCCCTTATCAAAAGCCTTCAGGAACAGCCATTGCAGGAACACCAGGAACAGGAGAGAAGTATGTAACCAAACCAGTTCCATGAGATCCGGGTCCGCCTGTCCCACCCCTGCCGCTCCAGTCTCAGGTTTCTGCCGCACAACCACCAGAAACAACCGGGCACGTTCCATGGCATTCAGCAGCTCCAAGGGCAATTCCATAACACCTCAAGCGCCTCGGGAGTCACACTCACCCTTTGGATTCCAAGGACAGGACACCCCTCTCCACCTAGCAACACCGTATTTATAACAACACAGGTTTCACACCACACATCCCAGCTGGACACAGACCCAGCCAGGCTCAGCACCCTGCCTTGCTCCAGCAGAGATGTGTTCTGTGGGCTCACACAGGCTGCCTTCCCTCCCAAGTCTTGGGCTCAAAGAAGGCTGTTTCTGCATCTCTGTGAGGCAGGAGGGGGCTAAAGCTACCCATGATCCTGAGCTGTCCAGACAAAGCCTTAAATCTATTTACTGATAAAAAGGTAGTGATATCAATTCACACAATATTCATATAAAAATCTTCTGTTGCAGTTTCACTGTGTGTTTTTGCTCTGCTGCAAAAAGAGAACATCAACAGCTATAAATCCAATTTCACAAAAATGGCACCTTTAGTAACTACAAGTACTTGGAATTTCATTCATTTTTTTCTGGTTTATTTCGGTCTTCTAGTCTGTCCCACCCAATGTTTAGAAAGCAATCAGAGCCTCAAAAGTCTGGGCAAGACCTACATTTTCAGAAGGCTAAAACCAAAAAAATAGCAAAACAAAATTGGTATATGAACAGAGTCACTGATACAATGATGCCAGATGACAAAATCTAAATGTCCAGCTTAGTCCAAACCTATACACAACAGCTTTAGCACTTAAGAATTTTTTTCAATCACATATAACATGTAACTTGGATGTAACTAAAAGCTATTTATGGCAAAAAGAACTCAAAATATCTATACTGTGGGAAAACTAAAAGCACATAGTACAACTTCCTAGTGCCAAAATAGACTTCATGGCAGCAACTGGAAGGGCCTTTTTAGAACCAAACATGCTTTTATGTAGCAATTTTCAAGGTATCTTAAATAAACTGATGAAGAACAACCAATTTTGGCAAGATGCAAAACTTAATTTTTGAAAAAATTTGGTCATCAATTATTGCATAGCATTTTAACATAAGAGTAATTTCTACTTTATGACATTTAAAGGATTAAAGTCTGCCAAAAGTTTCCCATGTGGCTGCATTCATGTGTGCTAACACACAACCTCTGTGTTTCTCTCAGGAAACTGTACCTTCCACAAATGGCAAAGCTGCTGCCTACTGCCAAGGAGTGTAGCTGAATACAAGAACCCACACAGCCCCATCAGCCTTCCTATCTGTAGAGTTATGATGGTTTCAGCTACATTTCTCTTCTTGATTTGAGATCGATGGCCAAGTTCGTTATAGATACATATGAAGACATGGGTTAAGCATCCACCTTAGCTTCCGGTGAACCTTAGGCATGAATTAAAATGAAAGCTGCCCAAATCAGCTGCCAGGACACTCATAGAGAAGAGCTACAGCTTCACCTTCTATTTCAATAGTACAGGACTGAACAAGGGTCATCAAGGGAGTATTCAAACCCAATTTTATTTCTGCTTATACTGAGTGCCAAGAATTATCTTCTTATTATCTGATTTATCACACAGCTAATTATTTCATTTCAAGAAGCCAAATTCATGTATGCTTTTTGCCTTGTGAAAAACCACACCACTCTTGTAGGTTACTTTCCTGAGAGCCAGGCTGCTTGCCCCTTCCCTCGGACCGGCACTCCCAGCTGCTGCTGGCACTATGCACACAACTGCACATCTCTCCTTCTCAGGAACCTGGCACAGGCACAGCCCCACAGCTGACACCGGCCCGCCAATGACAAGTGCCTCAACGTCACATCCTTGAAGGATTCATGAGCCTCAGACAATGCTAAGTTCATGGAGGCACAACTCACTTCAACCCACGTGGGTTAGCAATACAGTAGAATCTGGCAGGAGCAGTACCATCTGTGGGTAATAGGCCATTCCACAAAAAAAAAAAAAAAAAAAAAAAAAAAAAAAAAAAAAAAAAAAGAAAATAATCAGTCTGGATTAAGAGAAGCCAAATGAAAGTGTAAAAACTCCTATTTATTCAACAAGAGATGTAGGAGGAGGAATGTACCCAGCATCTCTGCTTCCAAAAGTCTGAGGACAAAAGGCAGACTCTCCTCTCACCTGCAGCAGAAAGCCACACCAGTTGAGGAACATCACCCTTTTCCCTTTGATTAATACTATTATTGTGAGCTATGCCTAAATGCAAAGAGGCTCCCAAAGCAGCCACCTCGAGCACTGGCAGGCCTCACGAGCAGCTACACGACAAGAAGACTTCTAGGGTAACAAAAGCAGATCGACTCTGACTGAGACATTGGCCCTTGCTCAAAATGTGCCCCTAACTGAAGGAGACTTCTCCAGAATCCCACCAGTCAGAGAACCTGGTTCTTAGTCAACTGAGCCTCTTTACACATTTAAACAACTACTGAAGCAAAGAAAATGTGCAGGGAAAAGAATAGGTTTTTAGTTATAAAGGAAAGAGTTTGGGGAAAAGATTTTTATAATGTACTGGACCAAGCAATAGAGATGTGGGAGAAGGGGTGACAAGTGTCAGGCACAGACACTTTCTGGGGTCCTTAACGGTATGCTGCTGTGTTTTGTGGTTGTAGGGCTCCCACTAACCTGCAGTGGTTGTCCCTCTATCATTACTGCATACAGAGGAGCCAGCACAGCCTGAGCTGGCAAGCCATAAGAGAGTTAAATGCACACTGTACACCAATTAGAAAAACTCCACCGTTAAAATCAAACGCAATTTCAAGGTAAAAAAGAAAATAAGAGGAGAAAAATAAATTTAAAAACCCTCACTCATTCACACACTCACAGAAAAAGCTGAGTACACTGTTAGCATGGGGAATCCAGTCCCTCACGCGTTCCCATTCCCTGCCAGCATATTCACAGTAGTTTTCAATAAACATCTACACAAGTCACTGGAAGGCAAAAAAAAGATCCGTTTTCTTTCATACAATTACACAAAAATAACTGTCATCACAACCATCCTTGTGGTAGAAGAGTCCATATTTGCCTGCAGTGAAATCCGTCTGCAGCTGCCCTGTGGAAAAGACAGCCAATAATTGGCTTCTTTCACCTCTGTTAACCATGAACAAAAGTGTCATTCAGCTCGCAAAAGGATAGAAGGCACCAATGGATGGTCAGCTCTCTGAGCCAATGGGCTGGAATAACAATAACCCTGTAGCATTTTCTTTTTCCTTTTGTTTAGTCTTTCAAAGCCCTTAATTAAGTCCTTCACAAAGCACCCCTACAGGCTTCTTTCAATGAGGCATTACACGCCTGTTTTCTCGTATTGAAAGAAGAAAAGTAACAGGGATTTCTGAAACACATTAAGCAGTACACACAATTTCCACGTATTCACAACTGAAATACTGTTACATTTTAGCTTTTAAATATTATCATCCATATCAAGAGGTTCACGCTTACTACGCTTGCTCTTGGCCGTACATCCCTTGCTAAACAAAGGTAGCCATAAACCCAGCCTATCTGCAACAGCTCACTCCAACCCATCACAGGACAGCAGCTCCCAAAGTGAAAGCATGAGGAACAAGGCATGCTGATGAAACATCCCTGGGCATCCTGAGGCACACAGCTGAGAAAGGCCCGGGTACCGCTGACACTGCACGTGACACATCAGCATCGTCTGAAAACAGAGCTGGAGAAGGCTGAGCATAAACCCTGCTATGGAACTGGCCTCTCACACATTAAATAGCTACTTGTATTTAATGAAATGAAGGTCACCTGTACTCCTCTGTTTCGGACCAAACTGATGTAATACTGATGACTGTGCATTAAACAGGACACTCGAGGATTACACCTGCTTTTCAGCAGTGCAGGCACATTCTGTTGGACAGAAATGCTATAAAAACTCACAATATTCGAGCCACAAACACAAAATCATTTTAAGAAAACACCATTGAAATATCATCTTCATAGACGCAGGCTGGTTGGAGGAAACCTAGTCATCTAATCCCTCCCCACTCCAAACCAGTCAAAGGAGCAGACTAATGTGGTCACTGTTTTTTGGGAGGCATCCAATGCATGTGGTGAAGGGCTCAGGGGTGGTAGGGAGTACCAGGTACAACCACCACTTAAAGCCATCACCGGCCCAACCATGGTCCAAGCCCTCCAGGTGCTGCTGCCTCACTCCATTATCCTGTAAATGCCCTTGTCCTGCGAATACAAGCAGCTTCCCCGCGGGAGACTGGCCCAGCCAGTCCAACAAAAACTACCAGAACGCCTACCAGAGGATATTCTTCACATTAAAGAACCACGGGCTGAGGCTCTGGTAATCTCTAAAACACCCTCTCCCCTGAGAGAAAACTGGAATAGCCTATTTGCAATTGACAGAAACCTCCAAAAACATGAAGAACAGACAAAAACATTTTTATTACAAACACCAATCTGAGCAAACGCAAAACCCAATGTTTTAAAGTCCTCTCCATGCCACCTACATATCAGGCAGGCACACTTTAACAAGCACCACATGCTATAAAGAAAACTGTGTGTCTAGGCAAAACCTGGGATTGTTCAGCTTGGAAAAAGAGAAGGCTTTTGCAATTAGAGTGACCTAACTGCAGCCTCCTGGTACCTGAAGGGTACAAGTCAATGTAGATATTTTTATTATTTTTTTTAAATAATAAAAAACCCTTTTGTATTTTTTTTAAATACACCAGAGAATCAGCTGCTTGTAATTCTGTTCATATAATCAAAGAAGCAACTTTCCTTTCAGCAACGGTAATCTAACAGTACTTAGTCATTTTGCTTTTCAAATATAAGACAGCCTATTTAGGTACTGCACACCAAAATCTCTTTCTAGTCTTACCTTAGACCACTGAATTAAGGCCACAACAAATAATACATGATGACCACCTGTTCTACATGGTGTTCCTGTTTCCTCCTCTCCTACAAAAAATATGATATAACTGTACAAAAAATAAGGAGGAAAAAACCCACAGCAATGTTTGCATGGCTTGGTTTGAAGGCCTAACTCCAAGCACATATTATTGGAAGCCTACTCACAAGCCTTTATCAGAACATCTCATATCACTGACCTTAACAGAGTTCAACATTGACAAAGGAGTAATTTGCGCTCAAG
This sequence comes from Irena cyanogastra, assembly GCA_013397155.1. Taxonomy (NCBI): domain Eukaryota; kingdom Metazoa; phylum Chordata; class Aves; order Passeriformes; family Irenidae; genus Irena; species Irena cyanogastra. The sequence goes on along the minus strand of VWZV01014830.1, from coordinate 180,276 downwards.
TTCTGTTACATTATTGACAATTTCTGTGATTATTTACCACAGCAGTTCAGGAGGAACTCTTCAGCAAAGAGCAGCAAAGAGCAAGAAAAGTAATTTACATTCTAAAATCAAGCATGAAAGCTCATCCTAAGTGCATCCAACACATCAGCTGCAATCCAAATTTGTATCAAGCTGATAAAAATACTGCTAGAATATCTGATAAAACTGCAATATAATGTGAGAATCTGCCATTACAATATAATATAAAAAAGCATAACAAGGCCTCATCTATCCTGTGCAACCCAAGGCCCACACGAGGGTGAGGCTTTGCCTCTCACTAACTGCATGGCTCAGTGTCTAATCCGCTGCTGTCAAAAAACAAAAACCCCCTCCACCAACCAAACAACAACAAAAAAACAACAAAAACCCTCAAACCAACCAAAACAAAAACAACCAACCAAACCAAGCAAGTATGGCCATAAACTAAAACACAGGAAGTTTCACTGAGGTAGCAACATGAGGAAGTCCTCCTCTACGCTGAGGGTGGCTGAGCACTGCAAGAGGCTGCCCAAGGAAGTCACTGAGTCTCCCTCTGGAGACATTTAAACTCCACCTGGACATATACTTGTGTCACCTGTTCCAGGTGCCCCTGCCTTGGCCGGGGGGTTAGATTGGATCATGTCCAGAGGTCTCTCCAATCCTAACAATTCTGTAAAAAAAAAGAACCCAAACAAACGCCCCAGAACTACTCAGCCATTGGAGGCACTCACAAGCATGACTATTGGTTAGGAATTGCATCCCAAACTGGATAGTTGTGCTAACCAAATTTAGTAGGACAGACAGCTCTGGACTTCTGGATTCTGTTCTAACATGAATAAAATTAGTAATATTTACTATTGCTGAAACAACAATATAAGCCAATAAAAACATAGTATATTTACTAATTTTTAAGGAGAATGTATACAAACATATGAAATGTTTCACAGAAACCCTCTACCAAAAAAACCTGATCACCATTACTTGCAGTTACAAAAAAGATGCCAAAGAAGCACTTATAACTACTGATTTTCTTGAAAAGGTTATTTCTTCAGTTTGACTTTGTTCTCAGTATTTAAATGACTACATCTATTTAAAACCGATCAGATTTTAATCACTAAACTGTCAAGAAAAAACCAGTTTATTTAATGCAAACAGAATACTTCAAGTATTCACATGAAAAACAAAGACCTACCACATTAACTACCTGGTCCACACTCTTTGCAACAGAGATTAAGGCTTGTCAACTTTGATCACGGACATAGAATCAATTTTTATGCAAACACATGTAATTCACGTGTGAGCGAAAAGCAAACAACCCACAGAAGGCAATCAAGCAATCTTCATGCATTTCTGGCTTGCTTATAGACAGAAATGGTACATGCATTCTCCCAGCAATACGCATTTTACAGATGAACTCCAATAAAAAAACTCGGCTTATGAACACTCGTCTCCTTGGTTATCTCCACAGGATAAACATGGGCATATTTTCACATCATCATAGCTATTCTGTAGGCAAGGAAATACACTCTAGCTCTTACCCAAAGACCACTGACCAATGTAGATTCACATTAGGACAACTGCAATCGATACAAGGCGGACAAAACGTATCCTTCAAGCTCCGTTACTAACACCATCTGGTTTGTCTTGTTCTTGCTTATTTTGAAGAAGTCTGGTTCCTCCTACCTTGAAAGACTGTGAATTTTACTGGATCAGTAAACCAACGCCAGTAAAACTTGCCACACAGCTTGAAACCTGCTCCTAACACAGACACCTTTAAGCTACTGACACCCTGTTTCCTCACTACCAATTTAATAATTTACTTCCATTAACACACCCATTTTTCCAATTTATCACCAGAAAAACTGTGAAGATAACATTAAAAAAAATATTAACACCCTTAAAGTTTACAGCAGGAAAAGGTTTCTGTTGAAACTGGCAAACTATTTTTAATGCAACAAATGAAATAATGCTCTGCAATTACAGTGTCAGATTGCACAATAAATAACAATATATCTTATATTCACTACCCAATCTGGGAAGTGTAAAGCAGATGCAGTGATTTATTTTCAATTTTAGTTGAGGGACAGGTGACCAGATTAGAGGTTTAAGAGACTACCTTAGGGGAAAAGGTGAGGAAACGTGCAAGACATGATCACTTTTTGTGTTTTTGAGCAAACACCAGGGTATAATGAAGAAGCCAATTTTACTTAAAAACATACATAGCTTTGTCAAATTAAAACAATTTATTTCTTCCACAGAGACAGACAACTTTACAAATATTTACTGTCATTAACAGTAGAGTTAAATAATTACTCCATCTTAATAAGAACACTAAATATTCAAAGGTTCAAGACAAATGGAACCTTTTGCTACTTTTCATTATATTTACCACAAAATAGTTAGATATAAGGACTATTTATAGTAAACAAGTAGAGCAAAGCAACCATCCCTTACATATCACACTGTATTTTGTACAGATAGATTAATAAATGTTGCAAATGAAATGGCTTTTAGAAGTAAATCTGTACCAGTCAGTTCAAGAAATTCTCTGTTCTAACTACCATTGAATTCAAATAAAAATGGCTTTAACAAAGAATATATGCACTTCATCCCTGCTGGTCTCTACTATCTGTATTTTCTTTTCTTTCATCCATACTATGTATTAAGAAGGTCATCATGGCAGGCAAACAGAAGGATATAATCCTGAGAAATTTCCACAAGATTAAATATGTATTTCCTTGCTACCACAGGAGCAATCTGTCTGGCAGCATTGCATCACATTCATCTTATAAATACATTTTAATACTGTATGACTAAACAGCTGCCAGTAGAAAGAAATGGTTGAATTAATGGATGTTATTAGGTAACTCGGATGCCTCTTCCTTCGTACCTGCATTGCCTCAATATGGTACTGAAGGGCAGTGTGAACTGCTGCTTTCCTCACTGCTAAACTCACAGGGCCTTTAATTCAGGGAGAAATGTTTAGAGTTTGCTTATTCAGTATGTCTAGTCCTTTACTTTCTGCAAACTGAAGCTTAACATGCTATTTAAAAGGTATAATTTATGTTTCCAAGACAGCTCCAGGCACTGCCTTGTTTGGAGTTGCTTACCAAGCAACTACGTTTCTCCAAACAAACTAATGTGAAGAAGTGTAAAGGGCAGTAAGGGCAATTATTGGAAGGAAATCTCTCCTGAGGCCAGAAAAGAGTGTGTGTTAAGTCCCATGGGGAAGTGAACACTGAAATAATTGAGTGTAAGTGATAGCAAGACCTATCTACCATCTCCTTGAAAAGAAATTAAGGCAGGGATAATATGATTGGGATTGTATAGGCAACATGAAGGCAATATCTCCAAACTTCATTCACAGTTCTTTGTATTAATGTTGACATTTTCCCTTACACACACACACATACACTCTCCCCACAGCAGAGAAAACCTTCAGTAACCCAGTAATTAAATGAGTGCGCTGAAACCTAAAGCAGTTAAACTGCATTCTGCAATCCCGGATTCAACACAGTTCACTTATTGCTCACTAATCTCTCCACAGATGTTATCTTTGTAACAGCTAAAAAAGCTTAAAATATGACCAAGATTTTCAATGGTTGAGATGCTTCTCATGCTTCATTCACCACCTTGTCTAAAAGCACATAACAAATGGCAATAAGTGTGCTGAGTTTCCAGCCCAGTCCTTCCCCAAAAGCCTGGGGCTATTGTGTGAAAACGTAGTGAAAGCTATTTGCACTGGAAAGCTGGTAAAGAAAAGCTGTAACAGAATCTCCTCCTTCCGAGCTGCACACCTGGAGAAAAGAGCCTCTCCAAGGCATCAGCAGTGCTCTGCTGCTGCTGACAAGATGGGCCTGTTTGTGGTTTTAACTGCACATGCAGTGATTATTTCCTGAAGCTTCTTGGGTGATCTGCATGTATTCTCTGCAATTATACTATGCGTTCACTGCTTTTAAAATACAAAGCAAATATGGAGCAATATCCCGTATTTCTAACTTTCTGTGCACTTCAGGGAGACCTAAACCAAAGACTGACTATTTTCATAGTGACAGGTTAAGAAGCAATCCCATTTAAGGCTGTGCTTATATGCTTGAGCTCCCAAAAGAGTTAAGCAACATCTATAACACTGACAGATCTTAAGGCTTTCCCAACGGTTTGGCAGACACAAATTGTTAAGATATCTGCTGTCAACCTCGAAAGAAGCACCTGCTAGCACTGTTCTGCTGCAGAAACTTGTCTACTTTACCAAACTTCAAAATTTTGTAAGCCGCTCTTGACTCTTTCAGCAAAGCCCCTAGATTAAGTTGCTAAGCCAGATATCTGTATGTTCCTGCAGATTTCCATTGATGCACTGCAGAGCTATACAGAACTCACCACTATCATACATAAAACTTCTACTTACACACAAGCAGGGCTCAAATCTCAAGGCAGGGTGCTACTAGTCAATGGTTTTTCTTTCTTTAAATTACAGACACAGAAGACTTGTAAGGCTGAAAATGGTCATATGTAAAACTACCTCTACACTTTGCCTGTTGATTCACACTGAGATTCGTAAGTTCTCTTAAGAAACTACTTTTCAATTTGATAGTTCAAGGAAGGCACCAAAATTAAAACTTACTTAGCACGTCGGATGACAGTAGGCACATCCCATTCTTGTTCTTTTTCTCGGTAACAGCAAAATGCAACTAATGTATCATCTTTATAAAGAAGTGGATTGTTTTGAATAGGTACATATTTCATAAACATTGTAGAACCCACAGTTTCTCCAGAACCTCTAAAGTGTACCTCCTGATGGGCACTTGCAGGCCAGAGATGAAACAGAAGCTGCCTATTCCCATCGAAGATGCCAAAGACAAACTGGTGGGAAAGTCAATTTGCACAGTAAAGTGGCCAGCAATATCAATCTTGAACTTTCCATAATAAAATAAATCAGACTGAGCACCAAATTCACTGAGGCAAGTTCAATGAAAAATGGCATAAGGGACACTTTTTTTAGGTTTACATTATTATTCCGCTATTCTCTGTTCTTGATGGCACCAAACGAACCCAGACCAGCTGACACACTTTGCCTGAAGGACATAGGGAATACATCTGGTGAGGCAAATACTGAGGGTATTTGAATACTTATCAGGTGTTTGTAACAGAATTTCTCACATTCATGCTCTGAGGTGAAAAAAAATTATTTTGTCTAAGTGAAGACACAATCACAGCGCAAGCAGTCCTACTCTTAAGTGGGATTTCAGATATATTATTGTCTTCATGCTAGTCTTTTTTGGATACATAGACTTGTTTCACTGGTGTAATTACTCAGGAGAGTCAAAGAGTTTTAAGGAGGAAAAACCGGTCTTGCTGCAATATTGCAAAGTATTCTGCTGAAGAAGTAAACATCTGCCACTTATTATACCAAAAACAAATTAAATCCCTGCTTAATCCTCTTGAATATTTGAGATATTGTACGCTTTAGGTCTGAAAACTAGAGACCTGCCTTTGCAGTAAGCAGGTTAAAGAACATGTAAACAAACTAGTTGGAATTTTTGAAAAAAATGTCAACCAAGAGCAAGTAAATTCTAAATAAATGACTGACCTGATATTGAAAAGATATAATGCCTCCAATAAACACTAAGCCATAGTAACATAGAGCCAGCAGGTTTGCCCTTGCAAAAGACATGGATTTTCTACACCCAGCAAGACTCACACTAGGTTCTGTAAAATATTAACAGTTTGGTCAATATTATCCCCCATCCACTTCCACTGTTTTTGTTTTTTTTTTAACCCAAATGTTAAAATCAATAGCAGTAAAATATTACCTAAAGGCAGAAGCCTGTGCAGGCCCAAATCATCAGTAACTATATTCTCAGAGTAAGACTCTTTACAACAAACCATTTCTTTCTCTCTCCCCACCTAATTCCAGGAAGGCAACCAAGACCCCAAGAGGACACCCAGCACAGCGAGCATCTCATGTGTCAAGAGAGCAGCTACTGAGTGAAACTGTAAATAAAAGAGATGTACAAGAAATATGTAGGTTGCTGCTGCCAAAGGCTTTGCAAAATTCCCTTAAAGAACATGTAAGTCTGGCAACTACATTCCAAACAGTGCAGGGCTCTGTTCAGCAGGTTAAAGTACTCCAAAACTGCAGGAGCAGAACTGCTGAGAGCACTACTACAGGCATGTCCCCCAGTCTGGGAAAGGTTTCCCCTAGTTAAAAAAAACAACGTATTTCTAGAGATTCCAACCATGGCACCTGAAAAAGATGACAACCCCTTCACAGCTTCTACATGCATGAGTGGAGTGAAGGTCAGATCCACCAGTTCTGCCACATGAAAAACACCATGCATGTTTCTGGACAGAATGACCCACTGCACCAGAGAGGGAGGCCTGCACTCCAAAGTCACAGTCTCTTCACTTTTCCAGATGAGCAAACTACATCTGCTACTAATCTGAATCAGCATTTAGAAAACAGCAAGGAAACTTCTCCAGTAAAAGTTATTTTTAAAATAACATGAGACAAAGTTTTAAAAAGGACAGTCAGGATATCTTGTATATCAAATTCTAGTAACAAAGAAAGGACTGATGCTATATAGCACTGACTCTTTCTGACGGTCGAGGAGCAGCAAGGCTCCCCAAACATCCTTTCCTGACTTGCACCATCTCCTGCTCCAGCAACAGGAGCAAACTGTCCTGCTTTCCTGCCTCAACCCTAAAGTCATGAGCGCAGGAAAAACAAATTCTCACTTTACAAGCTACCACACTGCCGTGTCCTGTTGGGATAGCAGGGAACAGCAGGTGCCATTTTGTGCTCCGAAAGGGGAAGCACTGGGCACAGGAGAAACCAACCCCCAGGTACATCCCAGCAGGAGCCGTATCTGCACTCATGTCTATGGCATCTATCGGACACCAATTATAAACAGCACAGTGCCCACGTGGCTGAGAAACAACGCTGTACAGTATCGCATACAGAGGCGTGAAACGCAGCCACAGTGAACTGTGCTGCACGGTCTCTGCAATACTCTGCACTACTGCAATGCCAAAACAGCACTGTCCTACACCTGGGCTTCTTGTGGCACCACAAAACAGCGCCAGGCAAAGCACAACAGCTCCAGCAAGAGCATCTGGATTGCTGACAGCAGACCTCATGGCTGGCTCACCAAGCAGCCCCTGCCCTTCCAGCCCCACACACGGCTTTCAAGGATGGGAATGAGACAGTCCATATGTTCTCACTGTCAGTGACACGCCTGCTGAAAGCACAGCCGTGCTGCTCTCCCCACTGGGCCAATGGGTCAGGCTATTCATCTCTAACTGTGCGTGTGTCAAGAAGGCAATGGCAAAACTCCTCAATTAAAATGCATTTTTGGAGAGTAACCTTATAAAATATACAACTGCATCTGCAGCATTATTAAGCTAAATTAAACAGGTTTAGGCCTTCCCTGCATACCTGTGAAATTGCACATTCATTTGTGATTCACTACTAATCGTGTAACCGTTTAAAAAGAGACACATTTGCTTAAAAGTTTTAGGGTGAAAAAAGTCCTTGCAAGCCCTAGCATTTCACCACAACTGGTTGGAGAGAGAAAAGAAGGAGGCACATAACTTTAAAAGAAAAAAAAAAAAAGCCTTCATATTTTAGTAAGAAAATGCTCAAGTGATATTCTTATTTCCCAAAATCAAACATATCACTCACAGATGTCAGGCCGCAGTCCAGCAGGGAATATGCATCAACATCACCTGTTCAAAAATAGCTATCCGTATTTTTTAAAACATGTTATCATATTGGCTGACATTTTGCATAATGCCATAAATTGGGTATTACCCACTCAAATTCAACAGCAGTTTTCAGGCACCAACTTTAAACTGTTATTTTTGAGATCACTACAGTCCTCTCTGTGGTTTTGTAAGAGATGTATAATATCATTGTGCCTTCAAATTCGTGGTGAAGCTGAAATACAGATTTCCCTTATTCTTTCAGCAACAGGAGTTTGTTTCTGGGAAGTGGAAAGTGCTGACCTTGTCACAATCCTGTAACACTTAAATCATTCAAGAGTAAAATAAAATGGATTCTGCTATGTCAAGTATGTATTTTAAAACAAATGACACACGATTTGAAAATATTGGAAACTTTCAACTCCAGTGAAACTCACTGACAGGAACAGGAACTTAGCACTCGGAAAAAAAAAGGCAAAAAGGTCAACTGTTTTGCAGGTACATCAGAGGCCATTTTTTCATTATTTAATTATACTTTCCAGGGCCTGATTCTGAAAGAAAAGCTCTCAGACCTATTTCTAATGAGGACAGTATTCATACAGTAACACTAAGATGTTCCTGCTCTCTGTGTGAGCTCCTGTGACAACCATCACCGCACACAACTCCGCACCAAGGACACCAGCTGCCCACCTGCTAGCAAAGGAAACACCAAGAGCTGCCTCCACTTCTTCAGCAGGGCAAGCTAGTGCACCGAGAACCTACACCACGTGATCAAAAATCTCTTTTCAGACCAAAGTTTGAGAACATCTTATCAGCCACTTCAACAGTACCTGAAAGGCAGACAGGAAAAACTACAGAAGAGTATTTCTCTGTAGCAAAATCCGAAGTCACTGTTGAAGCAGATGGTGAATCTACCAGGTGGAGAGGATGCCCAGGGCCTCTAATCCATGAGATACTTTTGATATCTCTGTAAGCAAAGGTCTTGAACATTCAGAACTGTTGCTTCAATTTACAAGTTTCTTCAAATAGGAATGGCTGCTTCTGCTCTTATGTACCTTCTCCTACCTTTGTCTCCTATTTCTAGGATCATACAACTCTCTCTGATTCTTCTTTAGGCTATTTTTGACTTTCTCCTTCTTCCATAAAGAGACCCAAAACCACAGTCTGGCAGCACAGAGCTGCTGCCTGAAACACATTCAGCCCTTAGTCGAGTAACTGCTGCCATCAAGTTCCACGCAGCCTTGCTGAAATGAACCAGTCCCATCCATTTCACTCCCTGCCTGTTTATAAAACAAGGAGCAGGCAAACCTGGGGTGTTGGCAAATCCCCCAGAAAATAAACAGAACATCAGCTCCTACCCGTTCCCAACAAGAGGCTCATCTTTAGGAACAGGCTTTTAGGGAAAGTGCAAGGGGGGCTGAGAGGAAGATCTCTGACATTCAGAGACACAGCCAGAGCCCTGCAGCCACCATGCTCTCTAAAATGTGATACGGGTGCTCAGCCCTTCGGAAATCTAGGCCAGTAATTTTCTCTGGGTAAATAAGAGCTTGGTTCTGCAAAAATTGCTGGCTTAGATGTAGAATACAAAACAAACAAAGATCCTTGCAGAGGAGTTTTTTTTCATTTTGTTTTGTTTTTCAGTCCTTATATTGCAGCTTCCATATTTTCCCCTCTCAAGTAGATAGTTACTAGCAAATTCTTCTCAAGAACTGAAATGGTAATTACTTACTAGCATAAACTTGCTTACTCTAAAGTCCAGCTTTATTCCATGCTGCAGACTTATCTCAGTATTTACTCCTCAAAATCACACTTACAAGCCTCTGCCAGTAAGCATCAAACGAGACATTACATATTGTTGATACAAATGAGCTCAGTGTACAAAACAAATGCCAAATACCTGAGAATTACATGCTATGGCAGAATGTTGGGGTTTTAGAGGGGTGGCGTAAAAGGTAAAGAGGAAAACACCAAATTTGATACCCACATAAACATAAAAAAGGCAAAAATATTTAATAAAACTCTGAAACACCAACAGCTTTGCTTTGTGTACACTACCCAAAAGCATCTACTCTTTTACAAGACTGACAGATACATTAGCCAGCTTAAAATGAAGATAAAGGTTCCAATCCTTGGGTGATACATGCTGGAAAGACTGTTACTGCTGAATGTGCACCAAACTGAAATACTCCTCCTGTCTGTGGGATTTCTTGGGTCTGTACAAATGTAACAACATTTCTGCTGACTTATAGGAATATTCAAATTGAAATGACATGACCCTTGTGTTTCTAAAAGTATGGAATTACTGCTTGCCATCACATCACCAGTATGTAGCACAGGCAAGTGAAAAACTAAATTGTTTACCTGAAAAACCTTCAAACCTCTAATTAGATAAGGCTTTTCTATCTCAGGAGAATTGCAATTATACTACATTTTCCAGACTCAAGGTCACATCTGGACATCTTCACTTTTCACCATAGCAACTCTACCAGACAGCACTAACAAAACTCAGCCAGGTCCTTCTATATTTAGCTATCTGAGCATAGCAGTACGCTAAATACCTCTATCTTTGTACCAGATCTATCAGAAGAAAATACCTCATACCTCCCTACTACATTTTATTACCATTCTACAAAAAAATAACAGTGATAGATAAAAAGAAAAAAAAATGGGCAAGCTCTGCTCAGTCCACAGAACCACATAATTTTCCCATTTATACATAAATAGAGCAAGGCATCTCACTCAATGAGAGCATGTAGGCACTTCTAGACAGCATGTACACCTAAATACAGACCAACAACTCTCTGTGATTGCTCAGACAACCTGCAGTAAAAAACAAGTGAAAAAAGGATCTCAACTGCCACATCTTGGCCTCATAAGGCTAGTGCATAACAGCACACAGAAACACAGCACTATTAGGTTAAAACCCAAAAGATCGAGGTGACAATTTAATACTGAAGGTCTATCCCCTGGTCTAGGGCAGCCAGACCCCTCCCCTGCCCTTCACAACTCAAACAAAGTAAAATTATAGCAAGGGACCCTACAGTTCCCCGAAAATACACACAAGAAGCACTAAATGAAAACTACCTGTATTGTTCTGTTATTTCAAGTGTCTAAAATATAATAGCAGGCACTGAGAAGGGGCTATATTCCTCATGGTTGTCAGGCAAGACCTAAGTCAGCTAGGCCCACAGAAGATCTCTCCAAAAGTAATTATCTATAATTCCTTGCTTTTAATCTCCTGCATAAAACTCATACAAGTCTTAAACCCTCCAAACTGGAATCTGAGCTCTCAAACTGCCATCCATGAGAAGCACAAGCATGTGTACGCCACACCACAATTTCCTCTCACTAGCATGAAGTTTTCTAGAATAGGGCATGTGAAACATCGTAGCAAAAATCAGAAGCATACAGCATTGAAAAAAACCCAAACAAACATTTTTATATTCTAGCACAGGCACCACTTACACATATCAGAAGGATGGTAGAGCCACAATCGACACCAAAGAAGGCTTCAGGCATCTGCTCCTTGTTGCTCTTCAGTGAAACCTTTTATATCCTTCATCTCACACACATTGCCCCTGTGTGCCTTCTTGTGATTGTCAGCACTCCTGGGCGCTCCCTGGCTCACTGCTGTCAATGCTGCTCACCTGCTTTCCACAGCTGCAGCCCATTGGGGATGAGGCTCAGCCCCACTCCCAACCACCACAAACTGGGTGCCTACAACATGCACAGACTACAGTTATTTTGTAGCCAAGCAAACTGAACCTTCATAAACAGAAGAATTGCAGATGGTAATTAAGAGTTACATAAACACCTACCTAAATTATATAAACGGCTGCCTACAGTAGAAGTATCAAGCAAATATCCTTGGTCATGTCATCCCAACTCCCTCTGAGTTCGTCCCCATCTATCCCATCCCCTCAGAAAGCTCTGATCTAGTGCCGTCACTGTCTTTTCTGAGCACTTGTACATCTCCCAGTAATCTCTTCACTGAGCTGACTGCAGCTGGGACAGCTTTATTCAAATTCCACCTCTCAAAGCTCACTAATGACTCAAAAGCAGTGACCAGATACTCCATCTTTTCAAGCTGCTCAGCCTGATAGAATTACCCTCAAGAGATCTCACCATACTCTGGCAATCATATAACCCTCCAATATCACACCAGCCCCTCTCTCCCTGCTTTCAAACCACCACAGTAAGCAAGAAACAGCAGAAGAATCAGTCAAGAGCTGAATAAACAGAAATAAGGAATGTGAAGGGTATTCTGTAAGGATATGCCTTTAAAGTTCTGCAGAAAACCCTGCCTGACCATTCATGGCAGCACCTGGCAATTCAGGCTAAGTGATTAGACTTAATACAAAGAAACTAAGACTTCAGGAAAACAGAACTAGTGAAAATTATATACCGGGTTCCTTCCATAAATCTCAACTACCTCGGAACTCATTCACTGCCAACTTTAATTGTGAGCAACTTTTCTTCAGTTGCTCTCTCATGGCCAAAGCAAAACTCTAGGCATACCTTTCCTTTAGTATCACAGAACATCACCTGTAACACTCTTCAGCCATCTCTATGCTACAGGCTCTCTGCTGCCATGGCTATAATCAAAAACTAGCCCTGCAGCAATGCTAAGGGGCTCTCCTGACATCATGAAGATGCCTGACAGAGAACAGAAGAGTTTTCTTCTCTTCACATAGCTAAGGTGCTTTGCCATGACACAAACACGTCACCTAGGAGTGTGATTTTATTTTTGTGCCTTCTTCCACACTAACTAACGAGCATCTCTGGCAGAACTACACATTGTCCGGTTCAAGCAGGTCACAAGTGAGTCTTTATTGCCTCCAAAACTGTCTTCTACATACCCTAAACTTCTAGTGCCCTCACTACAAGAGAGACTGGTTAAGCTCAGAAGTACCAAGAAGTCATAAATTTTTTTTCCTTCTGTAAATAAGGAAGCAGGAACTATATGCAAACAGGGATCAAGAGTATCCTCCACTACCACAGCACCAGATAGATTCTTCTCACGTTTAAAGAGCATAAAACCAAAAGCTACAAAAACCTCATTCCAAAGCACATTTAAGTGTGTGCAGGCCTCCTCTCACTTTCGCCATAAGTGCCACATTGCCTTTGTGAAATTTACCTGCACAGTAAGGAGAAACTTATAAACTGAAACTCTTTGGCAGTTTTATCTCTAACGGGTGTTGCTTATGGTAACTTGTGCCTATTAGACAATTTATGTCATGTTGCAGACACTCAGGGATGTACCAGTCCCTTTTACAAGACAGCCAGACAATGTACGAGCCATCAAATCTTATGCTTAAATGCAGCTTTTACCAAAGAGACTTCAAGCACTTTATTAATTTGGGTAGCTCCCCTATTTTATCTGTGAAGAGAAGACTGTTTAGCAGTAACTCCAAGGGTTCATGATGGCAGCGTCTAACTCCCTACCCCAAACACTCAGAAACCACCACTTCTGCCACAGGAAAAACATCACAAAGTGAGGTCCCACTTAACACCTTACCAGCACAAAAAAAAAGGAACAAAATATTTAAGCACAGATAACAACTGAGATCAGATGCAACTCTACCATTCATCAACTAGTACACAAGACAAAAGGCCCAGTAATCTTTCTCCACCCAGCCTGAACAATTAAAAAAAGCAATCCAAATACGCAGGAGAAATTGGAAACCTCCTTAGTAAACTAAACACCCAGTAACTATGAATCAGACTCCCTCTGCATATTAAGTGTAGGCAAACAAAGACAAAGAAAAAAAGTGCAATTTTCGAAAGCATACACCACTGCTGTATTCTGACAAAAAAGCAATTCAGTACGGACCTGAAACTACGCACCATCACTTGCTGTAGCGTGCTGTAGTATATGCTGTAAACACGGCAAAGCTTTAGTAATACCAGACTTGACCACTGGCCCATACTAGACCTTGCTCCACCCTGTGAAATCTGCACTGAGAAGTGGGGCAAGACTGACAGGTTTTATTGTGAAACTTCGCAGGTTTGTGGATTAGCAAAGCTACCGTATTGAAAGCTGCAAATCCCTCCTTGGTCATGTCTCTACAGAGCCGTGCTCATTCCTCAATTAAAATTGTATTATTAAAGTTACCAAAACGCCACACAAGATCTAACACCTTCTACCTGCTTTACAACATTATTACAGAATATGGGATAAAATGTTTTAAGAGTTTATGTTTTACTTCATTCACGAGCAAAACCTTCGATGTTTGGCTATGCTGGTTTTTTTTCAAGGTTTCCCTGTGCTTTACCACAGTGAATATTTTAGGCACCGTATTTAACCAGACTTACGCATTCTTCGGACTGAAAATGCCTTAACTTTCGGGAGGAAACTGACTAGCAATGGCAACCGATTTCTAGAGAAAAACCAGGAGAGAGGCTGTTCAGGGCGAGGACACACGCCGAGGCACACACACGCGAGGGCAGCAGCTCCCCCGCGCCTCAGGACGGCACCGGCATTGACTCGGGCCCCACCGAACCCCCCGAGCGTCCTCTTTCACCGCCACAGGGTCCGAGCGGCTTCCTCCCAGCTTCCAAACCTCCGAGGCCGGTCCCTCGGCGGTCACGTCCGCCCCCCGGAGCCCCAGGGCGCCGCCCCAGGCCCTGCCACGCTCACCTGCCCCGGCGGCGCCGGGCCCTGCGTGCGGCCCGGAGGCCCCACAGCGGGCACGGCGGCCCCGGAGCCGGCCGCGTTAGACCCGCACCACAACAACAACCGCATACGCGCAATTGTCGGGGGTACTCGCCGCAGGTCCCTCCCCGCCGCGGCTACCTGCCCGCCCGGCCCACGCCCCGACTCACAGGGCGTGCGTGAAGGCGCTGAGTCCCGGAGGCACGGCCGCAAGCCCCCGCCCGGAGCAGTCCACGCCGCGGTCGCCGTCGCAGCTGCACGGGGCCGGGCAGGGCGGGGGGGACGCTCCGCCGCTGTGTCCGGCCCAGCTCCCCAGGCCCCAGGCGACGAGGCCAAGCAGAGCGAGGCACCGCATCGCCGACCTCGCCGGCCGCCCAGCCTCCCCGGCCCGGCTCGGCTCGGCCTGCGGCTCTGCGCTGGCGCCCTCCCCCTACCCAGCCTGGCCGGCTGCCGGGGAAACGGAAAAAAAAACACCAAAAACAACAACGACAAAAAAAA
>VWZV01014830.1:137047-165250 GCA_013397155.1 Irena cyanogastra | reverse complement strand
CAGGCAGCGCTCGGGGGAGGCCGCGGCGGCGGCGGTCCCGGGCCGGCCCCGCTCGCTCGGCGGCCGCGGCTCCGCTGGAGCTCCCGCCCCTCCCGGAGCTCGGTGCTGCGGCCGCGGCGGCTCCGCGCCCAGGGCAGAGGTGCGTATGCTAATGAGACAGCCGCACCCGCGCTTCCATTGGTGCAGAGCCGGCGCGGGGTGGGGAATACGCAAAAAGCAGCCGGGCCGCAACCAACGGGAGCAAGGGGCGGGGCTGCGCAGCCCCGCCCTCCCTCCCCGGCCGCCGCCGCTGCCCGGGGCCGCTCCCTCACGGCGCCGGGACCCCCGGGACCCCCGGGCCTCGTCCGGGGCCCGCGGAAACCTGACCGAACGGGCGAGAGCCGCGGCCAGGCTGGCCTGGGAATGAGTGCAGCGCCGGGCCCCGTGACCTCAGGACACCATTTCCAGCCGCAGCATTGCCGCGGTAGGCACGGGCGAGCGCCTGGGCCCGCATTCCCTCGCAGCCGGCGGGCACCGGTCCCAGCCTGGCCCAAACAACGCACGGGAGGAGATAAAGGCGCCCTGTTCGGGGTCCGGGACCAGAGGACTCCAGCCGGCACGGCCCGCCCATCCCCTGGGAGCGAGCAGAGGGGCCATGCTGTCCTTGTGCCCCGGGGACACAAAAGCATCTGTCACTCCTGTTCCCCAAGCAGCAGTGACTGCAGCAGCTCCTCTCAAAGCCGGTTTGCTTTGAAAGAACTGTTTCCTTCCCACACAAAACAGCGCCGTGGTACCCGGCTTCTGTACAACCCATACATCGCAACCAAGCCTGGGCCAGTCTGGGTCCTTTCCTCCTAACTAACTTAAACAGAGTAATAAACAAAACGCAGCCCTATCTACCCTTGTCCTTAGTGCCATCATCTGAATTTTTTTTTTAATGCTTTCTTTTGGATGCTTCTAACCTGCAGCCAGCACCAGGAACAAGCCTGCTGCTGCATTCACTTAGCTGACTCATACACCATGCTCTGCGCAATCACCACGAATCACNGGCGGCTCCGGGGCTGCCTCAGCGGGAAGTCAGCCCTCCGCCCCCCGCCTGCCCCGTGCAGAGCCCGCAGCGCCGCTCGCCACCGCTCATCTCAGCCGCGCAGGCAGCGCTCGGGGGAGGCCGCGGCGGCGGCGGTCCCGGGCCGGCCCCGCTCGCTCGGCGGCCGCGGCTCCGCTGGAGCTCCCGCCCCTCCCGGAGCTNACCAGAGGACTCCAGCCGGCACGGCCCGCCCATCCCCTGGGAGCGAGCAGAGGGGCCATGCTGTCCTTGTGCCCCGGGGACACAAAAGCATCTGTCACTCCTGTTCCCCAAGCAGCAGTGACTGCAGCAGCTCCTCTCAAAGCCGGTTTGCTTTGAAAGAACTGTTTCCTTCCCACACAAAACAGCGCCGTGGTACCCGGCTTCTGTACAACCCATACATCGCAACCAAGCCTGGGCCAGTCTGGGTCCTTTCCTCCTAACTAACTTAAACAGAGTAATAAACAAAACGCAGCCCTATCTACCCTTGTCCTTAGTGCCATCATCTGAATTTTTTTTTTAATGCTTTCTTTTGGATGCTTCTAACCTGCAGCCAGCACCAGGAACAAGCCTGCTGCTGCATTCACTTAGCTGACTCATACACCATGCTCTGCGCAATCACCACGAATCACTGGTTTTCTCCCAAATTTTCCCTACACCAGGACAGGATGAGACAGCAGTTCTTGGGTGACCAGCTCGGACCTCTCACTGTTGGCCCACTCTGGTCCAGACCCCAGAAGAGGCTCTGAGCCAACAGAGGCGGCTGAAGAAAGCCCGGCCAAGTGACCGTGTCCTGCCGTGTCCCACAGCACCTATTGCCACGTTCGGCGGGATGAGCAGAGCCAGAGCCCGAGCCCGCTCGGGGCGCTGCCTGCCCCGCTGCACGGCCGGCACAGCTCCGGTCCCGCCCAGGGCTCTGTGCAGCCCAGCCTCAAGCCCACGCCAGAGCAAAGCAGGGAGGCAGGGACCCTGAGGAGAGGAGACAAAGGACTCTGCAGATTCAATATGAATCAAGCAAAAGCCGTTTATTGTGCTTCTAAACGTTGCTTATATTTACTTCTTACCTTGGTCTACACAGCCACCCATTGCTTGATTGGTAGCTCTGCTGTGTCCACGAGGCAAGCACGCATCTCTTTCTAACTGGTAGAAGCTGTCAGTGTCATTTTACTCGGGCTGACAGCCCTGTGTCTGTCAGCAACTTTTCTGCTTTTTCTTTCTTCTTGTAACATCAGCTTTTTTATCCACAAAGATGACCTCGTTCTTTAGTTCCAGAAGGTCAGGCTGGTTCATTCAGTACATGTCCATTTTCCTGTGAATGTGGTCCTAGAAGACCCTTCTGCCCACCCTGCAGATAAATGACAATCACAGGAAGGGGTGCGTGCCTGACAAGCTGCCTCTGCCACAGCAGAAATGGGACAAACCACACCACCCTGTACACACGGAGCTCTGCCACCTTCCCCACAGCCAGGAGCAGATCTGCAGTGCTGACTGAACCCTTAACCCAAAGTAAAAGCAGCTGTCCACAGGTGCCACATGGCCTGGTGGCAGTCACCTCGAGCTCCTGCAATTGCATATGGAAAATTCTGAATACCTGCAAGTATGTGGTAAGGCAAAGAGGTCAGGGATGAGGCAGGCCTCATCACACAGTGAGGAGACAGCATCCATAGCAGCCCTGGGCTGGCACTGGAGCTCTGACCACGTGCTGGCCAGTCAGGAGATGAGGAGCTCATACCTTACACTTTCACCTTCCAAGGACTGCCTGTGACAACACTGAGATCCCAGGGGACAGCCCAGGCAGGGCTGAGACCTGTGCTCATCATGCCTTGCTTGAGCTGACTGAAGTGAGGGGAAAAAAAAGGAAAAAGTCTTCGCTTAAAAAATGGTCACTTGGTGAAAATTAAAAATCAGGCATGTAAATGGTGGGGACCTGAAGATTCAAAATCATACGTGCCCAAGAAGGTAGAGTGCACAGTGAGGACCCTAGAAATATAGAAATACCCTCCAACCACCACCTCCTTCATCTCCTACATTTCTCCTCATCATTTTCCACCTTTTAACTCCCCTCTAAAAGTGTTAACATTATTTTATCTAGTTGCAAAAATTGTTATTTTCTTGCATTTAGAAATCCTGCTCCTGACGCACTGATTTTATGTGATCATCACTTGCCTGTAAAAAAGTAAGGTCATTTTAAAAACAGGCTATGTGCTTGTCCTGTACCTGGTGAGAAATATGAAGTTCTCAAGGTGGAATCTACCAATGTCTGCTGTAAAAGTACCAATGTCTGCTGTAAAAGTACAGACAGGGTTATCTTTTGTCCTCCCTGGCTGATCTTGGCAGAGAAATGCTTTTGTCAAAGCCATGTTGTTCTAACAAATGTCAGGGTCAAAGCCAGCACGTCACTTTCCGTGCCTGTGCTCAGGGATGGCAGTGGAGGAGCAGCAACCAGAATAGAAGGGGGGAAAAACTCAAAGGAGCTCTCTCAACTTACTTCAACAGAACAGATCCAAACCAAACCCGTAAGAAAAAGTGACCTCTCTTCTACTATTGGCAAAGAAAAATAACAGAGCACGTGTACTCACTCTGCAAATAGTCTCACTTCACTAACCAAAGATAATGGGAGCAGAAATGGCCCTTGGTGGCTGCCTGGATTTTGGAAGACAAATAGTAGCATGGAGGTTACCTTGTGCAGCAGCAGTAGCCTATAATGCCCCCAGAAGTTCTCTGGTTCCCTGGTTCTTTTCTAGTAAAAGCAGAATAAGCAGAATAGCAGAGCTTTTTTTTTTTTTCCTGCATGCTTTGGAACACTGGAATAGTCAGCTTTTCCTCTCAATCCTTGCCTGATTTCAATTTTTCTGTTTCTTTACCAGCATCAGATTTTTTTCCTCAGTGCAGTTCTCTGAAGTCTCCATATTTGAAACTCCTGTCCTAGGAGCAATCCACTTCCCCTTTTCATCCAGTCAATACTGCTTTGCTGCTTCCAGTTAGTCTGGAACTCATCCTGGCAAATTAATACTTGCCTTAGTTTTTCAGCCTCTGCCTCTCCCTTGCTAGTACTGATGGATCACTACTCTCTCCTCTCCATCAACGACTCCCTTTTCTCTCACTTTCTGCTTAGGCAGCCACCTGCTTGCAGGCATTTATTGATTTTATTTTCCTTTATAAATAAAACCCTAACATTTTCTGTGAAGCTGGCTTATTTTTGCAAGAAAGATCTACATGCTAAGATGTTTTTAAGCTGAAAAAATATGGCAATATTTCACTAAATTACCTAACTAAAACTTATACTGAAATTACCATAGTTTAAAAATCTAGTCTGAAGCAATCCTTAATATTGCAAACTCCAAGAAGCATCCCCCAAAATACAGCATAAGGCAGCAATTAGCTAATCTAATAATTAAAAAAAAAAAACAACTGCAAAAGAGAGAAAAATCCTGAGGTGTGCTTTAAACGAGGTCCAGAAGATGAGGGTTGAACTATCAAGTTTAAAAAAAAAAGCAGATAAAACTAGCTCATTTTGGTTGAGCTGTGGAGAAATTATTCTCTGTTTTTCTTCAGGGAAAATGGGAAGCACCATAAACTAATCCATTACTGACTAACATCTTCAGGATTTAGTGCCTGATGTACAGGCACATGGCTTTGAAACTTCTGCCTTTGGTGAAAAGGCATCAGGAAAGCTTGAGAGACATGGGGGAAAACACCAAAGTATGGACATGGGAATTTTTCTTCTATTGCCAGAAAACTGTCCGACAACGTGCCTGCTTCTGACAAAAACCCCGCTTCAGAGACACGAATTCACTTGGATTTAATGGGAGTTTGATGTGGAAGAGCATGCAGGTTAAGACCTGAAACACGGACACAAAACTAAATACAAAGCGAAGGTAGATTACAGCATCAGAACTCCTTGATGCTAGAGCTGTGCCACGAGAGGATGGCCGGTGAATGGGAATGCAAAGATCATAGTCGTGATAAAAACTTTTTCTTTTAAGAATTTATTAGACTTTACAGAAAAAAAATGGGATTTGCATGGAGGTTTTCATTTATAAATTGGGATAAAAATGCAGTCAGTGAGCTGTTTCACCCCTGGTTTCCATCACCACTGGTTTCACTCATCCGAATTCCCCTCCATCAGAAATGCTAATGTGGCAGGAAGTGCCCCAAGGGCTGTTCCCCTCCCTAAGGACTGCCCAGACCCAGTTTAGTACGCAGATGTAAACACAAATGCATGCAGTTTAGAACAGCTTTAAATTTTATCTCTGTCTAGTGATAAAACTAAACTTTACGCTCTAACGGGCTGGAAATGGACCTGAAGGAATCATCCAAACTGTGAAAGAGGCATCACATGCAAAATCTGCTGCTGCTATTTAGCACCACACTGCTGGGAAATTCAATTAACAATTGGATTCTACTTACTCGGCGTGCTGGGTTTGGCTGGTAGCTGGCTGGGGTTAAACCACGACACCAGGAAATTAAAGTTATGCTGGAGAACATGACACAGAGCTGCTGTGTGTGGAAAAAGAACAGTCTGGAATATCTGCACTGACAAAGCAAGTTCTCTTTAAATTGAAACATACCTCTTCCCACAAAAAGGGCTGAAACTTAGTTGAACTGAAAGTCACTTCAGGAAACAAGTGACAAAAGAAAGGCTCAGCCAAGTTCAAAGCTTTGTTAAGAATATGAAGGTAAAGATCCAAACCTTGGTATAGCACAAATACAGAAACAGTTTAAAGCTTCAGGAAAATTGTTGAAAAAAAAAGTTATTTTGGTAGGCTCACAAGTTTGCCCGGAAAATTTGTTTCCCAGTATCTACTTTATGCCCCTGTAAAACAAGAAAAACTAAGGAACACAAGCAAGACCACTAAAATCCATAGTTTAGAAACAGAACATGTACAGTGAAGGAAAAAATATACACAATAAACATTAAATAGAAATCTGAGAGAAAATTAATTTTAAAATTGCTCATGATTAAATATTACCTTTATATGTAAACAATGCTTAACTTCCAATGGTACAGTGTCTCTACCACCATTACCTAGATGATCCAGAGCAGAAGGTACTTTGCAGTTTGGCCTGGTGATTATATCCTTGCTCAATTATTCCAAAAGATACCTCTGAAATGCAGTGAGCTGGGCTGCAGGTAGAAATGAGATGTACCATAGCTAAAAGACAATGACTGCAGGGAGTTTATTCCAACACCTTTTGTAAATTGGATAGAGCAAAGCCAAAAGAGAGGACAGCTCAAAGTGTGTGGGTATAGGGTTGTTATTTTTATTATTTTGTTATTTTTTTTGTTGTTTGAGTTTTTTCAGCCTAGATGTGTCAAGTCTTCTGCTGTCTGAAGTTAACTCTGGAGTTTCTCCAGTACTATGTGTTCCCCTTGAAAAAACAGGGACACCATAATAGCATCATAGCAAATTAATTTTATCTTGTCACATCAGCTGACATTAGGTAGCTACACAGCAATTAAAAAGCAATTTAAGACTAAAATTACTGGAAATTAAAATCAGGGTTTAGTCCAGTATTCATGTCAGCCTGTATTCTAGCTAGAAAATTTTTACAATAAAACAGGCTTTAATTTGTATTTTGTAACATTTAGAGGCATTCTACTGTAAGCAGACAGCACAAACCATCTCAGTCTTTCTGTATGAAAGCAGAAGGAATGCAGAAAGCATCAAGTGTCTGTTTCCCAGGCACCTTCCCCTGCTTCCCACCCAAGCCAGAGCAGCAGTGGGCAGCCAGATCATGGCATGGTTTGGGTTGGAAGAACCTTAAAGCTCAGGCAGTTCCACCCCCTGCCATGGGCAGGGACACCTGGCAGCACTGCTCTTACCTGAGGGGCTCTCTCAGGGGGCAGAGGCACCTGCACAACTGGCCTGGGGCAGGGATGTTTTGTGAGGAGTAGGAAAGAAATTAGCATGTGTCTCTGCAGACTTATTTCAAACCTTTGGTTACCAAAAAAAATGCCCAATTTACTCACCCCTGCCCCCAAAAATCCCAAACAACCACACAGTTAAAGCCACCAAAGGCGAGGAATACAGAGCTTGTTTTACTTTTCATGACTTTTGTCACTCGAAACCTGACATGTCTCTAAAGCAACAGGAAACAGTAACATCAAAGCTTCAAATTATTCCAAACTTAATTTTAAAGGGCAGTTTTGTAGTTTTTTTCCTGATGATTGGAACTAGCAATCAATTTTATCCTGAGGCCTACTTCTGAGTCTCAGATGTCTTTTGCTCAGCATGCCATCTCAGACTCTGTCACAGCACACATCAGGACACACAGAGCACCATCAGACCACTTCAGAAAGCCTCAGCCCAGACACAGTAACACCTTACCTCTTCAGAAGGCTGCAATGTCTGCCCTCCTTGTCCTTCAGCCCGGCCTTTTATCCCCTGGTGTTCATGCCCTGCCCCTGTGTGCCCTCTGTGGGTGCTCAGCTCACCTGGGCACTCCCTGGCTCGTTACCTTCAATGGGATTCACCTGTGCTGCACAGCTGTGCCCACTCCCCATCAGCACAAACTGGGTGCCTACAGGACTCTGCAGATGAGGCACAATTCCTCTGTCAGAGTGAACACTGCAGCCCAGACTTACCTCTGAAACCACCTTCTCAGCAGGATTTTTACAGACAAAGAATCACAGAAACTCAAACTGCACCTTATCCACGATTTCCCTGGAATTCCAGTGTTTGCCTACCAGCCTTTCCTTGTACCAATTCAATCCTAACTTTGCTTTTTGACTTACTTCACTGCCATAAGACAGGGCACGGTAACTATTTGATTTTTAAATAAAACTGAAAATGTGTTTTTATTTCCAGTTTAAGTATTATCTATCGTCTACATCACATCTTCACGTAACATTTCTCCATGTACTTTGAATTCACAATCCAGCCTACTTAAATTTGGAGGAAAAAAAAATCAACACATCTACTTGTTTTACATTCAAAACTGAAGCATTTTCTCCTATGTTAATCTCAGCTCATAACTCCAGAAACATTCTATCAACAACCTTACAAGCTGTCCTTTGAAGGACTTACAGAAATTCAGTATCTCATTACTTAAGATACTTGATTCAAAAAATTAAAATATCTGACAACTAAAAGATAATATCTGACTCAGAATAATATACATCTTTACATAGCTGACTTCTCAAAAATGCAAAAGGTTCAAACTATTATAGATACTTTATAGCACTCTTTCTCCAGCAAATCACAAAACACTGGGTAGAAAAGGGAAGATTCAAAAGCAACCAGGAGACAAACCAATCACAGATTTAGTCTCTTTCTGGATGCCCACACACACACACACAGGTGTTTATGTTATGCCCTAGAGACTATAAACGGCCAATTAAAACAGTCTGGAACCTGTATTCAGAATGGAAAGTCAGAAGAAAAACAAACAACCACAAAGAGTGTGAGACTGAATTTTTATTTTTCTGTTGATAAAACCCAAAGATCCTTCACAGCAGCAACAGATGCAGAAGTTACTTGCAGAAGTGATAGCTCTTCTTAAAATGTTTGTGTACCCATGTACGAGAAGTGTGTAGGGACTGCATATTAACACTGTACAGGCACTGCTCAGTAGTAACAGATATCAAGTTTCTTGGGAGTATTTTAATCTACCCCTTCCTTATTAATAAAGGGTTCTTGTAGTATCAAAGATGGTTATTAAATAGTTGGCTGTTATTGATTTTTTTTGTTACTGCAATTTAAAAAGATTTTATCAAATTCTACATATACTATTTATATGTCCAGATACACCTCTCCACATTTTGTAGTAGTTGACAAACCAGAACCAAACGCTACAACTCAGAATGAAAATGCTACTGCATTTAGCAGCTCTAGCTGCAGTGAACACCTCATTAGTTAACAAAACACACCTCTTGTTCAGTATTACAAGGGATATGGTTTGTAAAACAAACATTCCTATCTTGTATCCATACCTTTCTGTAATATATATATTTATATATGGCTCTAAAACATATATCTACTAATTAACAATTAAATTAAAACACATCCACAATAGGTCTAACTAGTGATTTTGGTCTCAATACTTTAAACATTAGTTGTTCCATAAAAATATACAATTCAACAACATGGCTGTATCAGCAACATGAGGCCTTCTGGAAGGGGCCTATGACATAAAACCAACCATGCAATTCAGTGCTCAATGTCATCTAACTGATAAATATTTATACTGCAGTTTCAAGTTACCAGTATCTCCCAAACTTGTCTTTGCAGGCTTACCATGCTTACAAACATGCAGAAAGCAATCACATTTCTTACTTGCCTGTAGCAACCACTTTTTTTTTTTTTCCAAATAGATCAACTGACAAAGCACAAGCTTCAAGCTGTCATTTTTAGGTTACTAGTCTTTTGCTTTCTTTCACATATTGCTTCATGTGAAATAAGAGTATGGATTAGCCACATAGCAAGAACTGCACTTTTCAGTTTAAGCCTCTAAAAAGCAAATTACTAACAATCAATTAGGATGTAGTCATAGCTGCCATAAAGTGAACTGATACCCAGTAGACAGTGAAGTTAATTCTCCAAAAGGTGTAGCTTAAAAACACCCACACCAAACCCAAACCCTAAACTACACAAGCACAGCATCAAACCTGGTAGATTCCAAAAAGTGGGTCTGTCCAGAAATTTTCCAAATGGTAAACAAAACCCAACGACTGAGAATCCACGAGCTAAGACAGTAACTGTTCAGAGATGGAATGTCCTTATTTAGCAATCGTGATGCGGTACCTCTGCAGTGCAAACAGGAATCCCCCAAGTCAGAAGCAGTCAGTAATAAAACCCCAGACAAGTTCACATGTCACAGTAACCTGGCATGTAAGACCCCATGACAATCAGTAATTCAGGTACTAACAATTCCAGAACCAATACATTCAATATGCAAATAAGACTACAATAAAAGATACTAGAAAGACAAGAATGGTATGACAATTAAGATGAATAACTCTTTTACACAGCAGAAAGTCAGGGGAACATCTGGAATTCTTTTGCACTGCATTTATATATCTTCTGTTTCTCGATACAAAAATACATCTAAAGAGTCAATCCAGAACTGCATATAGCAATCATGTTTTTCCCCACAACTGCTTTAAAATTAGTACAAAATAATGTAAATTACAGGAATGATTGTTGCAAATTTGTAAATGTTGGCTATTACAACATTATATAAGAACACCAACTGTAAATTATTTACAGGAGAGGTAATACAATTTCCAGAGTATTGAATTATAATTTAGCAGAAGTGTAAAAACAATGTACTTACCAAAAACATTACAAAAGCTGGTATCCTCATCAGCTACACAGTAGATTGTGATTACATTTTGTAGTTGACATACAACATATTCTTAAGAAAAGTGCCAAAATACTGCTACATAAGAATCTTTTTTTTAAAAAAAAATCAGTTAGCAAAACCCCCAGCAGATTCTATGCTAAGTAATGTCAAAAGAAAGCAGGAAAAAAAGGACGCTGATTGTACAACTATGTCTTATTAAATGCCTTTGAAAAAAATCTGTAAATTCACTTTCTTGCTTAAAAGTCTTACACAAGACTTACTAAAAAAGTCAAGAGAAGTATCACCACATATGCTTTTCCAGGGCATTTTAGGCCATTCTAAACCTACACATTCCTCCTAAACTGGAACACAAGGAGACTGAAGACATTCTGGAACTGGCTGAACTGAGGATTGCTGTGATCAGTGGCAAAGCATTCTGCCCAGTGCCAGTCACCACCAGTGCACCCCAGGGCCCCTGCTGGGGCCCACACTCCGGCATGTTTCTATTAACAACCCAGGCTGGAGAAATGGGCAAACAAGAGTCACATCAAGTTCAGCAAAGGAAAGTGCAAAGTCCTACACCAGGGAATAACCCTGTCCACCAGCACAGACTGGGACTGAGCAGCTGCAGAGCAGCCCTGCAGAGAACAGCAGCAAGCCATGAGCCACCATGGGCCCCTGCAGCAAAGACACCCAGCAGTCCCCTAGTCTGCACTGAAAGGAGCACTGCCAGCAAGATGAGGAGGATTCTTCACTCTGCTCAGTCCTCCTTAGACACAACTCAAGCACTGGGTCCAGCTTTGGGCTCCCCAGCCCAACACAGAAATGGGCACACAAGAGTGAACCCGGTCAAGGGCCACAAAGGTGATTAAGTGACTGGAGTATCTCACAGACAAGCAGAATTTGGGAGAACTGGGATTGTCTCTCTCACCTGGAGAAGAGAAGGCTCGAGTGATCTTACCAGTCTGTGTAAATGCCTGAGAGAGAGGAGTGAAGGAAGAGCCTAACTCTTCCCAGTAAATCTAGGGATGGACAAGAGGAAGTGAGCACAAGTGGAAATACCAGAAGCTCTACTTAAACATAGGAATGTATCTTCATAATGTAAGGGAGAGCAAAACACTAGAACAGACTGCCCAGACATCTTCTGGAGTCTCCATCCTAAGAGATGTTTAATAACCCAGCTTGTCACACTCCTGAGCAACCTGCTCTAGGCTGGCCCTCCTCTGAGCTGGGCAATGGGGAATGGACTAGACCTAGTCCCTCCAACCTCAACTGTTCCATGATTCTATGAAAAGGACAGGGTCTTATGACAGGCATTGGATCAACTGAGTCACAAAGAAACTACAAAATGTAAAAGGAATATATATTTTCTCTTTAAGTTATTGCACACAGTGTTAATTTTGCTGCCTTCGTTTTGCTGATCTCATTTTTTCAAATCTGGACTCCATTTCTTCCAGGACTTTTGGTGTGTATCGCACAACTAATTTAACCTTTCCTTGAGCTGCCTTCAGCAGTTCTACTGCCTTCTCATGGTGTTCACCTTCAACGCTCTGTGAAGTACAAACCAGTCAGTATTAGTACAGACACAGACTGAAAACAGATTTTTACATTTATTTGTACAATCTTACGTAAGCAATTGTATTTATTTATATGTACTCTATTTTCAAGACTGCATAAGGATAATGTAATGCAATTTCAGGACTTAATGGTTAAACAAACCAAGTAAGGTGATGATAAAAATGCTAATTAGTATTAGCAAAACAATAGTGCAAAAACCTTCAGATTTATGCTGAACAATTACATTCTGCAACGATAACCTTAGTCGCTTATGAAATTACACTTAAAAATCAAAAGTTTCAGAAGAATACTTCCTTAAAATCTAATATTATTTTTCTTCTTTTGCATGCATTCTAAATTTAGCAGTCGCCCTCATTTTGCTAAATAAATGGGCACAGACAACTGCAAGATAGCTGCCTTCTTGATGTTATCCTGCATCACAACAAGGCAGAAGGGTGCATACTGGGTGCTTGCAATGGAGCAACTAACATGTCGTGTGTTGCTTATCTTAGTGCTCCACGTGGCTCTCACTAAACCCAAAACATTCAACTTCATTTCCTCTCAACTGATTAGCAACAGCCTAACTCAACTCAGGAAGACCACAAAAAAAATGCTTTCCCAAACCAACTCTCAGAATTTCTTAGAATTAGAGTAGATTCATCTCATTACAATTTTTAAGCAACAGTTCTCAAAAACTGCATCCAATACATTTTTGCACAGCATGTATTTTATCAGAAGAACTTCTTTCTCCCCAGCTTATGAAACACAACAACAGGACTACTCCAAGCCTACCTCCCACTGGTGCTATTAGAAGCTAGAAGGCAGGTGATGTACCTGTTGATTGGAGGGTTTCCCCGTTACTATAAAGTTACTTACAGAAAGAAAAACAACAGTTAAAAAAACCCCAATTATTTCTCTTTTATCAGACTTAGACAACACATACATTTGAATGTTTTAATTTTTGTTATTCAAGTGGATGTGTAGGCTGTTCTGTTTAAAACTGCTAATAAAAGGTTTGTAGCATTCTGTTTAATTCTATCAAAACACCTAAATTCTGGAGTACACAAGATCTCCCACATGAAAAAAATAAACTTGTTTTTCAGTCAGATTCCCTGCAGTCTCGGCAGCGGCATTTTCTATTATTATTATTGAAATATAAGTTGCACTCACAACAAAATGCCTGTCATGTATTATGATGACAGGATTCTATCTATAAATAACAGATGACAATGGTTTTTCTGACCACATTAGCATTCTTAACAGCAATTTCTGTACTCACTGTATTCTTACAACAGCTATATATATTTGTACATGTGCATGCACACATAGAGCCATTGTTAGCTGTACCAGCTGCCTGATGATCAGGTTCAGTTTTGGGTGCAGTGGTGGTTTTGTTGCCTTTAAGGGAGTCTATAGGTGAGGAAGGACTCATCTGAGGACAGTTTTGCACCAGTCCCTCAATGTTCCCTAATAACAGGAGGCAAAGGCAAAGACAGTTGCATCACTACAGCTGATTTCTCTTGTGCCTCTTGAAAATGGCAGCTGGACTCCCAGGCAATAGTCAGGAACCAAGCAGGTCAGTGATTTGTGATAGCCAGGAGCAGATACCCAGTTTCTGTACCCAGCCACTATGCCCTTCAAGAATCAGAAGCCCCCAGAATCTGCTTTGACCCTCAGTCTTAAAATAAAATTTGGTGTACAGATGTAGTAAGAATATTCATTTTAAGCCTGCATAGAGCCTCTCTGTAAAAAAAAAGCAAGCGTTTGGGAGCTATTTACATGCATTTGACTGAAAGCTGTCAAAGCCTGCCCATAACCTTTTCTTTCCAGCCTCCCTTTGTTTTACTTTATGTATTGTTAATTCTTCAGAAGAGGATACTTACTGGAAAAAAAAAAAATCCACATCAGCACTTTAGACACATCATTCTTAAAATACAGTAAAAAGCTTGCTTCTGAAGCTCAGTATAGTTAAGTGGAAGGAAAAAAATACCATGCAAGGTAACACTACCTTGCAGTTCCATCTCATTACAGCTTTCATCATGCAGTAGCATTTTTACTATGGGAAAAATGAGAACCTGGTCAGCCAAAAGCAACCAATAGCAATAATTTACCAATAGCATAATTTACCAATAGCCAATAGCATAATTTACTACCTACCTTAGAAGGTGCAGAGAACTCTATTAGTAAAAATCTGTATCACGAAACTTCAATGAAAAATGAAGGCAGTTTGTATTTTACAAAATTCTTTGACTACACTTATATAACCCCTCAGAATCTGAAGTACTGATATAGATAGTGCAGTTCCTTTCTGAGACAGATAACCAAAGCTTAAGCCTAAAACTCTCAATGCAAACAACTCTATGGAAACCTAAGCAAATTTGTTTTGGAAGGACAAAAAGTGTTTTGCCAAGATCAGAAGACACAAGGAGCTTGTGCCACGCGTTCCCTGTGCCCCCTCAAGTGGAAACAAGCAGTCACTGCCACATAAAAGAAAGAGAGAAGCAGCTCCTACCACTCCATTTACAGAAAGCAGCTGGTCTCCACGTTTCAGGCCTCCGTGTCTGTCAGCTATACCTCCAGGGATAATTCGAGAGATGTAAATTGGAGAATTTTGTTCTTTGCCTCCCATAATGTTGAAGCCAAGACCTTCTTCTGTTTTGGGTAGTTCAACCACTCTGGGATGAGAATGACCTTCACTAGCAGCAAATGCAGCTACTGTGGCCTGTGAGAAACAAGATTTTCTTGTTTTTAGGAAATTAAATACAGTCCCTTCAGCTAGACACAGTGAGCAGGCTGAGAATGTATTTTATCTCAAAGTACTTACATGTTAAGACAGATGAGACAAATCCCTACACACCAACACTAGCATGAAAAATTCACAACTCCAAGAATAAAATTGAAATGAAAGAAATTTAAAACCCACGAGTCTTCTTATACCTTTTAATAACCTGTTAAGCTTATCCATTTTATCAGACATGTAGGTAAGATCCTCCTGAATTTTGTATAATCTTCTGCTTCTCAAATAATGCACGACTATTTTTTGCAAGTTATAGTTAGGCTTTTACCTTTGCTGTTGCATTAGCTCTAACTTCGGGGCTACTGCTGATATCCACAGTTTCATACACGTGTTCATACACCTTTAGAGACAAAACAGTTGCAGTATGAGTAAAGCAGGTATTTTTCTGCTTAGGTAACGTAACAAAATATCAGGTGCAACTCCAAACTGTGTAAATTAAGAGCACGCACCTCTAGTGTTACTCCCTGATTCACAACAAGAACAGGCCACTTAACATTCTATGAACAAACAAGTCTCTCAGTATTTTTATTGCTTCCCTCCTTGCGCAGTACTCAGACTCCACCAGGACTTTGGGAATGCTGATGGCTGGGCTGGCCTGCCTGACTCGAGGCAGGATGAGCATTTTCTCTTGCTTGATTCCAGCTGGAACTCTTCAACATGGATGCACACAAAAACACTGCAGGGCAGTTCTTCAAGGCTTTGCTGACAACCCCTCCCTCCCCACAAGCTCTCAAATTTTCCTTCAACTTTGGCAACTAACCGAGTATCCTAAGAAAAAAAAAGGATTGGAAACACAGAGACAATAAGAATACTAATGCTAAGGAGGTGCTTGCACTGAAGCCTAATCCACATTTTGTCATCTGCCTGCCAACCATTTATACTTGCTAAGCAACAAGTACAGTGTCCTCAATGGCATGAAAACATCAAGATGACACCTGTGTCTACAAACAGATTTTTTTAAAATCATTGCAGCTGTTATCATCAGTA
The DNA here is from genome assembly GCA_013397155.1 of Irena cyanogastra. Classification (NCBI taxonomy): domain Eukaryota; kingdom Metazoa; phylum Chordata; class Aves; order Passeriformes; family Irenidae; genus Irena; species Irena cyanogastra. The sequence goes on along the minus strand of VWZV01014830.1, from coordinate 149,576 downwards.
TTAACATAAGCAACAGCAAGGCACATCCAACCACCTAAAGTCTCCAAAACAATACCTGGAATGAAGATGAGGTGGCACAAGACTCCACCTAAAGATGGCATGGATTTGGCTTAAAAACATTTGGTACTTTGTCTTACATAGGCAATTGGTACTTCGTCTATTCTTACATACCAGCTGGATAACATCTTGTTAGCTGCCAGTAAGGACAGACTCTCAAAATAACCTTTAAGAAGTGATTTGCTACTAAGCCATTATTTTATACACTTATGGTGTCCAAATTATTTTATTTTGAAATTACTTAAAAGTAAGGCTTGTTCTGTTAAATTCTGTAAATTAAATACTGCTTTATGATGTTCATAATCAGCTTACTGCACTGAGCACAAAAAGGAAAAAGTAAATCATACTTGTCTTTAACTGCAGGTAACTGCTTACCTCAAGTTAACTTACCTCTCTTACAGCATTACAGAATTCACTTTGCAGAACCCTTTGTAATGCCTGTAGTTTTTGTGGTGGCACTTCTCCACTTCTCTGTAATTTTTCCAGCAACTCAATTGCTCTACAGATGTCTATGAAAAAAATAAAGCACGAGTAATGAGGAATGCCTGAGGAATCTCAAAGTATCTTTGTTTTTTTTTTTTTAATTAAGTTAATGGAGCAGTCTGTGCATGTGCACTTGCACACACTTTAAAACTATGCTTTAAGTTGTGTTACCCATAAAACTACACAGTATAAAACTAATAGTTAACCATAAAACTAGTATTTACAAAATGCTACAATAAAACACTGTACTTCCAGCCTGTTATAAATCAGCCACAACAACTGGCCATTCACGGACTGGAAACAAATCCTTCATGGAAAAACACTCAGGTACCACAGCCCCAAGACTCAAATTATTTCTGATGATAGTTAACGTTTCTATGTGCCATGAGAACTTGGTGTTTTCTGGCAAGCATTTCCAAGCTTCACAAGCATCAGCTATACAGAGAAATGCAATATCAAAACCTAAATTATTTACTAATAACCCCATGTTCTGCAGAGAACAAATTTTTCACAGTTACTATTTGTATAACTGCAAAATGAAAAAAAATCCCCATATTTAAAACTAATTTCCTAATACATATTTTGTATTTCATTCAAAATCCAAAACAGCTGGTGAAATTGAAGACATTCTAGATGACACAAAATTATCAACATTCTTAGTAGCCCCTGCCTTCAGCAACAGCAGTACCAATTAATGTAGCACTTAATTCACGAAGTAGCCCACTGATCAACTTGAACTATGATCCAATGGCAATGGCAGCACTTCCAATCTGACAGAACCCCACGTATTAATGACAAACATCTAGCAAATCTATAAACTATGACACCACTACCATTTAAACACTTGCAGATGTTTTGAGACAAATGATTATTACATGCACATAAAGACTACAGTTCCACGTAGCCACTCCTGAGCCTATGGTCTATGAACCACATTAAGATATAAGGTGTACAAACTTGTTATCAGTTTGATTAGGATTCTGCAAGAAATTTTAAATGGTGACAACAATGTACTGATACAAGGAGTAGCTGTAGAAATGAAGACACCAGAATTCCGTGAGATAATTTCTCTTTTTTCACCTTCTTGTTTTGTCATTAAATTAGATATGCTTCCTACCTGTATCTCTTAACAGATAAAACATTTAATGACACACCACTCTTTACCCTAAGGTAAAATTGGTTTGCTTGAGAACCAGCTGCGTCTATCATTAACTAGAGACTAAGAATCAGCTTTTCAAAAAGTGATTAGGATACGGTGAATTGGATTCATTTTAGATGAAACTAAAGCAGAGGACGCACTTTTTTATTAAAGTGTTTTCAGATCGAAGGACCAAACTATTGCTAGAAAGTAAAAACTCAGAGCAGTCAGACAAAGCATGAAAGTTAGATCCTCAGTACTCAATAAATCTACCACACCGCACTTGTTACTCAGGTAGATAGAGACAATACATCCCACCAGCAGGACACTGTTCCCAGCAGTTGTTTTGCTCTATGTTATTGAGAGGATCCCATTACACCAGTGTGCAACTGCAACTGAGCACAACTTTCTTCTACTGAGCTGCACTGTGCATAAGTCAAAAGCTGAATATTCAACCTATCCCAGCAACATTGCTTTAGGAAAAAGAGCTTTGCTGGGAATAAGGGGCAAAACACACCTTCTTTCATTTTTCAAGAAAAGCTTGTTGACTACTGTGTTGAGATAACTTGCTTCCTCCTGAATTGCCAGCTGGAATATGATCAGCTGAAAGCTGTCTTCCTCACAATATAAACACTATAGCACGGCCAACTGTTCACCACCAGAGATCAAAATGAATAGTACAGAAGTGTTCCAATGACGGATTTCAACAAGGATCAATGCAGACGTAACTCCAGAGGTGGACATTAAAAAAAAACCAAACCATAAAACCAACTGCAAAAAATAAATCCATACATAATGGAAAAATTGCTTTTCTTTTCACCTTTTATTCCTTTTTATACCAAATTGCCTGCTCTTCACAAATCATTTTTTGGGATCACTAGAATGAAATCCTGAAAAAAGAAACACTTAAACTAAAAGAACGTGGGGGGGAAAAAGCCAGCAAGATGGCATGTGCGACCAAAACACAGAAAGAGAAAAAACACAGCATGCTCATGGATACTCCTGCTTGACCACCTCCACTGCTGTGTGCAAGCATTCGAGATTCCTAAGCTGAATGTAGAGTTAGCACATGTCACCACTGCACTGCAAGAATAATTGATATGTTAACTGTGGTTTCATTCCTGCCCTCTAGTGACTTTGGGTGACGGAGTTTGCAGCGCAGCTTGGAGGAGAAGACACAAGAATTTCCGACTGCCCTGCTGGTAAGCATAACGACTTGAAAACAGCTCACTTTGGGCACTATTCTCTCTTATGCTATATGCCAACAACACTAGCCACGTTCACTTTCAAGCTAATTATGACTCATCATCAGGTTTTGTGCAGTCAACCCCACACAATTAACAGCTACTTATTTCTGTAAATAAAGCTCTTGCTTTTGTAGGTCCATTGTAAGGTGCTCTCTTTTCCTTCTTTCCTTAAAAAAGACCAATATGCCTGAAGACCAAATAGCTCCTTTGTTTCACTGATCCCCAAGTAACTCTGCAGATCCGTTTGTTTTCAGAACAGAGCACAGTGGCAGGGTAATGAGGTGAAGGATGGGACCTGAGCCTTAAATCTGCAGACCTCCCAAGCACAACTAATCCACCGCTGAAGCAGCTGCTCTAATTAACGAGCTTTGGAGCAGAGAGAGTAGACAGCAAAGACCTTACATAACTCACCATTTACAGGCCAACTCACACATTCCACAGTTCCCTGGTGGGATGGGAGGCAGGGCTAGTAATAAAAGAAAAACTGAGCTCTTCAGCAGGTAACACAATAGTAACAGAAAAATAAAGTGGGTATGTACAGTGTGTTATACACCTACAAAAATACATCTAGCACCAAGAGCAAAAGTGGTGGTGCTAGTGGGAATGGTAGGGGGAAAAGTCAGAGCAATCACCCGCCTCTACTTCACCTGTTTTCTTCTCAAAAACATGATTTCTAATTATCACTAATCATTTCCCACGTAAATTTCATTTTCCAGTCCCTACTGTCCTAAATCCATACCAACAAACCAATCATCCATATTGTTATAAAAGCATCTGTGGACCTTACATAGTACCAGGTAATCACATTGAAGCAAATTTATAATTGTTCCTTAAAAACCGTGGAATAATCTCACAAACATACCACACAAAAATACCCAAGTAGAGTCTATACCTGTTTTGCTCTTAATTTCAATTACACACTGCATGTATTAACAATATAAGTTAAGACTATCAACAATATAAGTTAAGACTGGAAAAATGGAGCGAAAACATAAATATGAGAGGGTAATAGAAGAGAATCATGAACAAGTGTAGCGGGACCCCTGCACGTGTCAGCCGTCTTCTATAAAAGAAGTAAATTATTATTCTTAACACACAGCTAACCGACTGAACTCAGAATTCTAAGAATTGTGCTGTGGTCAAGATGAAGTTTTCCCATGGGAGAAACAGGAACCACGAGACGGCAGGCTGAGTAGGAGCAGGCTGAAGCGTTACCAGCAGCGAAGGCAGAGCAGACACAGCTACAGAAGGCCTTAGGGGAGTGCACCCACGGAAACTCAGCCGCAAACCGAAACGCGAGAAAAACCTCCAGGGGCTGCACAAAGCAAAGCCGAACAGGTCGGCCCCACTGAAACGCTACAAAGAGCCAGAAGCGACGGAAACCTGTTCAAACCAGATCAGCTGTTCGAATCAGCCGCGGCTGCGCCCGGCGGAGCGGAGCGGCTCAGCTCCTGCGGCAGGCCTGGAGGGCGGCACGGCAAGGGCGGCACGGCTACTGCAGCCGCCGCCCCAGGCCAGGCCAGGGCCTCCACCGCCGCCGCCCGCCCGCCCGCAGCACAGACCAGGGGAGCGCCCGTCCGGGCCGCGGCCGCGCTCACCTCGCTCCAGCGTGCGAGCCGGCAGCGAGTCCCGGCAGGCGCCGGCAGCTGCCAGACTGCCCGCCGGTGTACCTGGACATTGTTGCTCTGGTTGTGCGATGCCCAAATCCTGATGGGAATTTCAGTAGAAAATGTCCTCTCCGTTTTCTTCCCCATCGTTTAGCGTGACTGAGGACTATTTACACAAGGCCACACTGCCGAGGGCAGATCGTTCTGTGCACCCGGAGTGCCCCTGGAGATGGGATGTGTTAAATATGCAAATAATGTTAAATATACGTACATATACATAGTCATAGAGAGAGAAATCTTGTCTACCTAGGCTTCAGCAAGGTTTTTTGACACTGTGTGGAAAAACCAGTGTGCATAAAGGAGACAGAAGAGCTCTGCAACTTCATGCAAATAGTGGACCCTATAGGTCCACTATACAATATTGTATAATATAATAAACATTACATACATAAAAAAATACAAAATCACATAATATGTAGCAAACAGTATATATGTTCTGCATAACATATTTTTATATCTATAAATATATACAGCCATAAATACTGTTCTGCCTGTTTGAAATGCAAGACATGCTTTATATTTCCTGTTTGGCACCAGTGTAATCTCTTTGTGGGGCTAATGTATTGAATTTACCATCTGCATTAAATCACTGCAAGTACAAGCATGACATACTTACTGTGCGAGTTTCTTCTTGAAAAGAGTAGGGGACTACTTCAGAACATGTATTTATATGCTCTTAATTTACTCTGAGGGTAGAACTCTTCCCATTTGGCTTTGATTTTGTCTGCATTTTGTATTTTTTGCTTTGAAAGAGAATCGTTCTCAACAGGTCTCAAAGTGCCCGCCGATGTGGCAGTGATGTACTCACTTTTTTCTGTGATTTATTTTCGTGTCAATTCCTCTCAGTCTGAGGGCTGCTGCATGTGCATTTCAATGAAAAGGTCATACAAATGGAATTTTACAGGTGAGCAAAATTAAATCCTCACACACTAGTTTCTGGCGAGAAAAAGTGTTTTAGCAGCTGGAATTGTAGAATGCTTCTGGAATACAATCCAGATGTTTCTATCACTGGTGCAGGAACAACCATGCTGTTAAAAGTGACTGAAATTTTGAATAACGTGCTCAGACTTTGGACAGATTAGCCTATGGATAAAAAGGAGTGTTCAGCAATATTTCATAAACCCTAAGACTTTTCCAAAGGACATATATAAGAATACATGTTTAAACATATCTTTAAAGTGCCATTATTCTGACTTCAGTAAAGACTAAAGATTCAGAGGTTAAAGTGGTTGCTTTAAATTTCCTGTAGACCCAGTGACCTGGACAATGACATTACAAGAATAAGAAAATCTGAAAAGCAAATTTTAAGTAGTGCTGCCACTGTCTACTTGATAGCACTCTCCAGCTTAAACCATATCAGTCCAGCAATTTGCACTGATTTATACCCACAGAAAAAAATGCAGCAAAACAAACCAAAAAAAACCCAAACCAGAATCAAGTTTGGGTTTCTAGGTTGTGATCTGTGAAGAATATTGATATTGTAATAGTTAGTAGGAAACAGGGTTCAAATTCCAGTTGAAGAAGTGGAATGCCAGTGAAGGACTACAGTGGAGGGAAGAAAAATAGGTTATACAGGAAAAGAAAAAGCCATGCACACCCGCTTGCTTTTTCCTTTCTGAGGTAACATTTAAGCATGCTGCTGCATTCTTATAGGACTGCCTGATTTTTGCAGCAGTGTCTTAAGTTCAAGGTAGGCATTGCTATGGGAGAATATTTCAGTGTGGTTTTTATCTTCAAGCAAAAAAAAATGTACTTAAAGAAATAACCACTGGGTAAGTTCCAAGCCTGTCTTGATGCACTAGAAGAGAGTGAACTGCTGAGTCTATAGCATGCTGTATTTTTCTCAAGAAAAATTCAATCCATAAATGGATGCTGACAGATTAAGTATTAACATGACAAACTCTTTGTGCCATTTTAGTCAGGAAAACCAGACCCCAAACCTGGCACTCCAGCCAGAGTCTGATGTATTTAGAAGTGAGTGAGTGAATGCAAAGGAACAGACTTAATTGGAAAAATTGATATCTATTTTAAATATAAAAAAAAAAAAACAAACTTAGTACTTATTTTCACTTGCATGAAGATGAAACCAGGATTAAAATTTTGAATGATAAACGAGAATGAGAGAAAGACTGCAGAATACCTAGGAATTTTGTGGCTAGGAAGCTCCTTAGATGTGATACAAAGCAGGGAGTCAAACCCCAAGATGTCATGTCTGAGGTCAGCTCACTAGTCCCAGGGCTAGTGTATTTTCTAACATTTTTCTATCACCTATTGGCTTCTTGCATTTTGCCCCTACCCCTTTAAAGGCTTGCTTTTGTTCCAGTCCAAATCAAAACCAACTATAAGAATCACAGGTTTGTTTCTTCATTGTTACAGTCAAGACAGTAATTTGCAGTCTTTGCATGGCTGTATTTTGACATGCAAATGCAAAATTAAACATGGCCATTCAAAGAAAGAGGCAAGTACATAATCAATCACAGAAATCATAAAACTATCTGTAGCCCCCACTTACTTCTAGTTCCAAATTAATGCCCTAAGCTACCTCTTTCGAGGTGAATAAAGTAATCATGAGGATATTGCCTATTCTGAAACTGCTCCAGCATTTCCTATCTCTTTCATACCTCTTATTTTAATTAGATATTCTTGCTTGAGCCCAGCAACTTAGTGGTAAACGTATTTCTAAGAAGCCTACTCCGAATTTGGTCAACAGCACATTTATTCTTTTCATTCATTTCTTTTCATTCTTTCTTCAATGGATTTGTGCAACAGCTTCACAGGAAGTTCCCTTAGCATAACTAAATTACTGCATACCTTTAGCCTTTAATGTTTTCTGATGAGGACATCTGAGGCCACACTCTGTTCATGCTGGAATACGTTAGCATTTCTGGAAGTGAATATTAAAAAAATACATGTAGCTGAAGAGGTGCTAAAGATTTTGTTTAAATACTTGAGCTGAAATACAGCTACTAAATATCCATTAACAGGTTTAGAAAATACAAATAAAAAATTCCACATTGGTGGGCACCAGACTCTTTTAATTTTGCTAAATAAAAGACATCTATCTTTATTTTTGGAAGTCCAGCTAAAAAAAAATAAAAATCAGGATTTGTTGCAATAAGCAGCTGTGCTTCTAGCTCTGCTTTAAGACAAAGTTTTCTAGTCTCTACCTGTTACCTGCCCCAGGTGAGTAACAAGACCCTGGTGAAATAATTTAGCCAGACTGGCTCCAGGGTTCTTACCTCCCTGCCTTGGGCCAGAGCGTGGCTGTGGTGACAGATGCCTGTGCCTGCATGTGTCAGGCAAGGGCTGCTGCTTGCTTCCAACTGGCTCCTTGATATGGCATCCCCAAAGAGTCTGTAATCCTTGTTTGCTCTGTTCTGCATTACTTAATATCCAGTGACTCAGCAGCATTCCCTGCCACCCACTGGCATATCTTCCCTGTTATTTTATACATTGTGAAACAGCCACTAATTTCATTTCATGGGTGAGGAATGAGCCTGCCACACATAATTCCCCAGCACGTTATGTGGGATCTTATCAGGGAACTTCACAGCCCCAGGAAAACTTTAGCTGGCATCTCAGCAAAGGCTCTGATTTGTGGAAAGATGGTTTTACAGTGTTTATCCTAGTGATCATACAGAGCCCAGGAATCCAAGGAAATTGCAGGGAAAGCACCAAGGAATACTCACTGTGTGAGTGATGAGCAGATGCTCCAGAAGAGACACTGAACAAGCTCTGGAGCAGCATTGCCACAGCATGGAAGCTTCTCCAACAACAGGTAGTCAAGGCAGCTGCAGGTGTATCCACCTTCAGCATTGAAGATACTTCAAAAGCTTAATAAATGCTCTGTTTTCTTTGCTCCATGTGATTTTGAAGACTTGGTATATTTGGCTGTGTAACTCTCTCCTGTTGTTTTGAAATAAATTAGAATGTCTGAAGAATTATCTGTTACCAACACTTCTGTATGGACATAGCTCCCTGCCCTAGCCATTACAATTTTGCCCTAAGAGGAGCTAGCTTGATGGCTTGCTAGTTTGAGTTAAATGACTTAAATGATAAGTCGCATTTTGTTCTCATTACACTAAGAAAAGTCAATCAATATAAAGCCCATCAACGCATTAATATAAAAGCGGAACCCAAAGAAAACTGATATTAAATGGAAATTTAGGATCCATTCTATTGAACACTTATAACTCAAGTTTCCTGAACTAGAGTTGACAAACCACCAGTAAATGTCCAGCAGGGAGTAGTTCTGCTGTGATTATACTGACTAGATGATTTAATAGGTCTTTTTCCTCTCTGAGACCTATGACCATATGAAAATCAATGGCAGCCCACTTAGTGGAAGTGCCTTCCCTCTCTTGCTCCCAATGCATAGTTCGAGCTACCTGTGTGAAGCAATGCTAACAGAGATGCCAGCTGTGTGTCACCTCCGGGGGGAAAGCCTCAGACAGAAATTCTAGGCCAAAACCCAAAGGATTTCTTCTGAACTCTGAAAAACACCACCTCCTTTCCTCTGTAGGAACTTCAGGCAGAACCTTGCCACAGCAGAGGAGAGAGTGCCAGCTGTCTGTCACAGAGCAAGCTGGGGACCAGCAGGCAGCAGTGTGAGCCCTCTGCCCTGCACCTGTCCCCTTTTGGGACACAGGTCCCTGCCCCTTGGTGGGGAGAGGATGGACGGGTGTGCAGCTGGGAGCAGACACTGACATGTCCCCTGCAGGCTTCTCCTCCACTGGCAGTCCTGAGAGCAGCTGAGCCATGTGCCAACAGCCCAGCCATGTGCACTTACCCAGAGTGGTCTCTTCCCCATCACCTGGTCCTGCAGGCTGTGGGGATGTTGTGCTGAGCAGTGCAAGCAGCTTCCCCTCTGTACTGCCACGATTTCCTTGTACTTCTCATTTCTGAGCTGTCATTGCATTCCATTTCCAGTAGATGCTACTCTGCTCTAGATGCTTGCTAACCAGGAGTTGCTCCTTACCCAAATGCCAGACCTTGACAGAAACATTTCTTTGTGGGTTTTCAGAATACAAGAAAACAGTCTCAATCCATCAAAAGCTGATCAATGGTATGACATGTTTAGTTAACAAGCAAAAAGGAAGGAGCAGGGCCGTGCCTGCCCAGTGAAGCCCACAGTGATAAGCCAGTGCAGAACCCAGCTCAATAAATTAAAAACATTTTAGTAAACAGTGGCAGGGATATGGGAGATCACATTATACATCAGCAGTGGTGGTAAACAGCACAGGTATAGGAATAGCAATAAAATCTTGGGTTTGGGTAGTGAAATAAGGGAAAATGGAATAAAACATCCTTTCTGAAACAATCTTTATGAATTAAAACAACAAATATGACCACAAATTGTTTTCTGTTCCCACTTAGAATACTGGATATTATTTGCACATTTTATCCTTGGCTAATTCTTACATATTTCTCTGCTTTTCTCAAAAAAATCAAAAGCACGTGGTAGAAACCTTTTCATTAAAGGAGCTGCAGCACTTTTTGAAAACCTTTTAGGACATAGGACATAGCTTACCTAAAACAAAAATAAAATTAGAAGAAGGTAATAATATTTTACATAATTACATATAAAATAGTATATATTTTAACACCTCTGTCCCCTGCACACTCTATGCTTTGGACACAAAGCCAAAAAGAATATCCACTAGAAAGCAGGAAAAAAATCTTCTCCCAATCTGAGCTGGGCCGTGCTGGAAAGAAAAGCTAAGTACCTTGTTCAAACCTATGTTCGTGCTATTTGAAGTCACAGTTTTTATGTGCTTGTGCTGGAAGCACTGGCAGGATAAAAGCTGGTGCTGGGTGTCCCACACCAAGCAGTTGTTTTCCATCGAAGGAGGGAGGATACAGAGTTTCCACAGGAGCCCTGCCCCAGCATTAACCCCATGATGCTGAGGAGCAGCAGCACCCACTTGCTGACATCCCCATCCCAAACCTTTCCCTTCCACACAGGACAGGCCCTAAAACCTTCTCCTGCCCTTGCTTTCAAGGAGACAGACTCATGCATACTCACTAATAAAACAACACAGGAAATTCTGGGAAACTATGAAAAGGTAAAAAAATGAAAAGAAGAAGTGTTGGTCAAATCTACTGTGAACATCAATAAATGGTGCCAAGCAAAGTTATACCAACACTGCTTATTTCCACAGCAATTCATCTCAAAATCTTGCCTTCTCCCTCTCCCCCCATGATAATGATTTCAGTAAATTTTAAAGTCTATGGCAGCATTAACTTAATCTTTTATTTAGCTAATAGGAAAAGGTTCTGTTAGAGCATTCCTGGAATAAACGTGAGTGTTCTTTAAACTGACTGCATAATGGCAATTCCCCATTCAGGTGGGAAATGCACTAAATATGGCTTTGTCATATCTTGAGCTTTTATTTCAGGTGTCACATTATCTGACCTTATTCTTCAAGTTCTAGTCAATGAAATCATGTTGTTTTGTGAAAAGCTCAGCTTTTGATAGAGGAATAATGGTCTCCTGAGAGCTACAGAGAAAATCTTAACTCCAAAGCTCCTAAAGCAAGTATGAGAAACCTCAGCATCTATGGTTAGAAAAACGCAACAGAGCTTCAGTTCTTTACTTTGGGCATCTATAGCGGGGAGCACCACACCTGGTGTAGCTGTGTGGGAAAACACACTGCTACACACGGAACGAGGGAACAGGATTCCTTGGAGGTGCCTGCCCGAGCCTGGGGCTGCCCTTTTCCAGCTCCCATTACAGATCCGGGCTACAATGCCATTCTACAGTGGGCAGGGGTTCAGCTCTATTAAGCCGAGATTAACGCCAACAGTTTAACTTGTGCACCTGCTAAGCTTTAGTGACAGTGTTTCGGGCAAGGCTGTGACCCGCACTGGAACCTTGGCTCACCCTCACCACCACTGTCCCCGTCCGGTGAGCCCGCTCCAAACCCCTCTGCTCCTCACCTGACAGGGAATGTCAGCAGAAATCCCAGCGGAGGCAAGCTTTGCCAGCAGGACGCTGTTGCCCGGCATGGGAGACAATCTTTTCCGCACATGCTGTGTGAAAGCTGCGAGTCGCCGTCGGGAGAAGGATCAGTGAGGGAGCGCCTCAGGAACGAGCGGGGCACACGCACACGGGGGGTACCACACGGCCACGGTGCACACCAGCGGCACACGGCTCTGCTGTCACCTGCCGCTCCTCACGGCGCCTCCCGCATGGGCCGGTGAGGGGAGCGGGCGGGCGGGAGGACAGAGCGCCCACCGCAACCCGCGGGGTCTGTGTGGGACGGGCCGGCCCACCGCCCCGCCCCCGCCTTTTATAGTGCGTTTGAACGGCCCGGTCTGCACTCTCATTGGCCTGATCTCCCCGCCCATTCCGGGATCTGGACCAATGAAATGCCTGCAGCCTTAGAAGAGATCTGATTGGCTGAAGCACCTGTCAATCAACGCTTGTTAATTAACACGGTACTGTCACCTGTGATAATTGAAAAAATATGCGATAATTGACAAAAATTTGTGGTAATTCACATAAATCTGTGATATCTGGCATTCACACAAATCTGTTATCATATATGAAATTCACAGAAATCTGTGGCAAGTCACACAAATCTATGAAAATTCACACAAATCCGTGATGTGTGAAATGTGAAATTCACAGAAATCGGTGATAATTCACACAAATCGGTGATTTGTGAAACGTGAAATTCACACAAATCCATGAAAATTCACACAAATCTATGAAAATTGACACAAATCCATGATATGCGAAATGTGAAATTCACAGAAATCCATGAAAATTCACACAAATCGGTGATATATGAAATGTGAAATTCACAGAAATCCATGAAAATTCACACAAATCTGTGATAATTCACACAAATCTGTGATATGTGAAATGTGAAATTCACACAAATCTGTGAAAAATCACACAAATCTGTGATATGTGAAATGTGAAATTCACA
>VWZV01014830.1:105236-135690 GCA_013397155.1 Irena cyanogastra | reverse complement strand
AAGGAAAGGTGCTTTTCCCAAGGAGAGGTGATCCCAAGGAAAGGTGCTTTTCCCAAGGAGAGGTGCTCCCAAGGAAAGGTGCTTTTCCCAAGGAAAGCTGCAGGGCCAGTCTGCTGAGGAAAGGGGCCGTGGGGATTCTGCTGCTGCCTGGCTGTGAGACCCCAGGGAATTCCTGCACCCCTTCCTGCTGAGCTCACCGGTCGCTGTCAGGCACAGAATGAGGAGAGGAGACTCTGAATTCCAAAGAATCAGAAGGCAATTTTATTGTGTTTATTGAGTTTCTCCAAGTCCCTCTGAAAGCCAGCCCCACGCTCACCAGCCATGAGACACACNCCCTGCTGTCATTGCTGTCCCTGCTGTCCCTGCTGGCCCTGCTGTCATTGCTGTCCCTGCTGGCCCTGCTGGTGCCCACCCTGCCAACGCTCCGTTCCTCCTCAGTGCCAGAGGGAGGCTCTGGGATCCCTTGCTGCCTTCCCAAGGAAAGGTGATCCCAAGGAAAGGTGCTTTTCCCAAGGAGAGGTGATCCCAAGGAAAAGTGCTTCCCAAGGAGAGGTGCTCCCAAGGAAAGGTGCTTTTCCCAAGGAAAGCTGCAGGGCCAGTCTGCTGAGGAAAGGGGCCGTGGGGATTCTGCTGCTGCCTGGCTGTGAGACCCCAGGGAATTCCTGCACCCCTTCCTGCTGAGCTCACCGGTCGCTGTCAGGCACAGAATGAGGAGAGGAGACTCTGAATTCCAAAGAATCAGAAGGCAATTTTATTGTGTTTATTGAGTTTCTCCAAGTCCCTCTGAAAGCCAGCCCCACGCTCACCAGCCATGAGACACACGCAGAAATATTCTGAGAAGAGCTGTGATTTCAGGTCCTCCATGGTGAACTGCTCAAACAGGGCACAGCATTGTCATTTATTGGTGACTCCTTCAGCATTTAACATTTTCCACAGGCCAGGATTCAGCTGGGAAAGATGGAGCATGCCATAGTTGGGATCTTTTTCCCTTCCATGCAAATGGTAACCTAGACAATATGCAAACACGCCTGCCTAAATCAAAGCAGGATTTTCATCCTCGCCCAGCCCTGCTCAGGCACAGAAGTTGGCAGCAATTAGGGAGGCTCAGAAATCAAACACAGAAAGAAAGATGAGAGGCACACAACTGCATATTTAAATAACAGACAGTTGGTAAAGGAAAGAAACCTTTCCTAAAAGGTCACCTAATCCAGGAGGACAAAAACCATTTCTTATTATTTATTCTATTTTCATTAAAGAGATGCTTATTCTTCCACCTTTTTTGGTGTCTATGTGAGACATTAATTCTCAGGTAATGAATGATAAACCGAATGAGGCTCTCCCAGAAAAATTGAAGAAATGGGACTTATGCCTCAGTTGTGCTGTAATTAAACCAGCAATTACAGTCTACACCATCCAAACCCTATGTTTGGGTTTCCTGCTTTGCAGCTGGATGCAGCACAAACAACATCCACTGGATGTTTCTGACAGTGGTTTTAATTGGTCGTGGCATTGATTATCTGCTTGCAGTGGCTGGGGCTTTCCTCTGAAAAGTTTTTGGTGTCTCATTATAGTGCTGATGGCTGATGTGACCAACATTTCAGTTGTTACTCCACACTAACCCAGGGGTTTTCTGCACCCTTTCCATCCCCACAGCTGAGCTGGTTCAGGTGTGCTGCTGCACACTGGCCAGGCTGGGTGAGGTTTGGGGCTGCAGCTCGGGTGCCCCCCGTGCTCTCAGCCCTGTGACCTGGCCAGGTGACTGCACAGCCAGCACCTGGCACCTCGGGAGCCCAGGTGTGTTTCTGGGTGAGGCAGCTGGCTGCCGCAGCAGCAGCAGGGTTATTTTATTGTGAAAGCTCGTTTCTGTGCGTGTGCCGGGCTGCCGGGAGCACACGAAGCAGTCGCTGCTGCCCAGCTGTGCACTGAGCCCGCGGTTGCATTGCTGCTGCGTGGGTGGCAGCGCTGGTGCCAGCCTGCAGCCGAGCCCCGCGATGTCGCAACAGGCACGGAGAGAAAGAACATCTGCCGCTGAGCCGGGCTGCTCCGCAGACACCGGGGCACGCAAGCACCAGCAGGCCCCGAGCAGGGCTGCCCCTGCCCGGATCCCCTTCCCAGCCCCACTGCTCCCCGGCCCCCGCAGCCTCCAGCTCGCCCTCTGTGCCCGCGGCATCCCCGCTCTGCCAGGCAGCATTCCCAGCGGATCTTCCCCCGGCTGGCTGCATCCTTCACAGTTCTTTTTCTCCTCCTTGCAAACACAGCTCCAAACTCACACAGCTGACACCACTTTCCCCAGTTTCTCTGACTTTTCTTTCCAGGTGTCCTGCCTGGTGCCCTTCAGCTTGCTCCATCTTAGCCTTGTCTTCCCGAGGCCAAGGGAAGGGATCTTCTGTCCACTTCCCCTGTTGCTCCTTTCTGAGGCAAATCCTGTCCTGTCTGCCAGAAATGGCTTTGTCCCATTTTTTAATTAGTGGGAAACTGTTAATCAGCCTTACTTCCTTGGTGAAGCGCACACCCACACAGCCCCTGCCTCCCTCCCAGGTCCTGCAAGCTGCTTCATGTGTGCAGAAGGGCTCTCAGTGGTTCTTGTGGAGGGAGAGCATCTTTGTCCTGAGTTGCTCTGTCTCTGGGATCAGGCTTCTGTGGTGGCCCTGGCTGTGCAGCAAACCTGGACTCACCCTGGGCCCTGCTCCAGGTGAGGAGTTTGAGGAACAAACGGAGGGAAGCAGAGCTGGGAGAATGAGACCAGTGATGGTGTGATCCCCAGTTAATGGGGATTTTTGCACAGGTGATACTGATGCCTCAGGTTTAGCTTTTATATTTTTCACAATCTGTGCTGCTTTAATGTGTGGGTCTGAGCTTCACATCAGGGCATGGTGAGCTCTGCACAGAGCAGGGAGACAAAACAATTCCTGCTCCAGCTGGGGACCAAGGACAAATGATCCAAATCTCAGCCCAAGAGCACCAACAACGTGGGCTGGAGAGAGAAAAACAAGCAGGATGGGAGTGCAGAAGCTAAAGCTGGAATGGGACAATGAACTCCAAGGTGCAAATGGAGCAGAACTGATCCCAGTGACAGAGCCCGTGCCCGGGCTGCATTTTGGGACCTTTTTGGTTCATCTTGGGTGCAGCCCTGGCTGGGCTCTTGTGCTGCCCAAGGTGTGTCCATGGAGGAAATCCTTTTAATAAATCCCTGCTTTATTCTTTAGCTCTGCCTAGTCTCTGCTCTAGGCCAGCCTCCCCAAGGCATCAGTTTCCTGCTGTTTTCCCAAGGCCCCAGTCAGCTGCTGCTGAGGGTCAGACTCTTGGATCCTGGTGTGAGCCCACCTGGTCACACAGCTTTGGGCTGGAGTGAGCACACAGCCCTGGACCCTGGCTGGCTGGGCCTGCCCCAACACCAAGTGCAGGAACTGCTCTGCCTGGAGAGCCCAGCTCTGCACAGGGGCGGGCTGCATCCAGGACTTCAAAGATGTCACATTTGCTTGCCAGGCCAGAAAAAAGAAGTCTGGAGCCCATATTTTCCAACATTTCAAGTCTGCAGTGTACTTGAGAAGTCTGAAGTCTTTGACAGGGTTTTATACTTGCAGAGGGGGATTTTATTTTGAACATCCTTTAAATACTTTGTGGGTAGGAGTATTTCCAGTTTTGGAGTGGTACATGTATTCTGATAAATAAAATCAGCCTACGGTGTGGACCTTTGCATTGGTAATCAATACAGCATTTATCTGCATTAGTGACTCACACAGCCTGTCACATGGGCTTTGCTCAGTTATTTAGTGTAAGGTTACATTTATATTACTAGATATTTACATTGTAGATATTTTAACATCAATGAACAGATATTTTGCAATATGTGATTTATTAAAGAGTTTTGCATCCTGTGATGTGCTGCAGTCTTTATAAATACATCTCCCAAAACTAAAAAGTTTTTGGCACCATATATATTGCTCATCTCAAAAGACAGAAAACTGTAGGTCAGAAGTATGGTGGTAATAGTTGAAGGAAATGCTTTTCCTAATCAAAGTAGTGTTTATTCAAACCCTAACTTCCTAACTCAAACGATTCATTTGCCCAAATTCTTCTCTCAGGCACACTTTTTATTCCTAGACTAGATCTGAGGAATAGCTCTGTGTTTGCTGCCTTGCAGACCAAGAAGACAGATCAGTGTGCTTGCCATGTGAGGAGAAGAGGCAGAGTTCTATCTCTGCAGCTTAAACTTGGCATTTTGAATACAAATCCTTGTAATTTCCTAGTTACTACTCACAGTAGCTTTGGCAGAAAATCTTTTCTGTTCGTGCCATTTTCTTAGGGTTTTGTTTTTAAATATACATTCAACACAGTTCAACAAGAACTCTGCACTGCAAAACACTGCAGGACACTAAAGGTGAATCTCTCAGTGACTTTTTATTGGGACCCAGCAATGCTTAGGGACAGAGGCAGGAACCTCCCCAGTAATGACAGAAATCTCTGGGTACAATGTACAGCACACAAAGAGGCAAAAATGGATGGTGGCCACAGACCTGGACCAGAGCAGAGGGTCTGGGCTCTGTCTGGTGGAGGATGAAAGCTGCTGGGTGGAAGAACTCATTGGTTCAAAGCAGAATGGCAATTCCCAGCCACACAGCTGCAGGACCCTGGGTCCAGGCATGGAGCTCAGCCCACAGGTAAAATACAACAGCAACATTCAGAGCAACAGCAACAGCAGCCAAACAGCAAAACCTGGGGGGAGAGCAGAGCCAGGGAGCCCTGCTGTGCCTGGGGCCACGTGCAGGCTGTGGCACCATGGGGACGTGGCAGGTTTCTCATCCCTGCTGGATCCCTGGCTGGCTGGAGCTCAAACACATCTGTGTAAATGCAGAACAAACACACCAGTGTAAATCCAGAACAAACACAAACACATCTGTGTAAATTCAGAACAAACACAAACACATCTGTGTAAATCCAGAACAAATATAAACACTTCTGTGTAAATCCAGAACAAACACATCTGTGTAAATGCAGAACAAACACACCAGTGTAAATCCAGAACAAACACAAACACATCTGTGTAAATCCAGAACAAACACTTCTGTGTAAATGCAGAACAAACACACCAGTGTAAATCCAGAACAAACACAAACACATCTGTGTAAATCCAGAACAAACACTTCTGTGTAAATGCAGAACAAACACACCAGTGTAAATCCAGAACAAAGACAAACACATCTGTGTAAATCCAGAACAAACACAAACACATCTGTGTAAATCCAGAACAAACACACTCATGTAAATTCAGAACAAACACAAACACACCCATGTAAATCCAGAACAAACTCACCGGTGTAAATCCAAAATTGTCCTACTTAAAGGAGAGAAAAACAAAAGCTCCAAGAAAGAACATTTGTAGGGGTATCTGGGCTTGCAGCTTTGTTCTGCAATGCCCCAGCTTACTGCACAGGTGGACACTTCATTAGTGTGGCACCAAGCTGTAAATTACACCATAGTTACAGCCCTGCTCAGTACCTGATACATACTTTATTAGAGAAATGGCACCAATTCCTAGAAACCATAGGTATCTGTTGTGTGACGAAGCACAGAACAGAGAATTGTCTTTCTTAAAGGGAATTTATGAGGTGACCATTGCATAGGTAGTGGATTGCAGACCCCTACTGTCATCTTAGGCTGCAGGAACCCTTTATTTCAGGATCTCTTCATATTAACATACTGCCTTGGAAGTTCAAGCAAGGCAGTCCATCCACTATTTTCAGTGACAGGCAGGGCTAATTAGCTCATAAAACTATTGTTTGCACTACTTTATCTTCATTGTTCCTCCGGCTTTGCATGCAGGCAGCAATTACAAAGCCGTAGGGACATGCAGAGTTATGCCTGGAATCTCTGCTTTAATTGGGGAAGGCACAGGCAGGAGCAGCACTGCTAACTGCAGGAGCCTACCTGACAGGCTTAGGGAGGGATTTCACGGGCTCCCCTGCCTCTCCTCCCTGCCCCAGCTGTGCAGGCTGAATTTAACAGCTGGCAGAAAGGGCTGTGTGGTCCCTGGGCTCGTCAGGCTCACTGAAATGAAACACCTGGCTGCCAGGGCCTCGATGCACCCAGCCATATCGAGGTTGTTATCTCTCTGGGAGGGAACAGTAATGCACGTTTAAGGGAGCACACAAACTGAAGCTTTTCTTCCACTGCCCTCTTCCAACCTCGTGCCTTATTTTCCCCTGGGAAAACAAAGCTGCTGTTCGGCACGTCAGGTGATGAATTTCTGTTTCACTAGACAGCTTGTGTGCAACAAGGCTTCTGCAAACAGCAGCATGGCTTATTCCCCTGCAGCTCTGAGCTGAGGCTGCCACTGCCAGTGTCCGAGCACAGGGCCATGCCCTGAGTCCTGGCTGGCAGTGAGCCAGCGAGAAGCTGTCTGGCAGCTCCTGCTGCACAGCAGGGCAGGGCAGTGGCAGCAGGACCTGCTCTGGGCCCCTCTCCTGCCAGGAGAGCTCCTCAGCAGACCTGTGCAGTCAGGAGGCAGCCAGCCATCAGCCAGCTGGAATGGGCACGCCTGAACTCACATCCTGCACAGCTGGCAGCAGGAGGGGCAGCTCACAGGCAAGAGGTGTAAGATAATATGGCTGGTTTGAATGGTTCAGCTGAAGATGAGTGAGGCTTTCCCTGTACCCTTCAGAGCCAAACAGCCAGACAGCAGCACGTCCAAGGCTGATTTACTCAAACCCAAGGGAACAGTGGTCAAAATCTGTAACGAGCTGGGAGGTGATGTGACCTGAGGTGACAGAGCCACGTGTGTCTGCACCTGTATCAGACATCAGCACCTGTATCAGCACATCCCTTTGGCTCTACCCTCAGGAGCAGTAGCTCCCACGAGGCAAAAAATGTATTAATTTACAAGGTGATGTAGTGAATTTATTTTTTCTTTTTAATAAATACTTGTGTTGCTGAGGCTGTTCTTGCTCACCGAGTGGCCTGCATTACACAGGGACATCAAGGACAGACATTTTGCTTAGCCAAGAATAAAGGAAACCAGAGGGACAAAAAAAAAAACAAAAACAAAACAAAACAAAAAAAAAGAAGCTGCACAGTTTGAGTTTGTTTTAGCTAAACAGGACTTCAGATATGCATTTGTGGCTGAATGGCAAAGGTGGGCATGTCCAGCTTGCTATGAACAGGGGAAGCAGCAGCACTTCACCTGCACTTTGCCCTCAACAAAGCTACTAGATTTGGTATTTCCATGTTTCTCAAAGCTTTTTTGGGTCTGTCCTTCCACTCAGTTTTACAGCTGTTCCAATCAGAGCACACATCTGGAAGAGAAAGGGCCTCACTGGGCTGTTTCATGGCAGTAAATGGTGACACTGGCAGCACTATTTTTGTAACAGAAACATGGTCACACACATTTCATATTGTCGTGAAATAACAGATTCCCAAGGTTGGAGTCCAAATATAGTGGAACTTCTATGAAGGACCATGTTTGGGTTAGAGAAAAAATGAGTCTCCCAGCAGAATGGTCTTTAAAGGTCAGGGAAAACTATAACTGGAAACCTCAAAATAATTCAGAACTCTCAGTGTAGATGACAGCTGAAGGAATATTTAGTCCACCAGGTACCTGCACCCCTGTTTGGAGTCTGAGCAGTTTTAAAGGCTGTTATAATTAACATCACACAGGAGAAGCAGGCAGCTTGGTTTACACACATGAACTGCAGTTTGAACTTTATAGGCTGCAGCTACACCAGATTTTTTACTAAAGGGGAGGAAGGGACAGTATAAAGAAAGGATTCTTCTAGCAAAGGGAAACATTTTCAGAGTGTAGACTCATGAGATGGCATTTCTGGAAGTGTAAAACTCTGCATCCCCAGCAGGACATATCCTTCCTTGTACCCCATCCCTTTGCTGGCAGAGGCAGGAGAGGGGATCAAGGCAAGAAGGCTCAGAGCTCTGTGCCAAATCCTCCTCCTCATCTCTGCAATCCCTGCATGAGCAGACTGGCAGCTGCTGTTCAGATGAGCTCAGCGGGGTCTGGAGGAGGACTCTGGGCTGCAGGGAAGCCCCTGCTGCCTGTCCCTCCTCCCAGGCACGGGCCATTCCTGGGAACTGCCTCTGCTCGTTCCCTCTGCACATTGCTCCTACACACAGAGCAAGGACCTGCTGCAGCACTGGGCTGGCTGCACTCCTGGGTGGGCTCACAGCCCAGCCTGAGCACAGAGACAGCCAGCAGCACCAGCAGTGACTGCACAGCCAGGTGACAGGAGCAGCACCAGCAGTGACTGCACAGCCAGGTGACAGCCAGCAGCACCAGCAGTGACTGCACAGCCAGGTGACAGCCAGCAGCACCAGCAGTGAGTGACTGCACAGCCAGGTGACAGGAGCAGCACCAGCAGTGACTGCACAGCCAGGTAAATACAGGTACACCTGTGTGACTCCAGTGGAGGATGGAGCAGGTCACAGGCAGGGTCCAGAGGGTGCACAGCAAAGCAAACACCAGCAGCTGGGTGCCATTGGCTCAGTAGGGACAAAGAGCAGCTTGCCTCCAAGTGCTTTCTGCCATTGTCTAACAGGATTTAAAAGACTTGAAAGAGTTACCAGCAGCATTTCCAATTCCACAGGTGATGCCAGATGTCGTGTGGAAAAGCAGGATCACCTGTGCCATCTCCAGTCTATCTCCCGTAGGCATCAAAATAAAGCTATCACTTTAAACTCTCTGATTTAGAGCAACACCACACTCCCTGAGTACTCAAAATGGTAGCAAGTTGTTTTAAAAAACCAAACTCTACCTATAAAAAAAGTTCAGGAAAAAAAAAAATCTTGTCCTCTTCCAAAACTCCGCCTACAGACACTTTCTGACTTGAAAATTCTAATTCCTCCATGAGGTCAGATGTCAGTGCTCTTTATATTTACTCAAAACAAGGGCAGCAATTACTTTTTCATTTTAATGGACCTGCCAGAAGGTGCCTCCTCAATGAGGACCTAATTAGGGGAAGGAGCCTGTGGAAGCCATGAATTGGATCCACCTGGGACAACCTGAAATAAACATTCTCCCCCTCTCATTACACTTCAATGTAGCCTTTGCTTCTCTTCAAAAATCTTTTACTGCTTTCTATTATTTTTTTGCTGGGTAATTTTAAAGTCTAGCTATGTTTTTTTTTTTTCCCTCCAAGTTAGAAAAGCCATGGAAATTCCTTTGTTTTCCCCTCCAGAGCTAGGACTCAGTAGAGTGGCTGGCTGGCTGGTCAGCACCTGTATCCTCCTCTGCAGCTCAAATGTGCATTTTGAGTGTGTGCATTCCATTCCCGAGGCACCCAGGTCACATCACCAACACGTATTTAACAAGCTGAAGAACTTTCTGTCCTGCCCAGGAAGGAGGCAGGCTCCAGGCAGAGGCAGGAGCTCAAAAGGCAGCTCTGTTCATCCCCACCCCAAAGATTTCAGTGTCCATCACAGCCCCTGTTAGCTCACGGGAAGATGACAATAAAGCAAGCAGAGTGCATGCACGTGTGTTTAATATAAATGACAATCTGCAGAAGCGTAATTTTCTGTTTTTGTGAGCTACTGCTGGCACTGGGCTCCTGAAAAATCTGCAGCAATAGATATTTTTGGTAGGAGTTTGGGTTTGTGCTCCCCCCCTCGCCTCCCTCCTTAAGTTATATGAAAGTCTCCCACCCATCATGAGAATTTATTGATTATTATAGGTGTATAGGCTTGGCAGTTGTAGTAGTGAATATTATTTTAGAAATGCTAACAAGATGTTAAATCCAAGGAATTCTACTCCTAGTACTCCGTAGGGTCATCAATCAGTGCAGGAGATATAAATATAAATTTAAAATGAGGTATATTCAAGAATAACCATTTAAAAATCAGGTACCTGACTATAGCTATTGAGTTTATGTCTCACTTATCCCTTAGTTACTGAGGGTAGAAACTCCCACCCCCTTCCATCCATTATGCTCCTTATTTTATACTTGAGTAAAACCATATATATGTAATTTAGTTCACGAGGACTTTTGTGCTAGAATTAAATGGAAATACATCATTCTGCAAGTATCCCCAGCTTTTGTGGGAAGTAAATTCTTGCTATCCCTCCCCTCCCAATGCTAGCTGTCCAGCTATGAAACAGGGGGCTACCTGCCCTCCGAGTGAGATTTTATTGCTAAAATAGAGTAAAAATTGTTTTAAAACAAAGAACACACGTATTTATAGTAAAACTCAAGTTTGTTTTACAATTAGAGAAAAGTCACATGGTCCCCCAAAAAACCCCATTTTATATATATATGTATTCCGAAAATATATTTAAAAACATAAAAAACTCTAGTTAAACATATATTACGTTAATCAGTACACTTAAATATAGCTTAATTATATTTACAATATGACGCAGTTGCTTTTAAATTTTAATGCCAATTTCAGTATTTTCCCAAAAAACCATAAAATTATATAAATATACAATAAATATTTATGTTACACAAGATGAATAATAGAGAACAAGGCCACAGACATGAACTCAGAGTTGCAAGAGTCCTTTAACACAGCACGAGGCCCGCTGCCATGCATGGAACGCTCCTGTCACCAACGGACCCAGCCAGAGTTTAGCTGAGTGAGGGGAAGGGAACGCAGCCCTGCCCTCCGTGCCTCTGCTGTGCCCAGCCCGTGCCCACGGGCTGTAAGGTCAGGCAGGGCAGAGCCACGGGCTGCAGGCTGATTATCCATAATACCAGTGATCGATCAGTTATTGATCAGTGATGGATCAGCTACCGAGCACAGAGCTGGCGTGTTCTGTTCTGGGAGAATCACTAATTTTAAAGTCTAGCTATGAGCTCTCTGGGCTCCCAGCTCCAGCCCTCAGTGCCCCCAGCTACGTGGGGTGTCCTTCACCCCTCTGAAGCACCCCACTGCTCCCATCCTGCCACACCTGCACCACATCCACTGTGCCAGCTGCGGAGTCACAAGTGAAGGATATAGCCACGGCTAACTTTGGGAAGTAAGGAGCTGTATTTCTAGCATGATCTCTGCATTAACACTTCTCTTTTGGAAGTTTCTTTGAACTGGTAGTTATTTTATTCCTGTGTGTGAATTAGACTACTGTCAGATCCTAGCTATCTTTTTTCTTCCACTCTAGATGAGTGATTTGTTACTCACACATCAGCATCATCCTCTCCTTAAAAGCAAGCAGCCCCTGTTTTGAGAGAAGCCAACATTACACCACCTCTCTGCTGCAGATGAGGAGTGTTGCTGAGAATAGCTCCTGAGCCACGTGGGGTTTACTAAATGCAAATTACAACACACACAGGTGTGGCCCCAGGGGAATGAAATGGTCTGGTGGAAGGTGTACTTGCCCGTGATAAAAATGATCTTTAAGGTCCCTTCCAACACAAAACATTCTTTGATTCTATTATTTAATTTGCATGAAGAATATCTTAGATGAAGTTTTGAGAATTTCAATAAGGTTTTGGGTTGGTTTTGTTTTTCTGGTTTTTTTTTTCTGTGTGGGAAATCCCCACCAGCAGCTGATGGGGAAGCCTGAAGGTTGAAGTTCAGGTGGGTCACACAACCCTCTCTTCTCACTCACAGTCTGGTGTGCACATGGCCAATGCCACTGGCACTTCAACAGCCAGTTACCCTCAGGAAGGGACTGCCCTTCTACCCCAAGCAGAAGAAATCACTGATGTCAAAGTGTCTGTTAGCTTCTGGCATGAGTTTCTACCAGTGATAACCTAACATCAGTGTTAAATATGCTCTCCTAAGAGCATTACTGGGGCCGACATATTTCTGTAAACTTTGCCCAAAGTTTTGATAACCACAGATTCTACAGCATTCAGAAGCAGATTATATTTTGCAGTCTTTTCTTACTTGTTCAGCTATTTTTTTTATCTACAGGAATTACAAATATAGCATGAGCCTTCAGTGGGCTTACTAGCAAGCTGTTCCAGTTCTCAGCCCACTGTGGCCAGTGCCAGCGCTGTGCACAGCTCTCAGCCTCACAACCCACCCCTTGAGCTTTTTTGACTTCTGTCAGGAGAGGGGGAACGCAGAGCTGAACACATCTCTCAGAACCTAAGCAAGTCAGGCCAGCTCCTCTAGCACTCGCTCCCCATTTACCTCCAGAGTGGTTTTTCAGTGCCAGTATTTGTTTCACGAGAGAAGTCTGCCGGCAGAGGTGGAGCCACACGAACACAATGCCAATTGCTTTCTGCTGGAAGCAGCTCCTCTCTGTCCCATTCCCAGGCTGGTTTCCAGGGATCCTCCAGGCACGGATGGCACCAGAGTTTGCCCACCAGCTCTGCAGGCCTGGGGCTGCTGGCATGCTCTGGAGGGGAAGGGCATCCACACACAGGGCCAAGCTCCTGCTGTCTAACAGAACTCACAGGGGCACCTTCAGTAACGCCTGCACTGGGACAGCCTCAGAAACCCAAAGCACTGCCATTTGCTCCCAAAGTGCCTGAGCTATCAAGTCCCACAACCAGCCTGATTTCAGACCATCTTTTCTAGACCCTTTTTCTAGTGACGCTCTCACCGTGCTTCACCAAGACATTTTATCCAAGCACAGTCTTTTATTATACGAAAATAATTGCTCTGAACACTATAGAATAGTCTCTATATGACAAGCTCCAGTTCTATGGTAAGTGAAATACTTCAAGGTCACAAGCAATGTCCCTCCAGAGGGAGAAAAGGGGGGAAAAAATTCTCAAACACAAGCAAACATGGTATAAGCAAATGCATGTCTCAAAAGACTGAAAATTGAAAAAGAAACAAAACAAAACAAAAAAACCCCAACAACAACAAACCACCCCCCCCAACAACCAAAAAAGCATGTTGCCATACAGTTAAATAAGTGTTGTCTTTAAGCCTGAAGTTCAACAATGTGAAGTGGAACATCACCATTCTTTATCAGTTGCCTCTTTTTATTATTTTTTGTCAGTAGTCGGACTGCTATTGCAAACACCTTCACAACATACAAAACCAAATTTTTTTCTAATCCAGAATAAGGTAATGATTTTTTTTTGTTTTTCAATCTGATGGGAGTTCAAAAGTAAAACAGAAACAGTAAAACTATGACAACAGCACCTTGACATTGTTTTAATTTCAACGCTATCAGAAGTTAGAAGCAGTAAACATATATACTAACAGACTAAAGATACTTACTGTCTAAAATGTAAACAGAATGTTTTGGTTCAATTTATTTTTCTGAAAGAGGACAGTTTATCATTAATCCACAATTGAAGCAGCATGCAATTTTATTATTTTTTTAAAAATTTTTTATATTTTCAATTCTTGGCAACGGCGACAAACCACACTGTTATGGAGGAATGTAATGCAGACTTTTTTGTTTGCTTGATTTTCTTTTTTTTTTTTTTTTTTTTTTTTTGTTTGTTTGTTTAAACTTGTGCGCAAATGACTATTGTTCCCCTTCAGGTCATGGATATGTTCAATAAATAGATTGTGTAACCACTGTACTGTATAAACTTCAGTCATACATGCAGTCCATAAAATTATTTTTTACCGAATAATTTACCCTGTTATGTATATATACAAATAGATAATTTTGTCTCAATATAATCTATACAACACGAATGCACTATCTTCCCCTTTTAATGGTCAATGTACATACACAAGAAGTGTCTATCCTTATGAAGCGCCAGCCGACTCTCTTTTTGTTATCCATGGTGAGAGCTCTCACGTAAGACTGGGTAGTTCGGCACTGCGAGTTCCAGTGCCTCTTGTCTATGCCCCTGCAGCCCTCCTTTGTGTACCCCTTGGGGTTGCATTTGGTCTCGTAGAAGTATTGCTTCAGCTGGCCTTTGGGTACTGGAACTTTCTCCAGGATGGTGACGGTGGCCCCGGACATGTCCACGGCAGTCTTTTTCTCTGCTGCTGTCACCCACTCGCTCGTGCTGTCACACACGCTCAGTTCCCCACGGCGAGCCGGGTCGGAGTGGCGCCGGACCCTCATGGACATGTTTGCAGCATCCAAGTAGTTTTTGTACTCCTCGAGCAGAAAGAGCAGGGGGGGTTCCAAAGGCACTTGACTGCTTAGCATGACTCGGGATGTGTACAAGTCTGCATCCTTGTTTCCCTCGCTGGGCTGGATGTCCTGCTCCTCGTCTAGAAGCTCCTCTATGACGTGTTCAAAAGTGTCTGCCAACGATGTCAGTCCTCTTGAACCAGCACTGGGCCCGTTTATGCTCTCAAGAGTCCCGTGGGTCCGAAGACCTGGGTAAGCCAAGCTGCCTTGTCCTCTTAGACTGGCTTCTTTCATTGGGGCAGCTTTCATGCAGGTGAAGTATGAGATAACCATAGTAAAGAAAAGGATGGTCATCACTCTTCTCACTTGGTGGAACTGTAAAAACCAAGAAGAATAAATTAACTTACAAGGTTTGGAGTAATAAAAATTCACCCAAGTTGTCACAAGGCTATGCATTTTCTACAGAGATGTTCTGCATGCAGTTGCAACTCATTACCACTGATAAAGTATACTCTTGTAAAAGAGTGTTCTTTAATTTAGAGTTTCAGAAAAAGCATGTGCTGCAGCACAGGCAACAGTGATCCCAGTAACTCAGTTCTTACATGCTAAAACCTCTCTGTAGCAAGTATTAGATTAGATACTATGCAGACTCCTTATTTATTGACCAATTACACCTATTTCTAGTAACAGCAAAAGCAGAACTGCTATTTAGCAATACAGCATTTCAGCAATAAAAGACAGCTTCACAGCTGTGAAAGGCAAGATTTCCATTTCAAGCACAAATGTAAATACTTGATTTTGAGGATCTCTCTATGGCAGAAAATAGTTCATCATTCTGCCCACAAAAAAAACCCAACTGAGCAGGACCAGGATAAACTGCATTTGTGTTTTGAAAGCAATCTACAAAACACAGGAAGAAACCATACAATTCTGAGGTCTCCACAGGTCAATTTCTCATCTAAATGTAGAAGGTATATATACATAAACATATATAAAAACATATATATATATAAATATTAAAATATAAAAATAGAAGAAGAAAATGGCCTGGAGCAGTACAGTAAAGTTGAGCTGGACAGACGCTTGCATCATGCGAACAGCACGGAAAGGGAGTGCTGGATGACAGAGCTGGGGAGAGCAGTATTCAAGTGACAGTAGCAGAACCACTGCTGTGTGCCTTTCCAGGGCCCCACACCGCCTGCTCTCAGGTGGGCAAAGCATTTATTTACACCTAGCTAGAGCCCAGAGGCCATCACGAAACCCAGCATAACCAGCCCCACTGCCATGCTGAAACACGCAGTTTGCCTGTTCTCTCACATTCTGCCCCAAAATCTGGCACACATTAAGGGTCGTGCTTTGATATTTATGTGTGTGCTCATCTCTGTCCTCGCTGAGAGAGGAGGGGTAGCACCAGAAAGGAGTGCTGGTAAGGAAGTTCCTCACCAGGCACGGAATCAGCACAGCTCACTCCTGTCAGGACTCCCAACCGCGGGGAGCTCGTATGGACTCATTCCCAAGCGCTCTGCTAAGGCCCCTCAGGGTAGAAATTGCTTCCTCCTCAAGTGCAGAGTAGATACTTTCAGTCCTGTTAGGAGAGGCGCCCCCACATGCTGCAGGGACAGAGAGCTATGCCTTCTGTCTGATCCCAGGCACTACTGCAACATCTATCACATCCAGTTGTTGTTTTTCCTTCCAATCCCTCTCCTCACCAGCGCTGCTTGCTAGAAAGCAATGGCATTGTTCACATTTTTGAAAAAGCAGCTAATGCATGTTTCAGAGCTTTTGAAGTTCATTTGGAAGTACCTCATACTTGGCAACACTCACTGGAGTAAATGCAGTTTCTGTTTGCCAACAGGGTGCTATGTAAAAAGACTTACTTTATCTCCAGCATATATACTGTGGGAAATGAGTACTCTTATGACTTAACATGGAAAAGCAATTTATCATAAAACATACAAATAAAGTGAAATGTGCACTAGAAAGGCAATGCCCAAAATGTACTTAAAGAAGGCAGTGTGGGAAGTGTTCAGATTTATGTCCATGCCCCCCTCATCTCCAGACCCCCACTAAACAAGATTTTGGCCAAGAATCCTTCCTAGCCCAGCACAACTCTTCCTTCATCCCTCCATCTCTCTTCCTGTTTAATAGCGTTGTTGTGGCATAGATTTATTAAGATTAAACAAACCTGACATCTGTGACTCACAGGAACACAGTGTTTGCTCTAACCATGCAGAACCTTAATATTTTGCTTTTTTTTTCATGTTGGGATTTTTAAAACATTCTACAGGGAGTGTCAGATTTCTCCCTCAAAGGAGAGGAAAAGAGGCATTTCAGGGGTTATTCGCAAAAGAAGAGAAAACATTGCTAGTCTTCCTTTACCAAATGAGAGACAAAACAACTCTTCTTGTCTTGAAATGAGTGGTTCAGCTAACATACAAATGCAGTGCCAGTGGAACAAAAAAATAATATTTATACACTCTCTCTTCAGAGCATTGTTTAATATAAAACCTAAAATGAAAAGAACCCCAAACACTCACATCACACTTTGTGGCCACCAGAGCAATGAACAGAAAACAGATCTTCTGGCTGCTAACCAAGTTCCTGTTATTTTTATGGAAGTAGTGCCCAGCAGTCCCGGCCAGTTCCTGACTCTGTGGGACAGAGCCTCTCTGAGCACACAGAGCACAAGGAGAGGGCACAAGAAGCACCAGCCAAGCACGGAGCAGGGAGAAGTTCTCATCCATCACGTAAGCACACCAGCTGGAGCTGATCAGCTGCTTTTCGAGTGAGATAGGTGAACAAAGGGGAGAACCACCCCTGGACCAGGCCACGTCCTTCACCAGAGTGAAAACAGAACAGCGGCTGTGCAACTTCACTCACAACAAGTTGCAAGAAATTGTGTACAACTAAACTCTGAAAACCAACAATTCTTAGACAGGCGTTACCCACATAACATACTGATGATACACAAGAAAACATATCTGCTTGAAAGTCAATTCTCTTCCTCCCATTTAAAATTGTAGAAGAGCATGTCAAAGTAAGCTTTAGCAGCACAGACACAAGGAATATTGCCAGCAAGAAACCACAGGTCAAACATCTACTACTCTGCAAGTGAGTCCCAGGCTAAGCTGAACTCCAGAAGCAGGATGTAAAAACATTCTTCTATCTTGACAGCGACTCGAGCACTACACAGAGTCCTTATTGCTGGCAGCAAAATTGTATCAAGTGATTTAATACAAGGGCGTAATATTTTATCACCTGGGAAATATCTACATTTTAGAGACCATAGCAATTTGTATTAGCAGTTTCTAGAAACCAACTAGTTTAACATGCTAGAGCAGAATAAGATATCTCACTTCATGAGTAGAATCACACAACCTTTCAGCTATTGTTGAACTGTAGTCCTACAACACACTCATTTTCCCTCCCTTCTCAGCTGTAGGAGGTTCAGGTCTCTACTTTACTCCTTCTAGGAACGACACACAAAGGCTGCAACCCTTTTGCACCCCTGTTCAGCCACATCTCTGGGCATAAAAGATCAAGGACCTCTCTAGGAGAAGAAGTCTTGGTCCCATTGTTGTCCCATACACTGTACATCCACTAACTTGTACAACTTAGATACACCCAGCCTCTCTGAGAGCAAGCCTTAAACTGCTCCCTCAGGACACGAGGTGCATCTATCAGAAATCACATTTGAGACCAGCTTTGTACACACCGTCCAGTCTCACGGCCACCAGAATGTCCCTTCTGCTTTCACTAGCACAGTGGAGCTGCAGCAATGGAAAGAGGTCACCCACCAGGCTGGATCTCAGGAAGACGCGGCCTACATCATACCCCAACAAAGTCCAACAATTACAGCTAGAGTAAGGACATGGAATTGTGGCAGGCATCTCCACTAATGGGAAGCAGGCTCATTAAATGAAGGTCATGTCAATTATCTACAGCTACTTTACATATGCAGTCAATTACCTTGCTGTACTATTTATTTCAGTATTTGTATTTAATGAAGATTCACCAGTTAATTGTTTTATTTCATTATTTTTAGATATTTTATGCAGAAATCAGTAGCTTGACAGGTTATATTTCCAGCAGAGAGACCTAAGGAATTGCTGTGAACATGATGCTTTCCTGCATCCTGATATGTGCCACGCGAGTTGAAATAACTTTCAGTAGTGAATAGATTCATGCTTTAATCTCCAGAAAGGAGTGTGTGAAGGAAGATAAAATTAGCAGCAAGTGACATTCGTTTTGTGCTTTGCCATTTTCTTAGATCTTTACACAAAAGTTCAATTTACTAAATCCTACTGAATGCCACAGGCATGAGTTTCTGCTTTATGCATCATTACCAGAGTGTGTGAACAGATATCAAAATGGGATGCATGTCAGCACATGATTTGCAAAGACTAAATGTACTGAGAACAAATAGTATTAACCTTTATCACATGCATAACTGGATGTCTGACACACTCTACTTATCCTTGAGGCTATTTATGCAGCAAACTATATAATTACATTTTATTACTGCAAGTAAAGCACCCACCCCCCAATACGTATACATGCACACCCATATCCAATTTGTATCCTTGTAAGTTGGTGCTTCTCGTCAGGAAGAATAAACCTATTTTATTTTTATTCTCATGTTGGTTTTCCCTGAGGTAATGAAATCTACTTAGTCTTAATGCCAGAGATAGCAGAGACTATGAAGTATTTTGAAGTCCAAGATAAACAGTAAGCAAATTCACAGGTAGTGTTAACTTTAACTACAACTTTTAGCATGAGAAATTTGCTTCCATCTTATGTTGCTAAATATTGTCTGTGGTACAGCTTCTGAGAGTGAAGCAACTCAAGCAATGTCTATATTGGCTCTGGAAAAGCATGCATCTGTCTAAAGCAATACAAGGCATTTTCTGTGGGGTTCCAAGGTTTTATTGGACTCTCTCCTCAGTACGTACAGAAATCACAGCTTCTGACAACCAGAGGTGAGAAAGAACCCAAAGAAAATAATGGCAAAATAATACTGCCATGACATCACAGTCCTGATCTTTCCTAGAGCTGTGTATCAGAGTTTCCTACAGACCTTGCTCGTACCTTTCTAGACACTCCTACAGACACTCAAACACTCGCTGAGTGAGAATTCAGCTGCTTTAACAGGTGCAGAGCAGATTCTCTGCAAACACACTTAATTATATTTAAATTGGCTAAGTGCAGGACTACAAGGTGTTCCCAGCAGGATCTCTGTTGGACAGATCTCAGACCCAGTCTGCCCATACCAGTAATCAGGAAGGATGAGTTCTGACAGTATGCACAAGTCAAGAAATAGCAGACCAGATTCACACATGGTATCATATCTTTTCAGAGAGACAACATCTTTAGAAGAGATGTGCACTTTTTTTATACTTTGGAACTGATTATTGAGCCAGGGGCACACTTACTGCCTTTCCTGCTGTTCACACAGCATACCACACCTGGGGCACTCAAACCACAGGAGGTTGTGATTCCAACTGTACTCAAAGAAACTTAGCTCCCAAAGGAACCTGTGTGTGGGCCACCATTCGTGTCAAACACAGTATGTTTCACCACAACATTTTTTGCCAAAACTTCATGTTGAAATCCCAAGGTATTCAGTGAATGTCCTCCACAAATAAAAGCACTATCAACAGGTTTATTTCTGCTTTTCAGAGTATCATGGGTAAAGTAACATGCTGCACTTCTATTACTATGTCACAAATACTGTACAGTAGGGATGCTACTTCTAAGCCCAAAACCTGTGCATTAGCAAATTCCAATTTCAAAACTGACTTCAGAAAACTGCATTTATCTCGTCCGAGTATACGTCAAGGTATGTTCATGCCATTACTGTGGTCATTCAAAAGTAACATTAAAGCAATCTCTGTGAAAGGAAGGTTCACCTATAGAATAGAGTACATATTTCCCCCCCACAAAACCAATCCATTAAGTAATTACTCCATGCCAAGATACTATCTGGTTCCTCCATGGGGGCAGATAATTACAGTTCTCTGAAATCATTTGCTTCAATAGCCACCAGAGCTTGATAAAATGCTAATTCAACCTGCACACAAAAGAACATTAAGGCAGAACCTCAGACCTTTGAGCAGCAATCTGTAGTTTGTCTTCTATTTCACTAGGGTTCGTTGGTGTGAAACACTTCACTGAATCATCACAGGACTAAGCTATTCTGCCAAGTACACACATGAAACTCACACAGAAATCAAGGACAATTGGCACCCAGAAGCAGGAACAGAACGGATCATGTTGCGCGCAATCTAGCACGAGTTGGATCCCTTGAACAGCGACATGTGCCCAGGACCCTGGAACAACCCAGAAGCTTCTGCACCAGTTGAGGCTGGATCTCACAGAGTGCCTATAAACTACTGAACAGCCTGTAAAGCATCCCACACATGCATCAGTTCTGCTGCAAGTGGCAGCTTCCTAGGACCTATAGAACATTATGCACCCAACAGGAACGTAAGTGAAGATTTGCCAAGGAAAAGAAATGGTTAAAAAGCATAATCATCAGATGGTACAGTTACCAGTGGTTTGGGCAGGCAGTGCTTTCACTAGGGCGAGGAGAGGAGAGCAAGGGCTATTCCTGCTTGTCGCAAGACTCTTATCTTTGCTGAGACCCTGAGTGTGTGTGGCACTGCTGTAAGGCAATACCTTACTTTTAGCCATAGCCAGTACTTGAAATGCAGCTGATCAGTCCATTGTGATGTGCATGAACCAGAAACCAGAACTGCTTGTTGTGAGAGCCCTGACAGGTATTAACAGTACTCCTGCATTTGCTAGTGGTGTTTCAGTCATCTTTTGGCTGCCTGCCCTTGTGTGTGGATTTTTCTTGACACATGCACAGTCCAGCTGTCAGCTCAGCATCTCCATGGAAATAACTTCCGTACACAGGGCAAGGAATAAAAGCTTACTCTGAGGCACCACAGCATTTCCTGGGAGTACTCAAGTCCAAAGTTACACAGGAGCAGGACCAGAGCAGAAGCAGAAATCTATAGGTTTGCAGTCACCTCAATCAACATTAACAGAATAACAAGGACTTGTATAACGATATGCTTATTGGGAATCCACTTCACTGGGCAGCCAGCCCTGCATGTGTCTTGCTGTGACAACAGCTTTATCTTTGGAGATAACACTACTGGAAAATTACGTCAGTATGTTAACATAACTGTATTGAAAACACTTTGGCAACAAGTGCTCTTTCACCAATGGTATTTTACAATGACTACACAGCTTACTACAGATTTCAAAGCATAGCAGTTTTCAGCCTTTTTTTTTCCCACCTTCTAGGTGGTTTCATGTTGAAACAAGACTTTTGCATTTGCTATGGCTGGTACTCTATCCCTAATCTATTTTAAAAATCTGGGGGCCAACTTGAACCAGATTCAATAGAGGGAGACACAGGGTCACGTTGTATAAGCAGCATGCCAGCACCTGAGACTGACCCAAATAAGCCCTTCTCCTCCTCCATCCTTAGGAAAACACAAGTGTATAGGTTTATGGACTTAGAACACTATTTTTCCTTTCATTTCACAAGCTCCACAGAGGGAAAGGGTTTGGAATTACTAGAAGCAGTGAGGAGGGTACATCTTGCAAAGATGCAAGGGCTTGGAAACAAGCTTCATTAGTTGTACTGCTCAAGGTACATATTTAATGGAATGTATAGAAAAAACAGCCCCTGCAGTCTTACAGGAAAAATTAATTTATTCAACTCCTGTATTCTCCCAATTGTATAATGGTGTAATTTCTTTCACCAAGGAGCGTTACACTGTGATTTCCGTGAATTACATGGACATTGGAACCTTCCCTTCTGTAATTAAAAATGAAGTTACATGGTTCCTGACTTTTCATACGTGCGACCAGATATAGCAGATTGTGGCATCATGGAGAATTGTATCTACAAAAATTATGGAAGTTCCTTGAAGCAGTAAGTTCCAGTGGACTTAATTCTGGTGGACACAGTCCATGCCTGGTATAAATCCATGGTGTTCCATTCATAGATCTATATCTGTTGCAAAGGTGACCAGTATTTACGCGGTCAGAAAAATCAGATGGGGTCACAACCTAAACTATAGCTAATAGCTGTACAAGAACAAAATGTGACAGGTTGCAGCAAAGCAGCTTCCTCAGGACTCCTGAGGGATACACGCATATTTGGTATTACAGTTTAAAGAGAAAGGAGAAAACCTTCCTAGGTGTGCAGGCCAGCTCTTCTTTTCCCCCACTGATATAAGCACATAAACAGCCTGGACATGTCTATAAAGAGAAGTATGCAAAATCCAGCCCAACACCACCTAATGTTCCTCACTTGGGTGTCCCATTTCATGCACAACCCCCCACTGAAGAAAGTGGCTTTGCTGCCAGCAAAGCACTGTTCTCACTGTAAGAGCCCTTAAGCTCCAAAGGGTAGGTTTGTATATGAGATTTCAGTCATTAAATAAACACGTCTCTAGAAAAACTTCAATACCTGTCCCTTCATGTAAGCAGATCCCACTATGCTGCAGGGAAGGACAGCTTCTCTTCTAATAGCTGGGGGTGGGGGAGGAAAGAGAAAGTTAAAGCAAGAAACATTCAATTACACATTAGTCTTGAAAACAGCTAAGTGTTCCCCCTCTCCCAAATATCTCTACAACATAACAGAATAGCTATAGAAGTCATCATCCTATTCAAAATCAAAAGCAAAAATGTCACATCAGGGATTATAAGTAGTTGTTATAGAGAGGAAAAGAGGTTGCAAAAGCTAAGAAATCTGCTACTTAAGCTGTTGTGACTCTCCAATAGTACAACATTTTTGGAGAACATGCTATCAAAGCCTCCAAACTGCTTTACAAACACTGAATCTCAACATACTTGGTGAGAAGGAACTGTATCAGAAACCGTGTTTTCCCTCTGGGTAGCTTAAAGCCCACAGATATTTTAAACATTTTACCCCAGACTGCACAGCAAGTCATTGCTGAACCAGAGGACAGGGGAGTTCTTGCTCAAAATCCCTCAGTTCAGCCACTACACAAAGCTGCCTTTACCATGTGTACCACAGGCATGTTTTGCTAATCTCTCCATGGCAATTTAGATGTCTAACACAGAAAGATGCTGGTCAAAACCTTAGGGGTATTACTGGGAATACATGTGCTAGCTCACTTCCATCTGTGTCATTATTAGTTCCTAACTGTAGGTTAACCATAGGGCATGTTATCACGAGCCTAAGGTGGGGTGGCAGAAACTCCTGCTATTGCTATATGGCTTTTTGTTTCTTCTTTCATTTTTCAGCTTTCAGCCTCATGCTTCCAATTTGTGGGCTCAACCACTACATAACAGAGCAACAAATAAAAAAAAACAACCCCCAAAAACCTAGTGTTAAAATACAAATATTCTTCACCATTAAAACCTCTAATTTTGATTTGAAATGCAAAGTTCTTATCCCATCCAGACCAGAGACTGCTTTTACCTGCAGCAAACTTGCTAGGAAATTTGGGAAAGACCTATTCCCATAAAGAAGTACTATTGCACAGACAGGTATTTAGCAGCCTACAAACACAAACCAGGCAGCTTTCCAGGTACCAAGGGTCATCCTTAATTTGCATAAAATGGAGAACAGCAAGACTATGCCTACTTATAATATGGGTAGCAGCACCATCACCATCAAAACAATAACAGGAAAAAACATGACTGAGTTCCAGTCATCTTTTTTCCCCAATGCGCATCCACAGATCCATCTTTATGTTAAAATACCAATGGCTCAATACTGTCCTTAAAAAAGCTACAGGTCATGTTTTGGCACACGCCTGATCATGACAAATTACAAGATATGCAGAATATCAGCAGTTCCCCTGCAGCCATTTTCTAGTGAGCACAATTTGAATACTGAAAGGTCTGCTGGTGCTTTGCAACTGAAAACTTGCTCCAAAGTGTTTAATTTAAACTAGACACGGAAGTTATTTATTGTGCTTTCTAGGTCTCACTGCATACCTGTCCTTCCATTAGCTAAAGGCAGGGGAAATGATTTACAGTATTTTCAAGCAAAAGAGTCTGTAAGTTTTGTAACAGTTACAGCAGTCAGAGCAGGTTAAAAAATATACAGTAATTTCCAAGTTGAACAAAATTGATTAAGAACTAGGTGATATGACTTCATGCTTGAAGTTCATGGGCTTCAAGATGTTGCCTACAGGTTTGTCACTCTCAAAGGCAGACTTCTTCGGAGGCTTAGACTTCTAACTAACATATTCTTAAACATTATTTCTGCCTTTTTTAAATGGAGGTACGTGGAATTGACTCACTTCTTTTGCAACAACTTTTTCATTGGTGACATTCCTCCTACTTTTGCAGTTGAAATGGCAAAAAAGTTTTTGCACAGGGGACAGCAGAAATTTATCATTAGTGCAAAATCAAAGAGAGAAAAGGACTTAAATGAGTCTTTCAAGGAAGCTTTGTTCCTTGTTTTAAATTCATATGCCAATCAGTAGCCTTCAAGTGGAAAATTCAATTCCAGGCATTTCTTGCTAGTCAAAAAATCTGTACATCTGTGAGAAGATGTAAAGAAGCACCTGCCTCTTCTCTTTGCACCATTTCATTGGCATCAATTTGCCAATGCCACACCAGTAAATACTTGCTCTGTAATGACATCTGAAGGATCCTTCTTTGCCTCCAATAAAATAAAAACAATCCTTCACCATTCTACAAGACATAAGCTGACAACAACAAAAAATGACATTGACATAAACAGTAGCGTTTATATCTGGAAAAGCAAAAAGGCGGAACTTCAGATGTGTTTATTTCTAGTTTTGGTTCAACCCACTATAAAGATAAAGGGTGGTCATGATGTTCAGAAGGACATTCATAGCTCACCACAGTTTCCTGGCATGGCTTCTGGTTAAATCACTCCTGCCAGCTCGAACTTGTTATTGAATTTGCTTCCTCCTCACACTGGCTCTCTCAGTACAAATTCTATCAAATAGCATTTCTCTCTCGGCATTTACGGCTCAGTCAAACTGGATAATCAACTCAGAAGGAATGTAAATAGCAAGAGAAGATCCAGGTCTTAATGGAGACAGCCAGCAGGCAGAATTACCTAGAAATACTTCAAAACAAGTCCTGTCACTCATCCCAACAGTATCCACACACTTCTGTGGTACAGTGAGAGCTATGACTAAGGGGAAAGATTGGCTTTACTAATCCAGCCTTTCAATAAGGTTTAGATTTCATTTCTTTTCTTCTCAGTGTATCATGTACTGAACACTCAACAAGAGCACCATGGCCAGTGTAAAGATGGATAAACCAAACCATATGGATGGATACCAGATGTTGCATCAAGCTTGAAAAGTGAATGGCATAACAGACTAAGGAACCCAGAGGTCAGAACCTTTAATTTCTTGATCTAGATGAAACAGTATTCCTCCAGGGGCAGTGTCTTAAAAAACCCCAGTGTTTAGATCACATTAGATAAGGCACAATATACACTAGAATAGGCACAAGATTATGCTTAACTCACTTTGAAAAGATATATAGTACAGGATTCTGGGTTGAGTCTTTTACATGCTGAATTAATGAAGAGCATATAACAGCATTTTGCTCAATGTTTTGCCTAGTTCAATTTTTTCCCAGATTCCTCCTGCATTCATGCAAAGCCTACTTGTAACTCAGTGCACGTACAGGAAAGGTTGAGGCTGATGTGGAACTCCAGTGAGCCAAGAATAGTTTTTCAAACTCTAGTCTGGTATTACAACTTTCGTACACCCTGGTGTGCTATAAGCAGCTTGCAGTTGCCTCCTGACTTGTGGCAAATGTCCCTACATCATAGTTTCTCCGTTTCCCACATGAAAATTCTATTCCCTCAGAAGTTTTGGATTAAGCTCTTATCCCAATCCCACTGACAGAATTCAAATATCTCAAGAAATGTAAGAAACCATCATCTGGGAAGTTATAGAGTACATGCAATTAACTAGTGGGTCGCACTTTCAGGGCTCTGTGAGATGATGTTATCCACTCCAGGCTTAGTTGTGTCGGTTTGCTTACTCCAGTACACATCTGATAGTTGAGAGCTAATTATAAAAGCCCAAAACATACTGTGTCTCTAAGAGTCAAACCGAAATAATTGAACATGAGATTATGAGTTCAGGGGGTAAAAAAGGCTCATTGTTTCCCTCTGTAATCAGGAAACAAATTAAGTAGGGAACACTGTTTTTCTCTCAAATGCAGAGGAAGAAACTGCTGCAGCCGATTGATGCACAAAACAAAAAAACAAGGAGAAGATACTAGTGTATACCATGTTGTTAGATTTGAGGTCGTAACAAATAGCTACATATTCAATTTAATTTTGATAGAGAAAATTCTGAATCTAGTGAAACCAATCTAAAGGCTGCTGAGTTGATACATTTGGGAAAATCAGAATTTTTTCTATTCCAGCAAATATATACTGAAGGACAGTCCCCAACAAGTAGACTTCAAAGATGGGATAGGGAAGAAACCAACCTTCAACTGAACTCAAATCTTAAGAGACTAATTCTACATTGCACATGATTGGTGTAGGCTTTAGAAGGGCCATAAGCCTCAGCAACAGCTGTACCGAACCCTAATTTGACTTGCAAATACTTCTTTAGGTGCGGTCTAAATTAAATCAGCAAATGATTTACTGAAAGTGATGCTCCTTTGCTTACCTGCTTAAGCCACACAAAGAGGACCATATAAAATTTAGTTACCTGCATCACTAGAACAGGATTCACAGGTAATCATCAATTACAGGGCAAAAAAAAGTCTGCACTCATACACTAAATTTATACTGTGGAGTAAGGACTGGGATTAACTCATTTTAGAGGTTCAGGCTCCCTTGCCAGAGACAGCCCGAGCACCCTATGTGGTTCGTGCATCTCTAGGTGGCAGCAGCTGCTCAGATTTTGAGATACTGTAAGATGCTTATCGTAAATTTAGCAACCAGTATCATTCCATCCTCCTAGAATTGCCTTTCCTAACATGAAATGTGACCCCCTCCCCCATTTCTTCATAATTTATAGTAGTCTGTAGCTGAGTCACAAGGATTTCTGCATTTTCCTAACCAAGTACACAAGAAAAGAAATGAACTGCCAAAGGATTGAGGTAATTTATAGCGTAAAGCATCGAGAGCTTCTAGTCGATCAAAGGACTCAGAGAAACAAATATAAGAACAATCATGCCTTCTGTTCTCTACAAATGCCACGGCCAGAAATAACTGTCCTAATTAACTGGTTTCAGAAAATGACTTCTCTGAAAAATACAATATTCCTACCAAGGAAAGTATACAACTGCTACAGCCTTATGGCAGCTGTCAGCAGGGCACGAAAAATCACTAAATGAAGTTTCCTTTTGCTTCCTCTGGTTGTGCATGGTACTCATCTTTAGACAGCTGTATCTGTTCATGGTGCCTAAATTACACTGTAATGGGACATTCTGCTACCACTGGTATCAGTGTTACCAAGAATTACAATCACATCAGGTCAGTGCCATCCCAGCCAACCCTCTGTTCACTAGTTATAAAGGGCAGACATCGTACCTGAGATGTGGTTGTCTTTTTTTTTTTTTTGTAAGACTGTTGCCTGGTCGGTCATGTCCATGGCATTTCCAGTATTTCAGACTGTTTGTGTTCATTGTTGCTGTTGAGTATAGCAGTTGAACACCACCAGTCTACAGCTGCCTGATAGTTAGGTCCTGAACGTTGGAAAGGAGGAAAGGCTGAGCCTGACCCTACAGATCACCTACATTTTACACATAAGACTGTTTGCCCTCTTCTGCATGGACAACTCCTGCAAACGGTGCTCCTCACTGGACTGCTCAGCACCTGGAACTGATAACATCAAAGTTTAAGGTACCATGGCAGAGCTGCCTGTATGCACTGCACAGCAAGATCTGGTATTTATTGTTTGTATTACAAGAGCACTGCTGAGTTCTTGTTGGTACCAGAAAGAGAAGACAGGCAAGGCTACCTCTGCCTCAAAGAACCTGCAGCCAAAGATAAGAGTGAATAATAGATGGATAAGCAAACAGTAAGATTTATGAGTTCACAGACGGGGGCACAGCCTACCAGCCCCATCCCAACTCAGTTTATCAGGCAGTTCACTCAGAACACACCTGTGCTGCTGCCTAATGGGGTGTCACAGCACACAAGAGTGCTACAGAACCTTCCCAGCTGGAACTGAAGACAGTAGGTTATTGGTGAACAGTTCATTTCAGCAACACACAAAAATAGCTCAGCTTCAGTGCCTTTAAAAGCTTCCTTTTAAAGGGTGTTTACAACTAAGGATTACCAAGAATGCCAGCGTATGAACTGATCTAAGAAATGATTGAGAGTTTCCCAATTAAGCAGCATTTCAGCTATTTAGGAGAAACCAAGCACTCACAACACATGCTTGAAAACAGGTCAAGACAAGTTAGCAATTAACCTATTAAAAGCACACATCCTTCTCTAGTGGAGCCTCCAACAATTCACACAGTGCCTAATGTGAGACTTCTAGTGCAGGCACAGGGCATATTCTTAGACCTTTTCAGCCTTTAATACAAACCAGGAAGGCAGGTATGAGAAATACTTTTTAAATCTTAATAGAACCATACGTATTACACAAGTCACTCAGTTGAGTAACTTGTTTCTCCTCTTCATGCAGTGCTTAGCCATAGAAGGCCTGAGAGGGGCTCCTACTTGCAAGTTTCTTGTGACCAGCTTTTGTACGTGCACTCCCTGAGAGAATTATTATCGGAGCAAAATGTGCAGCTTCTGTGTTTTCCTTACAGCAACAGCAGAGTAAGAGTTGCACAAATGCTTCAGCCACTGCAAGGAGTTTTTAATTGCAGCCACTTTCAGCTCAGCACTATCATGTATACAAAGCTTTTAAGCAAAAGCACAGAACCTTATTTTCCCCTATATTTTTTTTCACATGTTAACGAGCCTTTAAAAACTTTTGGATCTGTGCACTACATTTTGTAGTATTCCAGCATATTGCAGTACTTCCCAAGCACTGCTGTTACAACACAATGCCTTGGTGCTTAACAGCTTGAAGTTAGACTAAACTGAAAAAAGTGTTACTCTGTCCAAGATAAAGTCCTTTCCCATCTTCCTCCACCATTATATGTGGATTATTCAGATAAAATGTTCTTCATCTTTCTGACCCGGTTCACCCTGATTTCACAGCCATATAACAACAGGATCTACCCTGCAGTTCCGGAAAGCAGAGAGCACTCGCAACACGAACAGAAGGCACGCTGCTTACAAATGGGTTTTCCCAGGCAAGGTTCAGTGAAGCTGAACATTAGTGGTAGTACTACAGCAGAAAATAGACATTTTAGAGTTGAAACAGAGGCGCTGCTTTACCCTGAGACCCAGGTGAGGGGCGGCGCTCGTTCCTGCAGAACATCACTGCCTGTCTTCTCCCCTTCCCCGGCTCT
This sequence comes from Irena cyanogastra, assembly GCA_013397155.1. Classification (NCBI taxonomy): domain Eukaryota; kingdom Metazoa; phylum Chordata; class Aves; order Passeriformes; family Irenidae; genus Irena; species Irena cyanogastra. Next base: position 106,322 of record VWZV01014830.1, on the reverse strand, counting down.
GTTTACACAGCCCGTGCCCTGGAAGTCTGCAGGCAGGAAGCCCCAGCATCCCCGAACAGCTGCTGCCTCCTCTCGCATGCCGAACTGCGGGATTCGCAGCGTGCCTGACGCCAAGAGCAGCCCTCTGACGTACTTCTGGACCCGCACCGACTCCGGGCCGTCACTGGCCTTGGCTTCTCACCTGAGGGCTTGCAGACAGCAATCAGCTTTGTAAGCAGAGCCTGTGATTTACACAAACGCACTACCCAACACAAAAGAGCAGGCAATACGATGATCTTCTTACTTGGGACAGCCACTCATGTAAAAACAGCAAAGCCTTCACTTTTGTGACCAAAAGCCATTAAAACTTGGCGCTGTGAAAGTTCCTCCTGCCCACAAGCAGGCAGCTCATTATCCAGCCCTTTGCTCATATCTATAGACAACTAAGGAAATTCATTTATCACCATGAATTAAAGATTACAGAAATACTGGCTGAAGAAAAATGTATTGCCAGGATAGATTCTTTGCATTCATTAGAACTGTGTTACTAGAAACATAAATAAGTAATGACTATTGATCTTGCACAACCTCAGAAGAGCAAACTACAATAAACTGACAGGAAAAGGACATATCTTAACTGGAATGTACAAACCAAGACACCAACAGCACCTCTTAAAAACAACCAAGCAAAGCAAGTGCGGCCCACAGATGTGACATCTCATGCCTTTAACCCGGGGGGGGGGGGAAATCTATGGGACAGCACAAGGTTTCCCGAGTATTAATTAAGCCTCTGCCGAACAAATTTACCATTTAACCCCAGAATACTTGTCTGGGTGCAGGCGTGTCTGACCCCCCGATATGAATCCACAGCCGGCGGGTCGAGGCCAGCCGCCGCTCCTGGCCGAGCACCGACCCCTCCGGCCGGGCTCCCTGCCTGCGCCGCCTCGCCTCGCCTCGCCGCCGGCGGCACCGGGCGGGCTCCCCGCGCCCGCTGGATGCTGCAACGGGGCAGGCAGAGGAGAAGCCGGATCCCGGTGACAGTGCCCGGCATGCTTCACATTCCAGCCACGGTCCAGCTTCAACAAGTGCATCGCGCCCCTCCCTGAC
>VWZV01014830.1:88137-104912 GCA_013397155.1 Irena cyanogastra | reverse complement strand
GCCCGCCCGGCCCCGCTCCGCTCCCCTCCGCTCCCCCGGCGCTTCCCGAGCGGGGAGCGGGGCGGGGGGGTGCCGGTCCGCCCGCCGCGGGATATTGGTTTACTCCGCCAGGTATTAAGCAAGCCCAATCCATTTAAATATCGCTCCCGCGCTGACCTCTCCGTAGTTCGCCTATTAAGAATGCAATCAAGATAATAACAGGCATTGCTTATTAATGAGCGCCCCAGGTAACGTTACACCGGTGACTTTCTGCAGGCGCCCAGCGGGAGCTCAGTCCCAGCGGTCCCGAGGCGGCTCTGCCCAGCCCAGGACCGGGACAGGACCGAGATCGAGACCGAGACCGACAGCGGGGCCGCCCGTCGCATCAGCACCCGCCGGCGGAGACGGAGGCGGCCGCGGAGCTCGGGGATCTCGGGCGGAACGCCTGGCTCGGCTCAGCTCTGCCCGGCCGCCCGCGGGCTGGATCCTGTACCCCCTGACAAAAATCTGTTTGGCCATCTCCTCCTCCTGCGCGTGCAGCAAATACAGTAAATTATTGATAGTGGAAATTGAATGGCCGAGGCAATAATGGTATCCCCTGATTGACTAGCTCCATTTGATCTTGGTAAAGACAGAGAGATGGCACGCTCCGGGCTGGGCTGGGCTGGCTGCGGCGAGTGGGAGCGCACGCGTGTGCCGGCGGCAAGAGCGAGCTGCGGGAGAGGAGCCGGCTTCACCCCCTGCCTGCCATGGGCTGTGCTAGCCTCGCCTCTTTCCTTCCCTCTCCCTCACAGGCAAAATTGGAAACAGCTGATTCTCAGAAGAAGCTAGCACAACTCTTTCGTGGATCGGTTAAAACACGTATTTTTCTACACCTCAAAGCCTGACTGCCATCTAATTGCAATTAATGCCAAAGGCCCATTCACTCCACGCACTTGTGAAAATTTATTTATACTAGGAGAAATGTGTGCAACTTATTGCTGCCCTCAGACAGCCTGATTGCCTGTGTGCTTTTGCTATGAAACACCTGCATTTATCAGTAAAGTAAAGAAAATAACCCAGGTGTTTGAAATCCGAGTACACCTAAGGCCTTCCATATAAATCAGCTTTTAATATATATTAAAGGAAAGATTCCTGGTGATTAATAACCTTTGCAGCTTTAAGAACGTTTAAAAAAATCACGCTCGAGTACCACATCACCATCCTTCCTGCACTTGGGAGTTTGGTTTCGCATGTTTGAACTAAAAATGTCAGTGAGCATGAAGACAGTTCTACCTCTTTTGTCTCAGTGTTTTCCAGTCCAAATCTATCCAACTTATGAGAAAGGAGATGTTTTCAAAGCCTTCACTAACAGCCTGGGCCTGAGGAATCAGTGCAGCCCTTGCTGGCTGATGGATAGTCACTAATACAGGTAGCTCTTCAGGCCAAGTCCTGCTCTGCTATTCCTGCATTATTCCAATTCTGCCATTGGGGATACATCAACCATTCCTTTTCCCTCTCTGATATACCAATATAAGCTTATAACTCCCAGCAATAATGCCGGGTGGATGTTCCCGGGGTGTTTCAAACACATGATTGCACCTGGAATTTGCCAGGTTAATGTGTGTATTTTATTTATCTGTTTTATTTCGCTCCACAGTACAGTTTAACTTTCCAGGTACGCCTGTGCTAGTGTGGGTACCTGATTTCACCAAGGCAGCACGTTTCCAGCAGCCTTTCTGCTCAGTCATAAAACAGCACAGTTTCAATATTCTGTGTTTATAAGATGGTGCCTCCAACTATTTGGATGATCTACCAGACAAGTTAAACAGTAGCAGGAGAGGCTACTTTAATCAGCTGTAATGTAATACATTACACACTTGTTATTCCTGGAGGAAAGACTCTTCTGCTAGTACACTAGACATGCAGATGAGCAGCAGCAAGTATCATACTTTAGAAACACTGCTGGCTTTTTCTCAGGAGTGAAGGAGAAGGGATATACTCTGAAAAAATCTGCTTGCAATCATAATTTTTTAAAAAAAAATTTTGGAAGGGAAGCATGTTACAGACAGCCTGACAAGTCCTCACTCTGTGGGAAGCGCTTCAGCTCAGCTAAGAATACGAGAACCATTAATTCCATGCAGCCATGAAATTCCCATTTTTCTCTGCTACAAGCATGTTGCCTTTTGCATCGGTGTAGAGATTTTCCCAGGGAAGAGGTGTGGTCAGAGGAGCTGCTCTTTCTTGCTGGTATAATCAGCCCTTGGAGCATTACTACCAGCCAGTGCTTGATTACTCAGAAAATGAAAAAGTAGCGTAAATAATTACTTGTTTGGATTTTTAATGCACATGCAAGCTGGCTTCCCTATTTTTCAATCAGACCCCGACTTCCAAGAGAATTTTTATGAATGAACCCCCAAAAATTGTGTCTTCAAGGTATTAGTTTGTGAAGCAACTGCTAGTCCTGACATGGGGACACTGCTCTGGTTGGACCTCCACTCCTTTGTCCATAAAAACCACTATAAATTCGTAGTTAACATAATTAACATAAACCATCCCCTTTGAGATTTGTGGGATACATAGGATGCATCCTGATGTTTTCTTGGTAGACCCAAGAGGAGTTCTCTCTTGCTGTGTCTGCCTGTCTCAGGAGCAGCTATGGTTTCCCCATTTGGACTGTGCAGATGTCACATGTAAGAGGCACTTGAAAAGAAAGTCACACCACAATTGCATGGGGAAAAAAAGGGCAGGCAGACCCTTTTCTGGTGGTTTCAGGTAATTCAGTGTATCGAGCCTCTTGCTGTTGCCACAGCATGCCCACTTTAAGCAACCACCTTGGAGCCAAGTGCTTTTTCTATTCATCACTAATTAAAATAACTTTTTGCATACACAAATCATACTTCACCATTTTCCAAACAGCAGCAGGGAAAGAGTATGAGCTGTCAATCAATAAAATGTTGATTTATCCCTGAAGTAATATTGCTTGCAGGAGGGTAAGACCATTGCTTTTTGCTGAATTCAATTTAAACTGCAGCACAGGCACTAATGATGCTGTAGATACTATAAAGAAGAAAGCAGAAGCATGCACACCTGGTTTCTGTCTCAGTGGAGGTTATGCATTATAGTGATTGATGTATGAGGTCCAAATTTACTGATAAACTAATTATATGATAAAGTACTTTGTGGGGCTCTTAAATTCCCCCATTGCGATTGTAGGAGAAGCAATAAAAAAGTCAATATTTGAAAAGAGTAACATTCTTAAAAGGTACATAATTAGACAAAAGGCAATGGGTGATTGAGTCTCCCTCCCCCAAACTGTATCTTTACACTCCCCATTTTATTCACGTAGTGTCTTGACCTGTTTTTGAATGAGAAAAAGGTCAAGAAGATATAATTTGGAATTCTTCTCACTTGGCTGTCAGGAAATATAAGCTAATCCTGATTACAAAAAGGACAATGCTATTGATGTACTCGGGTTTCGATGCTACAGGGTTTTTTCTGTTTAAAATTTTAATTGGCTGAAGTAATTTCTTATATCATTACAAGCATTTTATGTTTAATTATGTTTGTTCCTGTTTCCTAGTTACCTTTATTTGCTATGTTTTTCACATTAAAGAGACGGAAAATTCACGGAAATAAACTTTTCCAACTCAAGCAATGCTAAAAATTGCAGTGGACTATATACACAAGTTATATACACAGCCAGGCTTGCAGACACGGTGCATTTGTAGGGTGACTGGGCTATCATGCTGGGGCTGGTGGCTCCTGCATCTCAACCTCAAGGTTTACCTTGGTTCAGCCTACAAAGAGCTGCTGTAGTCCTGGTCTGCAAGCAGCTTGCTGGGTGACCAGAACAGGCCCTGTGCCCTAAATAGTGCAGGGTAGCTGCTCTTAATTTCAAGCATAATTTCACCTTCAGTGAACAACATTTCTTGAGAGGCCTTGCAACCTCATTTTAGCAGGGAAAGTATTAAGTGAAACAGCAAAGATGGGAATACAAACCCAAAGATGGGAATACAAACCCAAAGATCTTTCATTAGACGTGGTTTGTAGGCTGCATGTACACAGGATAAAGCAGGAAAACCTACTCTTTGAATCACAGGCACCAAAACCACAGCATTTTTCCTGAAGAAAATACCACTTAATAGCTCAGAATTGTCACCCTGCAGCTACAGCAAAAGTGATTTTAAAACTCTAACCAACAATTAAAATAATCGTTTTCTTCTCATGTCTGCTAAGGTATGCCAGCTTTCCATCACACGGCAGGATCTGTACCCTGAATCTTGTCCCGTGCCTTCTAATCAGGGATTTCAGTACAAGTTATGTGCATGAAACCGCTTCCCTGGCAGAGTTGTGTGGTAGGTGCAGATCAGCCTTTTGCAAACAAGGAAATGCGCGTGTCTGTTACACATGAATCTGTTAGGCTGCTCATGAACGTACTTGTTTGGTGAGCACGCCAGCCCTGGGTTTGTTGCTTGCCCCTGCTCATGTAGCTGTCTCTACTGGCATGCAGTGTTGTAGAAATAGAACGTCTGATATGTGGCAATTACCACCTGCACTGATGCACACACACATACACAAAATCCTCCCCAGCCAAACCTCTAGGCTTTTCTTTTGGGGTGTTGCACGAACCCCATGCACTGCTTGGACTCTCAAAGCACACACAAAGTCCCTCTTCCCTGTGCTGGAGGGCTGGGGGAAGCCAGGAGGATAACCCACCCTTCATTCTGACACCTGGTCCCATGGCCAGTGGCCAGCCCCATACTGTGGGGTGCAGGGCAGCTGCTGAGGATGATGGCACAGAAAAAAAAAAAGTGAGAACAAGAAAAAAAAAGTAAGGAGAGAATGAATCCAAGCCAGCAGAAACATTGAAAGTTTGGTTTGTCGTTTCCTGATGCTTTGACATTCACTAAAACTGGCAATTCATCTCCTGAGTGCCTCTGCCTTACTGCTGTTGTTTTGGAGGCATTAAACCCCCATTACCTGAGCAGAGAGCAAAGAGCAAAGTATCTGGCTGTGCCCAGGAGTATCCAGTGTAGCAGGTGTCTGGCGTGCGGTGCCTGAGCCTCCCTCCCTCACCCCTGACCTTCCTGCTAACAGCCCCGCCAAGGCTCCAGCACAGCAGACAGAAAAGAAGGCACGGGACAAGAACAGCAACAACAAAGATGCAGACCCTGAGGGAGCAGCAGACATGGGAAGGGAGAAGAAAACCCCCTCTTCCTCAAAGAGGTTGTGTGTGATTCCTTGGGACGGTGGAAACCTGAGCCAAGTGTGGAAAGATTAGATGGCTAGAGATGCACTCTTGTGACGAATCAGGCCATTGGAGCTCTAGGATTAAAGAAGATCAGAAAACTGTTGGTGCACTTGTGGGTGAAAGGTGGTGGGATTGACTCATCTCTCCTTTCCTCTAAGTATTCAGTGGGTTTCAACTAGATGCAATATAGTGGATTATTTTTAATATTTAAAGGGATCAGATTCCAAGGGGTTTATAAAGTAGCCAGGCACCTCATCAGAGCAGGTAAATGCCTTAGCAAACCCTCCTCAGTGCACAACTTTGGAGAGCTGATTTTGCGTGTGCGCTAAGAGTAAGCAAGCCCCAAAATGCCAGGTCTGCAGCCCTAGGAATGCTCTTTTGCAGTTTGTTTCTGTGGAAGCACCCCAGATCTCCTCTGACAGCCAGCTCCAGCACTGCCCTGGCCAGGTGCAGCAGCTCAGCGGCAATAAGGGATGCACAGCAAACAGCTGGGGCGGGGAGGGGAGGGGAGCATGGGCTTGGCACCAGGGCCTGCAGCTGCTCCGGGGTGCCCACCACCCACAGGGTCCCGCTCCAGCCAGGAGCTGGCAGGAGGGATCCTCCTTGGGCACGCAGAAATCCTTGGGAATGCAAAGCATGCGTAAACATTAAATAGTTCTTCTGGTTCTCCTGCCCCTCAGGACTTTCATATTAACATGTTTTATGCTGCACTTAGATGGTTGTCTCCATCCTTCCGAAGAGGTTAAGGTACTTTGGCTCCATCCCTTTTCAAAGCTGAGCCACATCAATGCTTTAAACAAGCTGATATGTTTAAAGATAAATTCAGGATATTTTTTCTTTAAATAGCATATTGAGCTATTTCACCTAAGAAACAAAACCTAAGATTTCAAAATATTTTCTATGTTAACCACCTAAAGCATTAAAGAGAGAAGTATCTGCAAAACAGTAATATTTTTGTTAATTGCAAACTAAAATTATCGGTGCAGCAATAAATATTAAAAAGAGTCCTCAAAATGAAACTCAGATCCTGTTAGGTTCTCCTCCCGCAGTCACTGTGACTTGTGGCTCAAGAAACATGTACTGGATTAGTCACATTAAAGCAAAAATTTCCCTTGACTAAAACATTTCATTTGTATGGTAATTTCTGATTATTGAATACTTGGGACTGTTAATCCCTCGGTAATTGAATGAGTGGAACCACGTTGTGTGTAAATGTTACCACATTCCACTCTGGAGATCGATAGGCAGCCACGTGTCTGTCCAGAGCTGTCATCTGCCCAAATAAAAGGAATGCTCGGCTCACCTGTGGCAGAGGCGTGCCCAGGTGGTGCTCACCCACTCCTCAGCGTCTGCTAATACACAAAAAATGCAACAAAGGTGATGCAGTCCTCCCTTCCTCTGTCCTTCCACTGCAACAGCCAGCTCCAAAGAGCAGGGATTGCACAGGGGCTGTTGTCACTCTGCCTTGGCCAGATGAAATTATTTCATTGATTGCACGGCAGAATTGCTTTAAATAGTAACTAGTGCCAGTACAGCTGGAGTTTTTTTTGGTGCTACTATTAAAATATTATTTTCCTCCTCTCTAGTACAGTATGGGGGTAGTTGGATGCATAGCTGGTTCTCTCTCTGCAGCATGTGATGTGCTCAGACTATCTTTTATAGATGCAGAGAGATGGGAACAAAACATAGGGTGGATATATGTCTGTACACTCGGGAATTCAAAAATCCTGAAATATCGATCCAGAAAATCAATACAAATTTTAAGCTATTTTAAAATAACTTTCCCCACGTTCCACATAATTTCTCAAATGGGGAAACATAAAACACATTGATTTCTCTGCCCCAGCCTGCCCAAGGTCAGGGTGGCTTTTGAGGGGTAAGGTGTGGTTGGGCCAGGTGCATCCAGCAGCATGGCCACCACCACAAAACCCATTTGAACACAATCTGAAGCAATCTTGCATTTTGATGCTCAAAGCCCCTGTGTTTTTAGTGTTGGATATGACTCAAAGAATACCCAAGTAAAATCTACCCCTGGCTTTGGCAAGACATTTAGTGGGGCCTCGGTGGTTCAGGACTTGTGCCATTAGAGTATAAACTCATAAACAACATAATATACATTCATTTTCTGGACAATGTTTATTTTTCGTGTAGTTTATACATCTGAAACATAAATGCTTACAAGGGAGTGTTTTAAACACCTCTTTGTATTTCATTAGTTGGCTGTTTAATCTGCTATAATTTATTGCAAATTGCAGTTGTACTATATGGCCTCGTGGTGCCTTTACTTATTTGAACATAAACACCACTGAAGTCAGCAGGAATGCAAAGTTTTTACATCAGAAGGGAGCCAAATGCTAGATTTTCAGCAAGGCATTAAACCCCTTATTTTAGACTTTTGTTATCTTTCTGTTTGATGCTTTACCCTGCTATGTGCTCCAAGCAGAATCATTTTCCCTTACAGGCATGTATAGCTTCTCCCCCTTTGGTTTCTTAATTTGGGTTAGATCCCATAATATGAAAAGTATACTCAGATATTGCACCTAGAGCACACTGATGAGACCTAAAGAGCTCTTCTGTGAAGGGAATTAAGATCAAAAAGAATGTGGAATTTAAATATTCAACATTTCTTCTTGGATATGAAACAGAAAAATTGTTTTGATGCAAAAGTTCTTGTGACAGAATACGTTACTTGGGCTCTGAGACCATATTAGGAAAAAATGGCTTTTTTATATAGGAATTGCACTCCTTCATATGGAAATTATGACATTTTGTCTATTGCCTCTTACTACAACTGTTTAAAGGATCTGTTAAAAATATTCTTTTAAGAAGTTGTATCAAGATAAAAGAAAGTAAATAAGAGCCAGTACCCTTTTCAGGCTTATTTCTGGTTAGTTTCTGGATTTAGATCCTGTTAGCTGCCAGAAAATTGCACCAGCTCCCAGAGCTGGGGAAGCAGATAAGTGACCCCACGATTCAGTCTGCAGTTTGGGTTTGCTGTGCTTTTGTCAGACCCTCGCAGCAAAGGAACGTGGCGCTAATTCCATGAACTGATGGGCTTGCAGAGACTGGGGAAAGGGCTCAGCCTGAGTGCTGACACCAACCAAAGACAGGCAGCTGAAATACACATTCTCATGGCCTGAAGAACCGGTACTGAATTTAGCTGATTGGTGTTTAAGTAACCATTAACCTTCACTAGCACCCCAGGAAAGGCAGGGACTGGGAGGGCAGGGAGCTCCCCCCGCCCAGGCTTCAGGGAAAGGGGCACAGCACAGCTGCAGAGGGCTGAGGGATTGCCAGGCTGCTTGTTGGGCAGGCAGACTTTCACCCTGTGCTCTTCCACACTAGGCAAGCCTCAGAGCTGTTTCTTTTCCACCCAAGCACTGCTCCCCTGCTGTGGGAGGGCTCCAGCACTACCCATCACTTTGCTTGCCCTCCACCTCCAGGGCTCCCACACCTCCTGGCTGGCACAGCCCACGGGGCCCAGGAGCCCTTCCCTGCAGGCAGGCTCTGGGGCTAACGAGAGCCCCGGGCAGCTGCCACACCTCTGCAGGCTAGGGAGGTGAGCCAGTACATCGCTTTGGTCCTACCTTGTTGCTCTTGGACAGGCTGATGCATCCAGAGAAAACAATTTGGAAAGGTCCATCATCTTTGGCTTTTCTCCTGGCCTGAAGTGTACACCTCACGTTAGCCTGAATTTCTTCCCCGTTTTGTCCCTACAGAAAATGAACAGGAAATTCTGGCCATTTCAAATTAACTTTCTACGTTTGTCTTTTTAAGGACTTTTAGCCTTCTTGTCAGATGCTTTGGCTTCCTTAAAATTTGGGAGCCAGCAGAATTTTCTTGAGGGACTGCTGCAGAAATACTTTGAAGGGAAAGTAGATGATAAAAATAACTATTAGGTGCCAAAGGCAGTGGACTGGGAATTGACAGCTCTTCTTAAGTCAGAGACACTTGTGTCTTTAAAAGAGCTCAAAAAAAGAGGTGAGAAAAGCAGAGGGTATGCAGGGCTAGGACCACGGCTGGACAGCTGCCTGAGTCCAGGTGAAGGATTTGGGGAGAGGCAAACAACAGGTGGTGGGCAGGAAAAGGCTGAGAACAGATCTGCCTGGGGAACAGGCCGTGGATAGGGTGACTGCTGCAGGAGCAAACGCCACACAGAAAGGAAAGAGGTGAGTCTAGGATTAAACTTTACCTCTTGCTACCGCCAGGACCTTCGTGAAAGACTTACACACAACAATTAAACCCCTCAAAAAGCAGAACCAGGGAACAATCCTAGGATTTAGTGCTTGTTCCCTCAGAAGAGGACAAGAACAAAACATGTGACAGAGGTTAGTCATGTCACTTAGAAAGGTGTTCAAAAACCTTTCAATGAATGATGAGTGTGGTGCAAGCACTTAAAATACCTTAGTAAATAAACCAAATTTGGGGCACAAAAAGACATTAGTATGGAAAATGCTGTAAGATTCACTCCTTCTGTGGGTGACTCTATGACCAATAGATGCAGGAGGTTTCTTTTCTCTCTGATGCAATAAGTTTTCAGCAATATAATAAAGGGTCTCACACTTCAGGCTACAGCAAGAGACTTGTACAGTAGCAAAAGACACTTGAGCTGTATCATCATCCACTGGAAAATGTCAAACCTAGAATTTAGCCTCGTTTAAAAACTGCTAAGTCTTTTTGTTTTCCTGGTCAATACTATATAATCAGCTATCTGCTTACAAAATTCAGCCAAATATTCTCTCAGATGGTTTCATAGACTCCTGGCAGGTGTGAGTGAACATACATTTTACAGAGCAAACCAACACATAAGCAGCTCCAGTCTCTTGACCTCTGTTCTTGTCTCTTGCTTCACCCCATTCTCAGTAGAGTTGGTTGGGTTTCAAAAGGTATTTGCTGTCAGAAATCAGCTGCCTTTTTTTTTTTCTCTTTGCTAGCCACCTGTTTACCTGAAATCCATTAAATCCATTGTCTTTTCATGATATTGTTTGGGTTTGAATCTGAATATTTTATCAAATATCATTGTCAGATTATTGATGATAGCTTTAGACAGAAGTACTGAAAGTCTGTTTGAATGTTAAACAATATAGAACTCAGTTTGGGTTGAAAATGCTGGAAAAAAATTAATTTTGAAATGTCAAATATCTTCCCAGCTCTGTCTGCCTTGACAATGTGTGGCCTTTTCTGATTCCTGAGAGAAAATCTGAATGGGAGCTAAGTGACAGATGCAGAGCTACTTGTGGGCCACCATACAACCTCCTCCTACTGCTGTGGTTTCAAGGGGTGAAACACGTGAAAGGATAAAGAAACCTGAATGCAGGATGAGGGCTGAAGTCAATACTCTGACATTTCCATAGCTGTGCAGGTTTAGTGTCTCTAATGTGAGAATAATACACTGCTAGAGTCAGTATGTTATGTCTTGTCTTAGACTTGAGCAGTAACCACCTAAACACGCTCCATCGTTCTCTTTCCATTCTCAAACATTTCTTAAAAACATATCCTTCAGATAAACAACTGTGAACTTTGTGGTTGGGTTTTTCTCTTTTTTAAATGTATGGTATATTTCACCTTATTCAGTGCCCGGGGGGAGCTTGGTGCCACCTCTGTAGAGCTGATGGACAAAGGGAGGGGAAGCTGCCTGGAGGATGTGCCACACAGCACACAGGCTGCACAGGAACTTGGCTTCTCTCTGGGCTACCAAAGGAGCCAGCCCGGCTGCTCTTCCCCCGTTTGCCTTTGAAGAGCACACGCACACACACACACACACACACACAGGGAACCCCCAGACACTGCCTGTGTGCCAGTTCTACTCTTGCCAAACAGATGAGAGAAAAGTTTATCCTGAAGCCTTCCCACTGCCAGGGTCCCTTCCACCTCAGCATGCCTCACCCTTTTTTTTTTTTTCCAACTGCTTCAATTTGCAGTTTACCATTTGTTATAATAATGGAGTCTAGTGAGAAGCCTGTGGCCCCATAAACTTTGGACATAATTTTAACTGTGTCAGCTTTAAAAAGTCAGTGTCTGCCTCATCAAAGGGCAATCATGTCCAATGTGGGTGTCTCTGTCAATTGTGTTTTGAACTGCAGCAATAATCCAACCAAACCATGCAAAGAGCTTCTCTACACCCACATTTCTTAATTATCATCATGAGACTGAGGTAGCTGAGACCAGATCTATAATGTTTTCTGGATGTCAAAATGCCCACACACCTTCTGTAATCCTTGTGCTACCAGCCCCCTTTCATATTGCTTTTAGCTGGTCCATCTAATTATCTACTGCCATAACTTTTTACTGCATTATTCCCAAATCCCACAAAGGCTCTGTTTAAGAAAAAAAGAAACAACTGGTCTGATGAGACCTCCTTAATGGAACAATCCTATTAACATTTTAGTGCATGATAAACCCCTCTTCGCCCCTTTCAGAAATGAACCATTTTTCTTACAGCCAGGCAAGACCTAGGGCCTTGAAAGTCTGCATACCTTGCATCCATAAACAATGCCATTTCTCGGGAGCTTTGGGGTCTACTGTCCATTTGGAGAATAAATAACTTCGTTATTTTCACATGTGCTATAGTCAATAAGGATCTGGAATGGGAAAGTAGCAAAAATGTTATGACTTAATGAACATCTTGCAAAATCATTCTTGCCAAATGTCAAAATAAATTGGAGGCCAGAGCGTTTGGTTTATGCTTGTTAAATTGGGGGTTTGTGTGCTATTTTGGGAAGGGAAAAAAAAAAAAAAGCCAGGCCACACCATGAAAAGGCAGGGGGGAAAGAAACTATACACCTGGCCACTTAGGGCAAGGCTTGGCCCATCACAGCCCCAGCCCAGTGCTCCCCACAGGGGACAGCCCTCAGCCTCCCTGCCAGCAGAGCCTGTGGCTGTGGGGACAGCCCTCAGCCTCCCTGCCAGCAGAGCCTGTGGCTGTGGGGACAGCCCTCACCCTCCCTGCCAGCAGAGCCTGTGGCTGTGGGGACAGCCCTCAGCCTCCCTGCCAGCAGAGCCTGTGGCTGTGGGGACAGCCCTCAGCCTCCCTGCCAGCAGAGCTGGCTCCGTGGCACTGCCCTGGCCCCAAGGCTCTGCAGCAGCCAGGGAAGGGCAGGGGCCAGGGCCCCCAGCCCAGCCTGCCCCCCAGCACACACGGCCATCCCTGCCCCTCTGGGAGCACCAGTGCCAGGGGAAAACCATCACACCCAGCTCGAAGGACTTCTTCCATCAGGGCACCGTGAATTCCCGCTCTGCCACGGAGTGACAACAGGAATAACGGGACTGGAACCAGGTGTGCTCCTGCTGGAGACTCCTGGGAGATGCCTGACCATTGCCACGGGTATCCCACTGGATATCCCACAGTCCTGGCACAGACGGACTGGGAAAGCAGGTTCTGCCTGTCTTGCAGAGAGTTTTCTGTTTGTCCAAGCAATGAGTAGCGCGAAAGGTCTAAGTTTAGAAATACCTACACAGCTGAGGACCTGATCCTTTGAACACCAAAGCGTGTCAGCTGTTTTCCCTTGGAGATTGCCTCAGGAAAAGACCCATTAGGATTACATGATAAGTAAAATTATTCCCATACTTACATGGCTGGGAAAATAGGTCTCTCCAACTGCATATTCAAAAGGAGATCAAAGCTATATTGTTCTTTTGCAGTTAGATTTTGATTTATTTATGTTTTTCCCCATTATGTACTTGTTACAGAAGCACCAAGAGGCCACAGGCCCGTGCTTCTTACTTCACCTCCACATCTAGCAATGGGAGTGCCATGGAAGTGCCTGTATTTCTTGCTCCCTGCATGAAAATGTGTGGATACACATATGTGGCTTTCACTTATTTCACTTCACGACACAAGGAGGGGGGAAATCTTTTTCATACACCTACATCTACCACAAAGCAACTAAGAATAGAAGCAATATTGAGACAGATGGAAATGTTAATGGTGACAGCTCACAAGCAAGAATCACACATTTGTGAAATAATGAAATGGGTGGGCAGTTGTTATATGAACTCCATGTCAGTCGGTATGTTTTCCTGGCTGTAACTTTGCAAGAGTATGCCTCAGAGATATTTTCAGTTCATGGGAGAAGCCAGTGCCCTACCCTGCACCTTGCTGCTGGCATGTGGGTGTAGGAATTCACCAAAGGTGGCGAGCAGCCTGCCAGTGACCCTGCTCATCACGTGCCCTGGGGGCTGCGGGGTGTCCCCGGACATTTCCCTGCCAGGGCACTTCACTGCTCCTCACAACGTGGTGGGAGAGACGCAGAAAGGAAGTGTGAAAATACTTGGAAAACCAAACATGAGAGAAACATGGGATACCCACACTTGTTTCAAAATCTTCCAGGCATACAAGTATTGCCTTTTCTTTTGCATTTCATCTGCCCATGTTCTGCAGTCCCCATTATTAGCTGGACTTGCTTACCACAAATGAAAATGAGCATTACAAAACCAGTCCTGCATTTCCCCATTCTTCCTTCCTAGTTCTCCATGCCCCCAAAGCCATCAAATCCATTTTAAGGACCACTTTCACGAGCCTGTTTTTGCTAGCCCCAGTTTCTTAGCCCCAGTCTAATGTTAGCTCAAAGGGGAGGGAGCTGTGAAAGTGTCTTTTCAGACATATTTTACCTTGCACTACCTGTCTCATTCCCAAGGTCTAGAGAATCTACTGATTTTCAACAACTTTGATAGGTCCTGTTTCTTGCAGACGCTGTTTACTGCACTTGATGTTACTATTTTTTGCCAGAGGAATGAACTAGTTCTCCTGAAATCTTATGGATGCTCTCTTTGTTTGCATATCTGATTAAAAAAATTCTAGCAGCTACATCTTCAAGTGCTTAGTGGTGATTTACTACAATGATTCATGGTGAGACTTACAGCTCCGAGGAAAATCTGTCCCTCAGGATCTATCCACCTTTCCAGAATTCCTCATGGCAGGGCAACCATATGCCACTGTATTTAGGAAGCAACTTATGGTTACTGAATGGCAGCCAGTCTGCATTTTCTTAGTGCCTTTCTAAGAGCTCAACAGCATTAATGTGATAAATTAAAAAAAAAAAAAAAAAAAGGACTTGCAGTACAAAGCCAAATGTATGCATCCAGCCACCTCAGATTAATGAAATGCTAGACATTAATCCACTAGCATACATGCCCGTGAATGTTGGCCACTAAAAATAAATAGTGAGAAATATCAGACCGTTTGAAACAGGAAATTGTTGAGCAATCCTGAAAATCAAAAGGTTATCCAAATGGTGAGCTGCTGAGAATGGCAAACTTGCACAGAGATAACGCCTGTGTCAAATACCATATATAATAAAAACCATCTCGTGCTGGACACTGACACCTGGCAGACACCAAACCACTGAAGACAACACTCGTGGTACCAGGCAAAAGAAAACTTTAAAGAAGAGGCCAAAAAAGGCTGCCACATCAAAACTTTGGAGGATGAAGACATATTCCAAGGAGATCGGCCATTTTACAGAATCATAACTGAGATAAAAGAGATGAAAGGTGGTGATGAACCACCACCAGAGCAGTGACAGCTCCTGGAGAAACAGGAGATACTAAAATCAATAAAGCTACTTGCAGATTAAGGTATGAGTCACCACGATGGGACCAAATGTGGCCCGTGTCATTTGTTAGCAGCCGTCCGTCCCATGCGTCTCTGCAGAGAACGATCAGAATTCCAGAGAAACATGGCAACAGAGGCAGGAAGGGAAATGCTGGAGTTTTTTAAGAGCTGGCAAGAAAGTAATGGGTGCAAACTTAAAATACAGGAAGATACACAAAATTATGCATGGACTGGAAAATTCATATAACTAGAAGCTCCTTGACAACCTCCTAGATAACAGAAAAATTTATTTTGGGAAGTGGGTAGATTTTTAGTAGGGCTCATCAACCTCTAGTTCAGAGTGGATATATCGAAATATTAGCTCTACCACATTACTTTTTCCTAAGTGAAAAAAGGCCAGAGGACGTTTCATTATGAATTTAATGAAACCAATACTGCAAATCCTGAGTGTGTGATTGTCACCCAGCCTCCTGACGAAGGATGCTGCTGGGACCTGGCTCTTCTCTGGCTCCTCTCTCCTGGCCTTACAGCTGCTAAGAACTGCCTCCTATGGCACCCTGGCAGGTATCCCCAGCAAACGCCAGTTCTCCAGGTGGAAATGGAAAAATCCACGGAGGGATCCTGCCCGCTCCCTTCTCCGGCCGGCCTTGGGGGGTAAGGGAGCACGGCGCTAAGCCAAGGCCGCCGGTAGCGCATCTCCCGGCGAGGGGAGCGGCCGCTTTCCGTCACCGCAGAGCCCCGAGCCGGGCACGGCCGCAGCAGAGGCGGCAGGTGACCGACTTGGGTGCCGTCCTTGCCACCTCCATTTTGGCTGCCGCTGCGCCGGTGTCCGGTGCGGCTCCGGTGCTGCCGTCCAGGGGCTGCCGCCGAGGAGCCGCTCGGGGCCGCGGGGCGGAGGGGGCGGGAGCGGGGCGCATCCCCGGCGCCCCCATCCCCGCGGCGCCGCGCCCCCGTTCCGCAGGACGGTGCCTCCGGGGGGAGGCNCGCGGCCGGGATTCCCCGGCGGAGGAGCGCAGTCTGGCGGAGCGGGCGGCGGGGACGGCGTGGCTCCGTGCGGGCTCTCGGTGCAGGAAGGCGCTCCCCCGGCAGCGCGGGGAGCGGGGGAGGGGGATGCACGGCCCCCGAGCAGAGCCGGAGACCCCCTGAGCCTCTCTACCTGCGAGCGCTGCTGCTGCCGCCGCTGCTCCGCCAAACTGCTGACTTTCCAGAGCTTATTTTTAGCCCGGAGACTAAATATTATTAGCTACATTTCTACGTAGGAAGAATCGGAAGCGCGGGGAGGGGTGGGGGGAGGCACTAGAGATAGGGAGGGAGATGAGCAGAAAGCTTATCCGAATGATCTCCAGTTGGGGGGGCTGCGTTTGGGTTTCAGGCTTGCCAAACGCACACACACACGCGCGCACACACCATTAATTATAGCAAAGTAGATGCGGATATTGGATCATCAGCAATACATGCACGGCTCTCCCTTTGAGCCGTAGGCTGCGTATACAGAGGGTCAGCTAATCTCCGTGTAGGTAAAGATCAGCTGCGTCCCTTTATCTGTGAAAGATCAGTCCCGCACAGTGCCAGCTAGAGCTCAGCTGCATCTCTTTAGCTATGCAAAATCAACTTGCATCCTTAGCCAGGAGGAAAAAAAAAAAAAAAAATCCGTCGCATCTGCTGCTCTAGGTAAAGATCAGTTGCATCTCTGCCCAAAGCATGCACACACACATAGACGAGATTCCCAGGTTAAATCAGGCACAACTTAAGTTAACTCGTAGTTAAATTTCATCCAGCTTTTCCTTCCTTCTCTAGCCCTCACACACAGAAAGCAGCCAGCAAGGAAACAAAACTAGGCGAAGAGCAGGCACCCATCCCCGCAGCACAGAGAGGGAGAGGCAGGAGCCAGAGGGGCCGCCGGGGGTGTCCCCCCTCTGCTTACCTTGGTTACAGCTAACACCACGAGCAGTGGCTAGATCGCGGAGATAAATACTGGCATTTCCCAAAGTTGACACCGACAAACCAACC
>VWZV01014830.1:66568-86962 GCA_013397155.1 Irena cyanogastra | reverse complement strand
GCCCCCCCGGGCAGCCCCGAGCCCCCAGCCCCCCCGACGGCAGGGACAGCCCCCCTGCGCCCAGGGACCGGGCAGGGGCCAGCCGGGGAGAGCCGAGCGCCCGGCCGCCACAGCCCCAAGTTTGTCTCTCACACGCGCCGTTTCCATCGCAGCCCTAAATCAAAGAGCGTCGCAATTAAAGTTACATCGTCTAAAACACAATTCTGCCGGCCTCCGCGGGTTACGCTCTTCGGCGTATTAAGTACTAGAAAGCCGAGCCCGTGATATTAGATACTGTCGTTAAGCAACATCTCAGGCTTTTTGTTGTAGTTGTTTTGTTCTTCTCTCCAGGTATTAAAAATAAGCTTTTTTGGTAGGTACTCACCATTGTTTCTTTGCTGTCCTGGAGACAGAAGTGGTTTAAAATCCAGTCTCTCCAACAGATGCTGGAAGGTAATGTGTCTTGTTTGAAGTCATCATGTGAGAACTTCTGCTTTGCTCAGTGGATCGCCCACCACTTGGTGTGACTTATGAATCTAATAACCCTTTGCAATATCCGCAAGCTTAAACTCTCCACCACCTTGGTGCCTACAAAAGACAGAAAGCAACTGGCAGGGAGTTTTAAAAACCTATAGATTTACGCAAACGCCTTAGCTCAGAGTCACGTTTCCCTCTGAGTTCTTACGTGATCTTAATGAATGAGAGGGGTTACCAACCAATACAGTATAAAACGTGATCGCGGCCGCCTCCCAGGAAACCGGAGTGGGACAGTAAGTTCCCGAGGAAAGTCCTGGCCGGACTGCAGCCAGCCCCGGCTCCCACCGCCCTCCTTCCACCGCCCGGCTCGCACCTGGGGCCGTGCAAGACGAGCCGGCTCTGGAGATGTACGCTCGGGACAGGTAAGTGAGCGTTTGGGGGGCTGTTTGTTTGTTTGTTTGTTTGAATGTCACGTTCACTGCGCCCTCACGGGAAGTGCTCCAGGGACTTGTTGCATACTAGGTCCTGCCACAAGAGGAGCGTGGCACAGTTGCCGAGACGAGTTCCTTTCGGAAACCCCTGCCTTTCCCGAGCTGCGACTTGCCGCACACTTTTGCTCCCCCTGCTCCCTCCGCCCTCGCCGGGAGGCGCATCCCGGGGGCGGGCTGCTCCGCCGAGCCGCGCTGAGCCCCCGCCGCCGGCACGGCAGAGGCGAGGGGAGCGCATCCCCGGCATCTGCCTTTGCTTTCCCCTTCTCCGCTCCCCTCGGGGCCGCGGCAGCGCCCCGACTCCGCCCGTGATTTCTATCGCTGAGTCCATTCCGCTCTGCTTGCGCCGTGAGAGCAGCCGCACACCTGGGCGCGACTGCAGCCTCTTTCCCCGAGGGAGGTGGCCGAGCCCCGGGATTACTCCTGCCAGGGCTCCCAAAGTCCCGTCCCCATTTTGCCTTGGCATCTCGGGTTTATTCCCAGCGCCTGCCCTGGCTCCGAGAGCCCGCGGGGAGCGGGGCAGGCAGGGCTTGGGAGCCGGTGGGGCGGGTTTCCTTGCCTTCCAAGGGGAATTGCTGTCAACTGAACCCGGACTTGCCAAAGTTTATGGGTGCTGCCTCTCATAAGAAAAAAGAGACCAAGACCGAGGAGCTCCTCGTCCACTCCCGTTCTCTCCTGACTGAATGCTGGAACTGCGTTTGCGGGTCATTTCTCTCCCAAGGGCCCGTTCCTCCCGCCCCCCGACTGCCCGGCACCTCTGCCTGGGAGCCAAAGCGAGCAGCCTCTTCCATGACAACCATCTATGTTGATCCATGCAATAACCAGCAGATGCTGCCCTAAGACTGGTACAGCTGGTACTTTCCTGCCTCGGCTGTCCTGGGGACGAGGTGTTAGAAGAAAAGTCAAGTGGTTTCCAGCAAAGCTGCCCTGAGGAGAACCACGGAACCCCTTCGGTGCATCACACCCTGCCCGTGTGCCATGTGCAGGCAGAGCCTGCCAGCAAGTGCTGCTGCTGTAACACTGCACCCCACAGAGCACCCTACCACCGACTGGGTGTCACCCGAGACACGGCCTCGAGCACTGACCACCAGTTAGGAACCTGAAGTTTTCTTCCAACAGCCGGAAGTACTCATAGTTAGTGTTAATACTGGTCAGGAATACCAGTTCAAGTGGCATTAAAGTTAAAAAAAAAAGCCCAAGTGTTTCAACAAGTGGACTTGCAATGAGTTCTGCTTTCTCCCATTCTTCTTAGTAATTTGCCCCTGCCTGTTCCTCAGGGGAATAAAATAATTTGGTAATATCTACTTTGGGTAGTAACTTGCGCCATTGACGTTTTGACTACATAAACACATACCTAAATCTTAAAGGTTTCTGAGTCCTCAGAACCACTCAGTCCTGTGAAGTCCTCAGTGTTTTATAGAGATGGATGCAATACATTTACAAGGATGCAATATAATTTAAAATTTATTTCTACATACTTATTTTAGACCTCAAGAAACACAGTCTTTCATTGAGAAAGTAATTCCCTCTGTAGCACTTGTAAGAAAGTACTTTGCAGCACTGTTCCTCCCCTACTTCTCATTTCATTAACTTCTAGGTATCTTCATTTTCTGATGAAGGTCTCAATTGTTAAAGATCCCCAGGAGAAACCTTTGGTGGGTCACAGTATCATATTGACGTAATAATGTTAGATTTACAACAGAAGTCCTTCCCCAAAGGTTCCCAGGAGATGCACAGCAGGAAGCAGCACGGTGTCATTCCAGCCCTGTGCAGATGGGGTTTGCCAGCAGTGGTAAGGCAGGGTCACGCCTGGGAGAGCTTGTGTTTGCCGGGGTACCTGTCGGGGTGCCACGGGAGACAGCCACCAGCAGAGTCGCTTCTTTGGACAGCTAACTAGAACAGCTCCTGGTCAGTATTGCTGCTCAACAACCAGCTCCGCCCACCTCCCTGGGGACAGGTGACAACTGATAACATCTCATTCTCAATGGGCCGAATTAAGCATGCGTTTGCTGAAGGAATTGCTTTAGATAGCGTCAATGTAATTAACGGAATGGACAGGCGCTGCAATCAAGGGAACGTACAAAAGTGTATGGAAAAACAAAAGGCATTGGTAGGGTAATAGGGGATGCTATGGACAATGGGAATTACCTGGCAGAAGACGAGTAGGAGGAGGCAGTAGGAAACCATCAGAGTTCCTTCCTTGTAGTGGCATTCACCGGGGAGAGAACAGCCCAAGTCATTCTGCTGGGCCAGAGCTGAAGTTGAGGCACCAGTCACTGCACCAGTCAATCCTCTGTCAGGGATTCCTGCAAGAAGGGCATAAGAGATGACTAGAATTAAACCTGAATGCCTGTTGAGTTTCTAGACATTTCCTCCTTTCCCTATGCCTTGTTTCCAGCTATGTTTTTTATCTCTAGAAGATCTTATCCCCAGGCCATGGGAGACCCAGCCATGAAAAATCTCCTGACGCAGACACTTCAGTAAAAGCTGAAGCGGTGAGTAGAGTTCAGCCCATTATTCAGAACTGATGATCAGGTGGTCCGTTTACAGGCTGCTGAAATAGAATAGCTGTTGGCATTTGCCAGAATGACACGGCACAGCATTTGCTGTGGGCAGGTAGTTCGTACATATAAGGCAATGTACAGCTCTTGTTCCAAGTCTGTTTATCTTGGAATCACATTGTTACCAGATGAAGTATACAGCTGCAGGACCCGACTTCAGCGGGGACTACTCATACGTAAATAGTGACATGACTGTTTAGCAGATGAGGCCTAATTGAACGGGAATCAGCCATACATTTTCCTTCTCTTAGACAAAACAATGTGAAAGATACTGCAGGAACATTGCTACAAAGTCACAGTGCCTTAAATCACCCTGTGAGACACCCCAAAATCCTAAACAAGCTGCAGAGGTTCTTTCCCTGCCTTAAAACACCTTAGAAAATGATGAGCTGTTAGTGGTTGGCTTTCTCACAGAGTTGAAAGACTACCAAAAGGTGTGGATAATTGCTGAACACCAAACCGCTAGGGTGCTAAAAGACACCTTCCATTCATTAGGTACAGCTGCTCCTTCAGGGACCACTGAAAACCTGCCTCAGACACCAACATTAGCAATCTGAGCAGAATCAGAGGATAGCAGTAGCTGTCAACTTCACAGCGATGCTCCTGAAATAAGAGCAGTGTGACATCATCGCTGGTGTGAAACGGGGCTGCCAGCCTCTCTCCACGCCAGCCATCGAGTGGTGCGCTTGCAGGGAAGGTCCCCCGGGGTGACGGTGTGCTGGCTCTGCTGGTCACCTCCTGCTGCCTCCACGGGCGGATCTGGCACCTGCCCTGCGCTGCCTGCAGGGCGAACACCAGCCTCCCGCTAGCATTTAGGGTAGCCTCCCATCAAGCGCTGACTTTCGGTGCCTGATTTCCTCCTCCTGCAGATTATCTTGCTCTGATATTTCCATCTTTCCCCTGATCTTCGCGCTGCAAGTGTTAGCAGTCTTTCACTCTGCCTCCTCCCTCCCTGGAAGTTTTCCTTTCTTTCTGAGCCTACTTGCCTTCCAAGTGCGTATATTCCGTGCTGGTAACATGCAGATGAACATCGTAGTCATGATCCCACTCAGATACTAAACAAGCCTCCCACCAATGCCTTGTCCTCCTTTGAAGCGCTGGAACATTTCAGCTTGCTTTCAGCCTCCTGGAAGTGGCAGGAAATCCTCCGGAGCAGACAGGCAGCAGCACACGTGCCGGCTGCGGTTGTAGCTCCGGGAAGGGCTGGTCACGGGCTGACTCCCGGAGCCTGCGGGAACGGAGGGGGAGATTCCCACGGGACAGGGGTGGGCGCAGAGCCAGCGCCGAGCTTGGGCTCCGGCCCACCCCAGCCCACAGGAGAAGGGCTTCAATGTCACCAGCAGCGGCAGGTATTCTGCACGTGGACTTCTTCTAAGATTACAAGTTGTGCCAAGCTCACATTCACGTTTGGTAAAACCAGGGGAGCTCAGGATGCTTAAGAAGAGCCAGCCCTGCTACCAGTGAGGATAAATCAGGGTTTCCATCATCCCTGCTGTCTGAAGCAAACACCTTGGCCAGCATTCCTGGTCTCTGGAGGCAGCAGCAGAGGCTGCAGTGGGAGGACAGGCACCAGGGCTGACGCGGGGTCTGTCACCACTGAGTCAGCCAGCAGCGTGCTGATCCTGGGCAAATCCTCTGCTCTGCACTTCCAGCTGTCTGTGGGTACCCCCACATCCCTCTCACAGCGGAGTGGGACTGTAGCAGCACTTCAAGAACAGGTCTGAGAGCTTTGCATTAATTATTTGCCCTCAACCTATAGTAAAAAAAAAGCACTATTGGAGAAAAGTTTTGCCTAAACTGTTTCTGTCATTTATGGAAAAAGTGTGTTTCAGGAAAACTTCTAGAATTAAGGTTTTGTTTTTCTCAGACTACCACACATGCAAATGGAGTTCAGTATTTGTGTGGCACTCATTTAGGTTAGCTGGAAAAGACAGGAGATGAGATAAATGTAATGGAAACTATTGGCCCATGTAAGTTCTCCTGCCTGACCTGAGCAAAATGAGACACTGGGTATCTCTTACTAGAAGAAAACCAGAGATAGGGAGAGAAATCAGAACCTGGAGAAAGAGAAACATGACAGCTGTAATCTGTTACTATTGCAACCTGATTATAGGATTCATTGACAAGGTGGGGGACCCTTTCTTTTGGCATTAAAGTCTACACCTTGCTTCATGTAACCACAAGAATATATCTCCAGGCATGTCAGCCTTTAAAAGAGATTTTTCCTTCAATCTTCTTTAAAGATAAAACATACAGCATGACCACGAACAAAATAAGCTACACCCCCACCTCACCATATTTTTAAATGCTGCTATGTGCAGTCCTGAGTTAGGAAGGAAAAGCAGCACTCTCAGTACAGAAATACCCCTCTACAACCATAGGGGACTAGCCTTAATTGTACATACAGGTGAAAAGTAAACACCTACCTTAATTCCCCTCCAAAGTTAATGTTTATGAGGAAACCACCTTCCAAACCACATCCATCTACTTCTCAGCAGCCAAACACCCTCTCAGCTTCCATGGCAGCTCGCAGTACCAGCTCGGTGTTTGAACCTCGTGGTAGAAACATGCTATTGTTAAAATAAAGTAGCTGTTGGAGGAATTACACACTGAGTTAGAGAGAGCAAGAGGAGCTGGATGCCTGTCATACAAGGATTATTGAGGGATGCTGGCAGGCTCTGACCCCTGGCTTTGTCTCTGCATTCATATGATGAACTTTTTCAAATATAATTACATTCTCTGCAAGGCCCTGTGTAGAAGAGGAAGAGGGTGAGATGACAACAGAAGAAGAGAGGAACAGGGCAATAGTGGCATAGGGTAAAAATGCTGAAGGAAAGTAGAAATACAGAGAAACTCTTACAAGGCTACCACTGAACTGGGGGCATTTAGTGAAATAATAACCTCATCCAGGCTCTTGCAACAAGTCAGCTCAAAACACCTCCATAACAGTTAGGTATGAAATTGTCCCGTCTATTTTTATCCTGTCATTTTCAGACTAAAATGACAAATTCTCCCCTGAGATAGTATTCACAACAACCAGGAAACAGTGCTAATGTTGACCTAAATAAATAAAGCTGCTCCTGTGTAAGAATTCCTGCAAGGATCCTTTAAAACTAGGTACTTTGAAAACATTTGCTGCAAAATGCATGTGAAGCCCTGGGGGACAAGCAGCCTGCTAGACACCATGGTCTCACTATCCCAGTTTGCAAACAAGGTTGAGAGCTTTATAAACGCACTGCTGAAGAGAACAGGGCTACTCAGGGTAAGGCTGCTGATGCCAAAACACAGGGTCCTGGTACACCTGCCCCCACTTAGGGCACAAATAAATTTGCAAAGAAAAAAGTATTATTTTGTGGAGTTGTACACCCATTTGTGAGCCTAGGTGCACGTGAAGCTTTAACTCTGCCTCATGACAATTTGCATGATGCTTTCTGTCCCAGGTGGTGCTGTCTTAACTTTTTATAGGGTCATTAATTAGTGCTGAAGAGAGCAGTTACACACTGAACCAAACAGATCTCTTTAGATGCATTGTTGATTGAGGTGAATTAGGTCTATTGTCCTTATTCGACCCGAAGCTGTAGAGCTAAGATCTGTTTCCAAAACCAAGCTTTGCAAAGACAGATAGGGGCAAGTCGAGATGAAAATTTTGTGGCAGTTTGTTTAGGATTTCGTGCTGAACTCACCAAACGCAGCAGTGTTAGAGGTTGTTGGTAAAAATGTTATTGCTGCTCCTACTCTGAATTTGCATCAGGGGTTGAAGACATGTCTCTGCACTGGCAGCTCACACACTGCTGCAGCATCCTTCCCCTTGCCCTGGTAACCTGTCAAAAAGGGGGCCACTGGAAAATCCTCCATGTGCAGCAATCAGCCAATCTCCTGTTCCAGCAGGGATGAAAAAACTGACTTTTTTCCCCAAGACCTGAAACTAGAATGCAAAAAGGGGCCATGATTTTCCTTTAGTGCCCCTTGTAATGCTGCCCATTCACCTTGAAGACATTCTGCATGGGCTCTGAGTCAGAGCCTTCCTAACTGCAGTGCACATGTGGAGACTTTGGGTGCACAGATGTCATTAGGAATGACATTTTGTCAGCCAAAAAAGGCCTTTTTACCTTTCACACCTCCACTGGAACTGAACCAGACACAACCTATACCTTTTCTCTTCCACTTTCCTCTCTGATGTGCTGTCCCCTGTTCTAACTCTACTTCTCATAGGAGCTGAAGTAACTTTTGTTTGTGACTTGGGGAACTTTATTGAATAAATACATATAGAAGTGTTCCTAACACTGAACAGCACACAAATTGCATGATTACTTTTAGTGTCTCTTATTGAAATGAAAATATTTTAATAACTTGAAAGATTCTTCAGTGAACCATGCTGTATGTGTGCAATTTATAGCATATTTAAATATTTTTACATTGGTACCCTAGATTGAATTCCAATATTTCTCTTTTGTCTCTCTGTGCATTTTTAATACACTTCTGGGATCACTTACCTTTTATGACGAAACCAATATTTTCTAAGGTAAAGTGGTGATTTCAGCTTAAGTGCAACCATATGTGTCTTAGGGCAAAGGCTTTTGGTTCTACAGAACTGCTTAATGTTAAGCATCTTTCACAATGAAAATGTCACAAACCACCATATACCAGCCTTCTCAAAGAAACAAAGATAAAACACAGAAGAGTAGAGCTTCTATAGTTAAGGATAAATACTTTGAGCCACAACTAAAAATTGAGATTTTTTTTCAATTAAAGTGGGATAACTACAGAGTTATGGCAGAAACACAAAACAAGTCTGCTTGATTTTGTGAGCCTGTCTCTCTTGGTACGAATCAGATGATGTCCCATTTTAGTTTACCAGTCTGATAACTGGTGGATAAAAACCCCACTGAACATAATTCCACAAAACCATGCACATAACTGATTCCTGTGTCTGCACAGCATTTATCCCCCACCAGTAGCTGCATCACATTTGATTATTTTGTTTCAGGCACACATTGCAAATCTCCCAGAAACCCGAATAAGTCTTTCCAGCTTTGAGGGACATTTTTGTGTGCATTTCACAAAAAGACAAACTGAGGCAGAGAGCATTTAAACTGCCAGTAAATGACTCTGATAGTGCAGCTTGGTCCCTGAGCAGTTTACCCACAATAATAATGCCAGTCAAGATTTGGCAGTCCCAACACTTTTTTCTAAGAAATATATAATGACTCTTCTCCTGTGCCTGCTGAGTATTTGACACTGGGAAAAGATCCATGTAAAAATATTTGTATCATAATATCAAGGATATGCCCTATCATTCATACGGCCTAACAGCCAAACACTGGCAAGGAGTAATTACTAACATGGGGGTAAAATTACTTCAGTTTTTTGAAGTCTACATAAATAGGAAGAAAAAGCAGAGAACCTGGGCAAACAGCGGGGGAACAGCAATCAGATTTTCCATCTCTTATGCCTTCTCAGACTCACACTGTCCCCCCGAAATGTTAAGGGTCACCTGTGGGACACAGCATGTCTCTTGTGTGTTTGCCACGCGGCCTGCGCCCTGGGGTAGTGAATTCAGAAGTTTTATGGAAGAGCTTTGAAATCGTAGAATAGAATCCTAGAATTGTTTGGGTTGGGAAAGACCTTTAGGGTCACTGAGTCCAACTGCTAACCCAGCACTGCCAAGCCTACCACCAAACCATGTCTCCAAGTGTGCCAATCTTTCAAACACCTCCAGGGCTGCTAACAAAACCACCTCACTGGGCAGCCTGTTCCAATCCATCACAACCCTTTCCACGAAAAAGATTTTCCTGAAATCCAGTCTAAACCTCCTCTGGCCCAGAACAGAACACGTAATTTGGTGCATGGCCTCGCCCGTGCCAAGCACAGGGGGACAATCAGTGCCCTGGTCCTGCTGGCCACACTATTTCTGACACACTGGCCTTTTTGTCCACCTGGGCACGGCTGGCTCATGTTCAGCTGCTGTTGGCCAGCACCCCCAAGTCCTTTTCCACTGGGCAGCTTTCCAGACACTCTGCCCCAGCCTGTAGCACTGCAGTGGGTTGTTGTGATCCAGGGACAAGGCTGAGCACTTTGCCATAATGAAAACTCCACTGACCTTGGCCCAGTGACCCAGCCTGTCCCTGTGCAGAGCCCTCCTGCCCTCCAGCAGATCAACACTCCCACCCAGACTGGTGTTTTCTGGAAACTCACTGAGGGTGCCCTTCATCCCCTTGTCCAGATCACTGCTAAAGACATTAAACAGAGCTGGCCCTGGGGAGCCTGAGCCGTGCCCAGCTGGGTGTACCTCCATTCCCCACTCACNTCACTGGGCAGCCTGTTCCAATCCATCACAACCCTTTCCACGAAAAAGATTTTCCTGAAATCCAGTCTAAACCTCCTCTGGCCCAGAACAGAACACGTAATTTGGTGCATGGCCTCGCCCGTGCCAAGCACAGGGGGACAATCAGTGCCCTGGTCCTGCTGGCCACACTATTTCTGACACACTGGCCTTTTTGTCCACCTGGGCACGGCTGGCTCATGTTCAGCTGCTGTTGGCCAGCACCCCCAAGTCCTTTTCCACTGGGCAGCTTTCCAGACACTCTGCCCCAGCCTGTAGCACTGCAGTGGGTTGTTGTGATCCAGGGACAAGGCTGAGCACTTTGCCATAATGAAAACTCCACTGACCTTGGCCCAGTGACCCAGCCTGTCCCTGTGCAGAGCCCTCCTGCCCTCCAGCAGATCAACACTCCCACCCAGACTGGTGTTTTCTGGAAACTCACTGAGGGTGCCCTTCATCCCCTTGTCCAGATCACTGCTAAAGACATTAAACAGAGCTGGCCCTGGGGAGCCTGAGCCGTGCCCAGCTGGGTGTACCTCCATTCCCCACTCACTATTCACCATTAATTAATTAATTCATTCATTCATTCATTCATCACATGGAACCACCATTGTCTTTGGGCTCAGCTGGCCAGTCAGTTTTTTCCAAGCAAAGAGTGCATCCATGCAGCCACGAGCAGGCAGCTCCTCCAGGTGTCAAAGCCTTCACCAAGGTCCAGGTACACAACACCTGCAGCTTTCCCCAGTACACTAAAGGGGACCCTTGGCACAGGGGACCAGGCTGGGCATGGCTGGGAGCACACGGGGACAGGCCACTGCTGGTGTTTGCGAGCTGGCAGTGCCTGTGCCCCTCACCTGGTGCCTTCCCTCTGCTTGTGGCTGGGTGTGCTCCTGAGCCCAGCTGCCCCCAGGCTGCAGGAGCCCCCAGGGCTCGCCCAGTGCCCCACAGGTGCTGCTGTGCTGGGTGGCACTGGCACAAGCCCCACGGGGAAGCCCTGCAGTGCTGGGGCCCTCCCTGCCACAGCAGCCACCCCGTGCTGTGCCACCAGCCTGCTCGCTGCAATCAGGCTTTCCATCAGCCTGCACTGGGGTCCAGGACAGGCCTGAAGAGCTCATTGTGCATGCCAGTGTTTTCTGGTCTTTCGTGGGTGAATCATTTTTTGGGCAGCCTGCCTTCCACGAGGAGGAGAAGGCAACCCAGATACTGCCAGGGAGGGAAGATGGGCAGATGCAGATAACTACAATAAATATCACTCCAGATTATTTGTTGGGATAACTCAGGATGTCTGTCATTATTAATAATCTGAGGTCTGCGCAGTTAGGCGAGACCAAAAGGAAACTTGGCCTAAGGTTTCCCTGGCTTTCAGTGGGTTTGATTGTTGGCTTAAATACGCAGTTCCTATGAAGCTGCTGTCTCCCATAATCTTGTATTTATCTTTTTTCTCGTATTTCTCACAAGTCTTTTGACATTCCTTGCTCAGGAGTAATCCCCACTAAACCTGAACCATGTGGCAACACTTTGAAGAAAAAAATCGTGACTAAAATCTAAAACCACAAGATGGAAAACAAATGATTAATTGCAAGTAAGTAGGTAAGAAGAATGCAATGGAATGCTACTACCTCTCAATTACCTAATTAGGAGCATATAAATCACTGTATCTAAACATGATGCCTTCCTGTACTACCAAGTCTGTCTAAAAAGATATATTTTGGTTATTGGTCTAAAGAGCATTCTTAGAGATTAGAGCAACACAAGCCACGGCAATAGCAAGATGCAATGATTAAAAAAAATTATGTAGTTAAATAACATAAAGAGCCTTGAATGTAATTGGAAAAGTGCAGCCTGCATTC
The DNA here is from genome assembly GCA_013397155.1 of Irena cyanogastra. Lineage (NCBI taxonomy): Eukaryota > Metazoa > Chordata > Aves > Passeriformes > Irenidae > Irena > Irena cyanogastra. The sequence goes on along the minus strand of VWZV01014830.1, from coordinate 75,285 downwards.
TTAGTTGCTTAAATTGATGCAGCACCATTGTGGAGTTAACCCACCCTGCACAAACCATCTTTCAACCCTGCATCTGTCTGATGCACCTTGGACCTCTAAAGGAAACAGGTCAAGAAGAAAACCAAGCAAAAACTGTTTAAATCAGTCCAATGATGGCTTGACTATATTGATTATTTAACAAAGCTAATTAAAAACCTTTTTCCCACCTAATTCTTTATCATGATAAAGACTTTTTATTTTGAAAACGGATTAGTAGAGCTTATTCTCTGTCACTTATATTTACTGATACAAATAGGCAAGAAGTGCTGATAAATAACTCACAGGCTCTGAAACTCACCAGCAGGGAGAGGCCAGTGCTCAGGGAAGGAAATCACACAAGTGCTCTGCTGTCAGCATTCCCCATCCTTACACACCGCATGTCTTCAGTTATTCTCCCCATTGCAGCCACATTGGCAGCATCAAGAGCAGGAACACCTGGAATAACTGCTCCTGAGGTCAGAGTGCACCCTCACTGAGCCCTGGGAGGTGGGAAATGGGGAAATTGGCTCTCCCTGCTGACTGCATGCAGGCTCTCTGCAGAAACGGGGTGGGACTGGGGCAGGGGAGCCAGCAGGGATTAGGTGCAGGTGCTGCCCTCTCTGCAAGCAGGGAAGGAAGCCTTTGCTGGAGGGCAGGGAGGTGTTTGCTGGGTCAGCAGCAGAGGGGATGGCAAGGGGGCTCAGCAGAGATGCTCCCTGCTCACGGGGGGATCAGGCAGGGTGCCCCTCTCCACTGGGATCCCTGTCAGTGCCTGGGTGCCAGGCAGGGGAGGGGATGGGCTAACCTCTGCAGAGAGGGCAGCAGGGCCCTGACAAGGGAAAAGGCTGTGCTGTGTAAGGAGTGCCATATCCCAGAGTGAAAGGCTGGGCATCTTACTGACCATTCTGCTTCCCAGTCTTCTTGTACACAGAGGAGTAGGTAAGTAATGTAAAATTTACGTGCACTTGTAGACCAAGACTGACTATAAACCAGAACAGAAATGTGGCAGTTTAGAGAATAAAAACTAGACTTTAGAGAATGACTGAGAGCAATGACACAAGAAATAGTCCTCCTCACCTCCTGGTGTAGGTTGAGATGAGCTATCTGAAGCCTTTTCCTTGGAGGAACACTGAGGGATCACTGCCAGCCCGGGTGCTGCAGTGAAACCATGTTATTTGTATGAGACAGGTAAAAAACAGGCAGGAGGACTCCACGTCTCTGCCATTCTCTCCTACAGATGTGACCCTTTAACATGCAAAGCTCTTGCTTGCAGGAATGAGATTATAAGAACAAGGTCTGAAATGCTCAGTATTTATCGTCAGTCTTATCAAAAGGACTATCAACAACTGAAGTTGAAAAACAGTCTAAATCCATTATTTCCCACACATAATTTACAGCTAGATTGGTAAAAACATCTTACTTCACCATGCTCCCATTAATGCACAGCTCAAGGGGCAGCTGCTAAGGAGTGACAGTGCTTCTCCCAGTAAACAGAGCAGTTCAGGGTGTAGAAGCAGTGCAGCTGTGCCATCTCAGCCTCCTTCACCTTCCCCTCCTGCCCATGCACGGTCTGTAGAGGACACAGGTGAGGTAGGCATGCAATGTGAGGCTGGACCCTGGGAAAACTCTAAACCCAGCCTACTTCCTAGTCCCCCACACCTTCCTGGACAACCACCCTGACCCCTGCTCTATGCCAGGAGCCAGGTGAGCTCCTTACCTCCTGGAGCTGCTGGGAGGATGCCACCAGCAGGGCACAGGGGTCCCACCAGCATGGGGACTCGCTGGCCAGGCTCAGCAGAGCCCAGCAGAGCCCAGCAGCAGGTCTGTGCAGAGGTGGGGTGCTGTTGTGTAAGAGCCCAGGTGATTTACGTGTGCTACCTGCAGATGGGGACGAGCTGCCTGCAGTGCCTTTGCACGTTCCTGCACGCAGGCCCCCAGGGAGAGCAGGCAGAGCCCTTGGAGCCCAGTCAAGGCAGTGATTCAGAGGCACAGCAGCACATGCAGGGTGAGCAGCTGCTAGACAGGGACTTGCTGGGTGGGCTTGGGCTAACTGAGCTGGTTGGAGAAAGGAATCAAAGACCCAGGATTGAGAAGAGAACAAAAATGCAAGTCAAACTTCAGTGCCCATTAGCTTGATGTGTAATTTTGTGGCAGTTCATGGGCCCGTGCATGAGAACAAAGCAGAAAACATCTATTTTCATGTTGTGGAGGGATGCTGAGCTGAAGATGAGACAGTTCACAAAACACGGTTTGGCTTTTTAGTCTTAATCCACCCCCTGTTACACACTCCTCTGTTCAAAACACCCCACCTCTTCATAACATTGCTTGCATGCAGGGTAATATTGTTTTGTTACAGGACTGGGATCAGGGAGGAAATTGGTTTCTGATGCTTGGAACGGCTTTGTAAATGAATGATGAATGAAGATGCAGGCAAACTGGGAGGTACAGGGAAGAAATTGATAAATAGAAGAGAACGCTGTGGAAAAAAACCCCAAGAGTATCCAAATTACTTACACAAAAGGCACTAGTAATTTGTGTGCTTGTTATTAGGTATCAATGGCATCTCTCTCCCTGCTGCACCAAAACATGCCTTATATACACAAATAAAGGAAACTGCCATCCACTCCAGTGTTTCTGTTAGTTTTAGAGAACCCCCACCTTTAATTTCCAAGCTTAAAAGGAAATAAGAACTCTGGAGCTCTAGAAATCATTGCTGTTTCCTTTCAGAGCAATTCTGCATGTTTGACATGTTGTCTATTGTTTATGGCAGGCAAGCAGAGGCTGGACAGCATGGAGTGGGCTGCAGCGGTGAGATAGCCAGTGAATACCTATGAGCCTCGGTGATTCATCCTTCCAAGGAGCTCCTGCTTCAATCACACAGCGCTGCCAGATGAGGAAAACCATGAGGATTTATGACGTTGGGGCAGAGTGACAGCTGTCCTGGCATTTCAACCCAAAACTACAAACCAAGGCCTTTATTAGAAAGTGACGCTGAAGGGCTGAGCAGCCAAACGTCCTCCAGGACAAAACTGCCATGTCAAAGAGCAGCCCTGCTCGACCCCTGGGAAAATCCATCTGAAATTAAAGCTCCTCAGTGGCTGAAGGATCCACCTGTAGGATTCCCCCTGGCTAAGGCAGTCTGTCCTTTCTGGGTGTTGGTCTGCCTGTTTTGTCACTGACACAAAGAAGCATTAAGTGCAGTGCTAGGACCTGGTGAGCAGCAATTAACCATGGAGCATCCCGCCACGGCCACTGCACTTCACTGCTGCACCTCCACAGAGACCTTTTCACCCCCAGCCTGCTGGTTTAGATGATGCCCAGTGTCTGTGTCATGGTTTACACAAGACTGATGCTCCCTTCACAGCTGCACTTCTCCTCTAGCACAATCAGCTGTGTCCAGTCTGCAAGCAGCAATCCCTACAGGCCATGGAAAAATGAAAGCTTGCCTCAGAATTTGTGGCTAGACTGTACAGCTGGAAATTAGAGACCTGGGCTCTGCTGTCCTCTACAACACTCACATGTGCAGGTGAATAATTTTGTTATGTGACTTGGTTTCTCCATCAATGAAATGGAAAAGCTGCCTTTCTGGAGGCACTTTTCCCAAAAATGGACTTGAGTCTCAGTCAGGAGGAGACGTAAAAGCACCAAGAGCTAATATGGGCAGCAGCTGTAGGCTGATTACACCCAGAAATGAAGAGAATGAACTAGAGGAGAGACATAGCAAATTCCTTCACATCTCCTACTGCACAAGCCTCTACCTAAAGCAAGAAATGCATTTTGTTTTAGCAGAGGGACCTGCCCTGGGTAGAGCAGAGAGGTACAGGGGAGCCTTATGTAGAGCCTTGCTGCAGACTGACCTGCTCCAGTGAAGGTAACATCTGATTTCTAGCCTCAAGGAAATTTCAGGAATTATGTCCCCTTTCCAGTCCTATTTTAATCACTTAGAGCTGGAAGACTTTCCAGCTTGCAAACACCCAAAGATCAAGATGTTTCAGCCCATACCTGCAGTGAGGAGGGCCATGGGCTGCTGCGGTGGCTCCATCAGGGCAGTTTGGGGCTGGCTGGTCTGATTTCAGTTCTCAGCAGCTGTGAAAAGAGCACAAACAATCTAAAGAAGGGAGAGGGGGCAGAGAGAAGACCTCGAATGCTTCCTTTCCAACTGCACTTGTTTTCCTGCAGAGTTATTTGTGGAAAGCAAAGTCAAGGGCCATTGTGTCCCCAGCCATACCCGTTTTACCATCACAAATCCATGGAGCTGGAGCTGACACAGGGCAGGGCTCACCTGGGGCTGCAGAGGCTGTGCTTTTCTCCAGAGGGAAGGGGAATCTCCTGTGAGCCCACTGCAGTGCTGTGGTGTCTGCCTCCTGTCTCCAGGAGTGCCTGGAAAGGGCAGGGAGGGTCCCCACTGCCGGGGCTCTGGGGCTGGCGCTGCTCACCCTGCAGGAGCTGGCAGGGCCATCAGCACCTGGGGGGAGCCAGCAACAAGCTCACCTCCTCCTGAGAAACACAGCCCGCTCAGGGCCTCAGGGCAGCTGGTAATAACGCTCTCCTCTCCTGCTGGACTCCGTTTGCTTCCAAGGCTGATAAATGTAGCACTGGGGGAGAGAGACTTTGGAGAAACTCATTAACCACTCGAGATTTTGCTGTGCCCTGATGGTACACATTCACCATTTCATTAGGAAATATTGCTACTTTTTCCTTGAACTCTGATCCATTAGAGAGGCAACATCAGCAGCCAGAATCACCAGTCAAGTTTCTGCACAGAAGTCTCACCTGAAACTTTCAAAATGTTACACCAAAATGTTGGCATAACACCTTCCTACTTCTCCTTTCCCGTCTGCAGTAGGTGACTCTACCCACCACACATGCAAGGCCAAGTGCTACCTCTGAGGATGTGATTTTCTCCATCATTGATGGGAGAGATGAGAATGATCTTCAAGTCACTACTGTGTCTATACTCAGTTATCAAGGAAAAACATTAAAAATATTTTGACATGTATAGAATAGAACAGTATCAAACAACATCTTCAAAATGAAGAGGAAGTGAAAACAACAAGTCAGCAGCACATTTGAAATTCCTGTAATAATGTGAAACATTGTTCTACCATTTCTTTGGAAAAGGATTTTCTGTGCAGCTGCCTCTGTAAGTGCAAGGCAACTGTGTACATGGCTAGCTCCTAAACTCCATACATTTCCAGCTGAAAGATCAGAAAAAACGGACAAGTTTGAGAGCGTCCCCTTAGCTGGGGCTTTTGACCTCAGGAGATTCTCAGTAACAGCAGTGCTTCATGGGATGACAGAGTGCTTGAAAGAGAGAAAAAGGTGATATTGTCAAGATATTCCTGGTGACTCGAGGAGAGCTGTGCAAAGACACAGCAAATACTGATCTTGTTGTCAGCTGTGGTGCTCCAAACCATCTACCCTCTTAGCGCTCCTGTCTGCAGAAAATCTGAATTATGACTGTTTTCTTGCTGCCCAAAAGGGGATGAATAAGCAGGCTTGGAAAACAACAGATTCCAAGATCTGCCATTGGAGTATTTCTAATGTTTTAAAGACCTGCGAGCCAACAATTCTTTTTAATTTTTTTTTTTTTTTTTTTTTGCGGGGGTGGCTGGTTAGTATTTCAGTAACATGCCTCATATGTTTTGCTTTACTCCTTAACCTCCAACATGGTACAGCACAGGCACATGCAACACACAGAGTCACAGGCACGGAGAGTGCTGCACACAGAGTGGGGAAAGCAGCAGTGGCATGCACATCTACAGACACACTTGTCACCATCCAGGTGAGCTCAGGCAGCCTCAATTACCCAGGATGACAGGGTATTTACTCTTCTCTCAACTCTGCAAGATTTTCCCCCAGAGCTCACAAGCTGCCCCTTCTATCAAGCTTGCATCTGGAGAATGGACCTTCGGTGAGTTTCTCCCAAGAGACCCCAGCTCACCTCCCATCCCAGGTGAAATTAGGTGAACATTGGCTTTTAACCCCTAAGGAACTGCACTTGACCTCAGCAACCACTGCAAATACCTTCCTAGATAAATGCATGTGTAACAAGTGAGGAGAAGACGAGGAAGGATTCAGGAGAAAAACAACGTATGAAAATCTCAGTGGAGCTGTTTGGTCCCTACACCCCACACAAAGGTGCCTGAGGAGGTTCTGAGATGGATGGCACATCACTGGCAGGAGCTCTGGCTGCAGCTGTCAGCACAGAGAGAGGCAAAATCCCAGCAAAATCCCAGCAGCCATAGGCCTGCAATAATCCATCAGGGAGAGCACAGGCACCCACCCTGCCCTCGGCCAGCACAGCAGCCCAAATGGCAAGTGTAAGTCAGAATTGTTTTGTTTGTGCAAAACTCCCTGGCCAGGAATTCACAGCCCTGGGAACGCAGTACGTTCTCCCACGTGAGAATGATCTATTCCATGAAACGTCTTGGACACGAGATCACTGCTGTTCCAATCCCATTTGTAGGCATTACAATGCTATTGTAACCCAGTTAATCTGTTTTTCCCTTTCCATTGCCACCCATCACACGGTGTGCAGAGTAGAAAGTGTTTCTATCTGCCTTTGCTCGGATCTCAGGAGCCTTAATTTTCAATTGAAAGCCATGCTCTTACACCAAAAACCAGATAAAATGGATTTGAACTTCAGTCCTTTGACCGAGCTTTGAGAACTTTACATTAGTTTAGACTAAAATAAAAAATACCAAAGTGATCTATGCAGTGCAATCCCTCTTCAGAATGTTTGGGGAGCTTTTCAGATTTTCCCAGCTTTTTGCCCTGCAGCTCTTGGTTATTGGTCTGGCTCTCATACTGCTCATTCTGGCTTAATGCAGACTAATTTCTGTCAGAGTAAACAGCATTTCTCAGTCGATACAGAAGCATGTGACTTCTTTGCCTGAATTCTGAATTCTCCACGGGTTACACTTGTGGCCGATGCGGCCTGAGGGATGAAGGAACTTGGAAGCAGGTCATTACCTGGGTAAACACGAGATGATGCCAGGGGAAGCGTTGGCTCACCAGGTGGCAGAGAGGAACAACAGCACTCCTCTGCTCCTCTGCCTCAGCCTGGGCACCGCTGGCCATTTCTCACGTCAAAGCTGTGATATAATCCAAGCAGGAACCTGATCTCCACAGCTCTCATCCCGTTGGCTTGAGGCACAGCCGGGGAACACCTGTGATCAGCAGGAGCAGCGTTTCAGTACAGAGGGCACGGGGCACCGACAGAGGATGGCAGCAGCCCCCAGCACCCTCCAGTGGCACGGGTTCCCCCGGCGGAGAGGCTCGGGCTGGAGCAGGTTTAGTCCACGCAGAGGGATGGGCACATCACTGCATGCTGGCTGTTCGGGCCGGAGGGGACCGCCCGGCGGAGGGCGAGGGCAGGGCGGGCTGGGAGTGCCCTGCCACGGCAGCCGGGCTGGCAGGAGGCCGGGCGACTTCCAGGGCTGGCTGCGTGACCCTGCAGGGCTGGCTGGGTGACACTGCAGGAGTGGTTCCGTGACCCTGCAGGGCTGGCTGGGTGACACTGCAGGAGTGGTTCCGTGACCCTGCAGGGCTGGCTGGGTGACACTGCAGGAGTGGTTCCGTGACCCTGCAGGGCTGGCTGCGTGACCCTGCAGGGCTGGCTGGGTGACACTGCAGGAGTGGTTCCGTGACCCTGCAGGGCTGGCTGGGTGACACTGCAGGAGTGGTTCCGTGACCCTGCAGGGCTGGCTGGGTGACACTGCAGGAGTGGTTGCGTGACCCTGCAGGGCTGGCTGGGTGACACTGCAGGAGTGGTTCCGTGACCCTGCAGGGCTGGCTGGGTGACACTGCAGGAGTGGTTGCGTGACCCTGCAGGGCTGGCTGGGTGACACTGCAGGAGTGGTTCCGTGACCCTGCAGGGCTGGCTGGGTGACACTGCAGGAGTGGTTGCGTGACCCTGCAGGGCTGGCTGGGTGACACTGCAGGAGTGGTTCCGTGACCCTGCAGGGCTGGCTGGGTGACACTGCAGGAGTGGTTGCGTGACCCTGCAGGGCTGGCTGGGTGACACTGCAGGAGTGGTTCCGTGACCCTGCAGGGCTGGCTGGGTGACACTGCAGGAGTGGTTGCGTGACCCTGCAGGGCTGGCTGGGTGACACTGCAGGAGTGGTTCCGTGACCCTGCAGGGCTGGCTGGGTGACACTGCAGGAGTGGTTGCGTGACCCTGCAGGGCTGGCTGGGTGACACTGCAGGAGTGGTTCCGTGACCCTGCAGGGCTGGCTGGGTGACACTGCAGGAGTGGTTGCGTGACCCTGCAGGGCTGGCTGGGTGACACTGCAGGAGTGGTTCCGTGACCCTGCAGGGCTGGCTGGGTGACACTGCAGGAGTGGTTGCGTGACCCTGCAGGGCTGGCTGGGTGACACTGCAGGAGTGGTTCCGTGACCCTGCAGGGCTGGCTGGGTGACACTGCAGGAGTGGTTGCGTGACCCTGCAGGGCTGGCTGGGTGACACTGCAGGAGTGGTTCCGTGACCCTGCAGGGCTGGCTGGGTGACACTGCAGGAGTGGTTCCATGACCCTGCAGGGCTGGCTGCGTGACCCTGCAGGGCTGGCTGGGTGACACTGCAGGAGTGGTTCCATGACCCTGCAGGGCTGGCTGGGTGACACTGCAGTGTGGTTCCATGACCCTGCAGGGCTGGCTGGGTGACCCTGCAGGGCTGGCTGGGGGACACTGCAGGAGTGG
>VWZV01014830.1:9051-53872 GCA_013397155.1 Irena cyanogastra | reverse complement strand
GGCCCCTGTCGCGGGGAGGGTCCCCAAGGCACAGCAGAGAGCAGACCCCTGTCCCTGGGAGGGTCCCCAAGGCACAGCAGAGAGCAGACCCCTGTCCCTGGGAGGGTCCCCAAGGCACAGCAGAGAACAGACCCCTGTCCCTGGGAGGGTCCCCAAGGCACAGCAGAGAGCAGACCCCTGTTCCTGGGTGCACAGGAGATCCCGAGTGATGAGCTGACCAAAGCCCCCAGCCCTGTCGGTGGGAAGGACAGAGGGGCTGGGAGGAAAAAGGTGTTTAAAGGCTTATTTTACTTCTCATTACCCTCCTCTAACTCTGTTAATAATAAATTTACTTTACACCTTTACACTTGAACCTGCTTTGCCCCTAGAGTGTTTTCTGCCAGTCCTCATCTCAGCTCATGAGCCCTCTGTTAATTTTTCCCCTCTCCTCTGCCCAGCTGAGAGTGAGAGAGAGTGAGCAAACAGTTTTTGTGGGTGCCTGGCACTGGGTCAGTGTCAAACCATCTCTCTAACCTTGTGGCACTATGGAAAAAAAAAGAAACACCTGGCTACAATTTATGAAAAGACAGAAAAAACCCCTTCTTATATTCTGATAATACTTCTTAGATTTTGTGTGGCTTGTGTTTGGCATAATGGGACAGATTTATTTAGGTACATGTTTATGTACTCTTGTATATATATGCCCTTATTCAAAATTATGTTCTTTAAGAAATACCAGCAATTTTCTCACTGGGAATTCTTCTAGGTAAAGCTCCCCAGTGAACCATGGAGACATCCATGTACATGAAAATTCACGTACAGTCATGTTCATGTACCTGAATGTACAGAGCCCTGTCCAAGTTTTAATATGTTCCTATTTATCCTGTTTAAAACCAAATATTTCCAGACAGAAGAGATTAACAGACATGTTAAAAACCCAATCAATGCAGCTAGGTGAAGTGCCCTATAAACTGGAGCATGCTTAACTCACGCTGCAGAAAACCTGAGAGAGGTGCTTTCCAAAACACTCCTGGATATGAGAACATGCCTTATAAATCACTTCATAAGAGAAGGATAGTGAAAAATGACTTTGCCTCTGTCCCTGATATTGGAAACCACTGACAGCTGAGCTGGGTGAAAGCTGGTGCTGATATGCCTAAAAGCTCTGTTAGATATGGCACTTACAAGGCAAACCCAAGCAAAACATACCTCCCTATTAAGTTAATAAGAAGTGCATGTAACTATAAATCTTGTGAAGTTATACATATCTGTCTTCTATTTGGAAAGTGAGTCCTTGATTAAAGACAGGGGCAGGACCCTGTAGGAATCCAAATCCATCACTGGAGCAAGTGGAAACCCCAAATAATCCAGAATTTGTAAGACCGTGTTGTTATCATTACACACACCCACATCTGCACACACTGACTTATACTAACTTTTTAGGTTTTTTTTTTTTGTAATTGTAAGTAAAATAAGAGTCTTCAAAAAGGAAAAAATAAAATAAGTCTTACTGAAAGCTGTAACTTAACATTTCCATCTTGAAAATATTATCCTCCTTTTTTTCTTCTAAGTCATGATTTCTCCTTCCTCAGACTTGCCTTAGCCACTCTTTTCCTCCTGCTTTCTTTCTGTCTCAGAGATGGATGGGTTTCAGCAACGAACTTCAGCAGTCTGAAAGAAAAAAAAAATCTCTTCCAGATTGGCTATTTTTCAATGAAATCCAACAAATGCATATTGCAGGCAATTCAGAAATACAGAGTCTGGCCATAAAACACAGAGCCTTTCATCTCTGTGCTACCTTTTCACTGCAGCTCCAGCCAGACCAGCAGCAGTTGGCAGACTTCAGTCAGTACCACTTCCCTGAGGATCCAGGACTTTTGGAGCACCATTCCACCTATGTTAAAAGAAGATGTTCTCACAAACATGCCCCTTGTCCCCGTCCTTCCAGCACTTATTTGTTTCTGCTGGTGTTTTGTTTTGTTTCCTTGAGGGCATATTAATTTTCTTCTTGTTTCAAATCTTCTCTTAAATAGAACAGAGTCAACAGCCTCTGGTTTCATAGTCAGTGCTGGGATTCCAGCAGCTTTTCTCTCTGCACCACTCACGTAACAGCACTTTTTGTCTCCCACAGCACAGAGTTCTTTTGAAGATCCCAACTCCATCTGCAGCAATACTTCACCTTAAAAAAACCCCTCTCTTTCCTCTCATCCATTCCCCACCCCTGCCTCCCTTCCACCCAATCAGGAGAGTATTAAAAGAAACCATTTTTTCTCAAACCCACTCGGCATTTCTGTCCAAGTTAGATACAGAATATAAGTTTTCTATTCCCGTTTTAAAGCTTTTCCTTTAAACCACTATTTCAGAACTTTTTACTTTGCCTGTTCTAGAGATGGGATTTCTCTCATGTTTAATTATCTTCTGCCCTAAAGTTCAGTGTAAGATCAAACACTCAAAGATACCAAGGAGCTCCCAGTTATCCCAGATTTACATCCAGCAACAGACTGGACTCCAAGCCCCAGAGAGCTGTCAGTGCCACAGACGTCACTGCTCTCTGGTGTCCCTGACAAAAACACGTGGCTCTGATTTACCCAGTGACCTCAGAGCCAGCTTTTCCTTCCCCAGACACATACAAGGCACATAAAGAGAAAACAAGGGCATGGCTAGCACAGAGGCAAGCTGAATGGCAGCACCCTCAGGCTGAGCAGTTTCTGTGTGCTCCACTTCTGCAGCAGATGAGTGGCCAAAGAGCACACCAACTGCACCTCAGGACTGCCACACTGCCATGCAGATTTTTGCTTGTTAGTTTTGAGGCTGGACCCAAGAGAGCAATAAACGCTCTGCACAGGATACACCTCAGATCAAATACTTCACACATACTTGTTCCCTGTATGTATCATTACAGGACACAGCACTTCACCCCGAGAAGAGCAGCCTGTGCAGTGGGTGCAGGAAGGGGAGAGGAGCTGAGAGCCCTGGGTTATGGTCTGAGCTCTGAAATTCCTCCACAAAAAGGAAAAAAGAGTTTGGAGAGTTTTCTGGCGGGCACTGCACTGACTCCAGGAGCAGGCTGTGACTGACACTAGCTGGTGTGACCAGGGCTCCACTCCTCCTGCTCACAAGCCCTGCTCCATTTGCTTTCCTAGCAAAAGAAAGTCTGTGCTTCTTTGAGAAAAAGCACGGGCTGGCCACTGCTGGAGGAACGAGAGCACAAACTGCTGTGAGAGAGAGGGTCAGCCTGTGCTTCCAGCTCAGCCTGCAGTTTGTCAGGAGGGAGAACAGGATGATATAACCTGCAGGGAGCCTCCTTTCAATCGTGGAACTTGAGCTGGGTGACAGAATTCTTTTGAGTGAGACCTTCACACAGGTACTCAGAACTAAGCATTAGTAATGGATAAATTGAACTGAACACTGACTGGTGCACTGACTGCTTCTAGCTTCACCCTCCCAACACCTCCCAAAAGCTGGAGTTTATATAAACCCTCTTTATCTGACTCGTGATTGCTTCAGATCGGTCTCAACAGCCTTTATAATATTTGAATGCTCTGTAATTTCATTAGTCTGGCTTTTTTCACAGATGTTTTTAGAGTAAATAAATGATGATATCTGATGATATTAGAGTAAATAAATGTTACACTGGCTTTTTTGGTGATGACCATCCAGCAAGTAAAACAACAACAACAGAAAAACCAGAAGGCAAGAGACTGTGATTGCTGCTTGTCATAGTTTGACAACGACTACACTGCTTTTAAAAGTTTTTCTATACACAGGATGTCAGCCACACGACTTCTGCCCATTTTAATGGCCTTACATAACTAAAGCCCTTTCCACATGTTTGGGACAGCACTTAGAGCACTGCAATGTATTTGTGCTTGTCCACACAACAAATATTTCCTAAGATATGCTTAGGGGTCTGAATCACAAAAGGGAATGATTTATTTCTGTGGCTGCTGTCTCCAGGTGTCCTTTGAGCCTCTCTGCAGAGCTGCCCCAGTCACCAGGGTGCAGAGAGAGCAACCCAGGCTGGGTACAGCCCCAGCCCAGCTCAGGCTGCAGGCTGAGAGCCTGGGGAGAGGAGACAGCACCTCAGCAACGTGGGAAGGAGGGAGGCAGCACGGACCTCTGCCTGCAAACCACCCCTCACCACGGACTGAGTCAGCTGTGCTCATCAGCCACAGCCCCCTAGGTCTGAGCTGCCGTTTAATGCACTTTTACACGGGTCCTGAGGTCCTTGGGTAACTATAAATAGGAGTTGTAGCTGTGGTGAAGCCCCTTACTCTGCTAAAGAGGTGAAATGAGGTCTATTGTAAATAAACATTCAGGTGAAAGCTTCTCCAAAGGCACGGTCCTCGGGAGTTGTGACAAGAGATATAATTTAAATAAAGTCAGTATTTTAAAACCACATTATTTTGTTTTCTTTGTAAGGGCCATGCAAAACACGAATAGGTCACTGAATAATGGTAGATTTAGTGGAATTTGCTTTTTTTGGATGGGTGCCCAAGTAGTCCAAATAATGTATACACATGCTGACATCACTGGATGTGAGATTACAGAAATGGAGACTTAGATCTGCCTTTTTAGTAATTAAAATTTCTATTGTATTAGGTGCCCTTATTAGGAGTCCCTGATCCCTTTTAATTCCCATCGTTAGAATCCCTGTTGCCTATTTTTAATATTCCTGCAATGTAAATACATTTTCATGTTGCTTTAAGGACCTTCTGTGAATAATACCCAAACAAACAGAAAACAGTGAACCATATAATTTCTGGATATTCCACGTGCAAGTAGTATGAATTCAGGTCATGGAGAGCAGTGGATTTGTAGGGATGCTACCCTGCCTCGTACGACCAATTAAAGAAAAAGGCAGAGTGGATTGCCCTAGCTGGTGTGCAAAGAGAGCTTTGAATATCGCATTTGCATTCTGTTTACCAGAGCTCCGGGGCAGTTTCAGGCAGATGTGTGTCCCCACAGCTGGGCCATCCCATTTGCATTTCAGCACTGCCCTGTGGCCGTGGCTGGCACGGGCAGAAGGAAGAGACCATGCCTGGAAAAAAGGCAAAATTCAGTGGAGAATGTGAGGAGATGGCAGTGGGCTGGCCCTGTCACCTGCTGCACTGCAAAGGGGCAGCTGCAGCCTCTGGGTGAGGGCAGCAGCAAACCAGTGACCGGGTGAATGATGTGCCGTGGTTCTCCCACCCTCTGGCCTTGGAAAACTCTCTGGGCATCCAGCTGTCCCTGCAATCCCAGAGCAGGACTGCCCTGGGGCTTGGCTTCTCCTTCTCCTGCAGCTGAACAATGCCCCTGGCTTGGGGGCAACTACACCGGATGCCATATTTAATATTTTATTAATTTTAGTAATAAAATTAATTTCATTGATTAATTTAATACTTTGATTTTAAATTTTCTATATTTCAAATTGACATAAATCAAAAATCTCACAATATTACTGAAAGTAGGATGTTTGGATAGGCAGGAAAGGAGGAGGAGCAAGAGCTTTGTCTATACTGCAATTGCACATCCAGCTGTACACAATACTGAGATCAAATTAAATGTCACTGTTGGCTAACCCGAGTGAAGTTTGGGTTATCAGTTTTACTGACATTTTGTGTTTAAATCCCACTCCTCTCCCATTGTGCTTGGCAGATACCTGGAATGTCAGTCAGACTAGCTTGGCTTTGCCCTGCCCCACTCACATTTGTGTTTTCAGCAGCAGAAGGCTGAAGGTTTCTTTTGCCATAGGAAACCAGCCTGGTGCTGCCTCCGGGGAGGGCAGGCCTGTTATTGAGCCTGTTTATAAACACAAACAGGAGAGGGGCCATGAGAGGGGAGGTGGGTTCCTGCAGGTTTCACCTCGCAGCTCCAGGAGCAGGGGCTGCTCTGGGTCTTTGCCTGGAGGTGCCACCGAGGCGGGGCAGGCTCAGAGCTTTGTCTTGGCTTCAAGGCAGGAGAAATGTTCTGTCACAGCCAGCAGGACGCTCCTGCAGACAAAGATGGGACATCATGAATTTTTCTTTCAGAAATTCTCCATTCTCTATGTTCAACAGCAACTCCTGAAATCATAACTCCTAACATATTTCTGTGAAAAGAAATTGTCTTCCCTGGTTTATAGATTCCCCCAAATATGCTGTACATATGCCTCAACAATGTGTACAAAATTCCAGTTACTGAAAAAACAATCCAGAGTACTGGATGAAAGCAAAGACATTGAGATTTCCCAGAGAAAAAAAAATCCTGCAATATTTTCTTGTTTTGATCAAATCAAAAGTATTTTGAGGGATATTGTTTTAAATAACATGGGGAGCAAAAAATATGTTACTAAAATCTCCAATATGCAAAACTTGTTTCTGCCCCCAAACAGTTGCACTTCTTTTGGCCTTGGCTCACTTTCCCAAGGAGTAAGAAGCAATACCAAACAGTGCTGAACACATTTTCCCAGGTGTCTACAGGCACAACATCATCTTGCAAAAGGTTTTGCTGGGAAGTTTCAACACTGCATGTTTCTGCAACAATTTCCATCATCTGGACACAAACCATATTATCAGCTTCCTCATCCAAGTTCTAAAGAAACTATTCCAGGGGCAGAGAATTTTATTATTACAGGCTTTAGAAAGCTCAAAATGAAAATGAAAATTTTCTTGTTGAGAGAAATATTTTGTCCAGTATGTAACATATTAATTATTACCTTGCAGTCCTTTGATTTTTAATTTTTTTTCTTGTGAGTGAGCCAGCAGCTCTAGGATCAACCTCCTAAAGGTAAAACTTGCCCTTCCCAAAAGGACTTGAGAGGCAGAGAAGCACATCAAGTGTTCCCAGACTGTTGAAGTGACCTAGCAGCAGTATTATTTTTCTTTACCTCAGGCAAAAATGCACACCAAAACACCTGCACGTGTGCCTTTGCATACCATGCAAACGCTTTGGGGTCAGGTGAGGGCTCTCCCCAGGGACAACAAAGGATTTCCCTAAGCCCTTCTCTTTGATGCAGTTTGGGATCCGGAGAGGGGAGGTGCTGCTGGACCTGGAGTCCTCCTGAGCAATCCGTGTTCTGATTCAATTTGTGAGACACATTCCCATGCTCCCCAAACATTCGAGACTAGGGGGAGAAATTGGCCTCTTACTGCAGAGATTTTTGTATAACAGAAGGCTGTCCTGCCTTGGTCAGCCCGTGCTCCTCAGCATGGCAATGAGCAGGGGCAGGGGCACCTGTTCTCACCTGTTCTGCCTCCCAGGACTGAGCTGCCCACAGGTGGGAGTCCCTGCTCCCCACAGAGCCAGCAGGAGCACAGGGAAGAGCAGAGCCAGGAACAGAGCTGGCACAGAGCTGGCATCGAGGGAGGACAGAGCAGCATGCTGCCCCAAGCCAGGGCATGGCCAGGCCACTGAGGGTGAGTGGAAATGAGTGAATTGCTGACAGCACCTGCTCACCAAGCTCAGCAGCAGCTTCCCCTGCTGTAACCAAACTGCAAGTGCCAGAGCTCCAAGAAACATCTCCCAAGTTGTGGCAAAGGAGAAAGACAGCGCCACAGCTCTAAAGCAACAGCACATTGACCTACCTCCATCTCCTTTTCTCCATCCAACTTCTGTACTTACACAAATGTTGTGGAAGCAAGATTGTGCATTAAGCCAATTCCCTTGGCTGTGTACGCAGACACAGGTATTTTCAGATATTACACTGAAGTAGTCCCTTTTTACTGGCCAGCAGGACCAGGGAGGTCGTTGTCCCCCTGGCCAGCAGGACCAGGGAGGTCGTTGTCACCCTGGCCAGCAGGTCCAGGGAGGTCGTTGTCCCCTGGCCAGCAGGACCAGGGAGGTCGTTGTCCCCTGCACTGGGCACTGGTGAGGCCACGCCTCGAGTGCTGTGTCCAGTTCTGGCCCCTCAGTTCGGGAAGGACCTTGAGGGGCTGGAGCGCGTCCAGAGAAGGGCAACGAGGCTGGCGAGGGGCTTGCAACACAAGTCCTCTGAAGAGCAGCTCGGCTGTTTAGCCTGGAGAAAAGGAGGCTCAGGGGTGACCTTACCGCTCTCTACAACCCCCTGAAAGGTGACTGCAGCCCCGTGAGGGTCGGGCTCTGCTCCCAGAAAGCCAGAGACAGAACGAGAGGACACAGACTAAAGGTGCGCCACGAGGGTTCAGGTTGGACATCAGGAAGAATTTCTTCACAGAAGGGGTGAGTGGAATTGGAATGGGCTGTCCAGGGAGGTGGTGGAGTCACCGTGCCGGGGGCGTTTAAGAAAGGCTGGACGTGGCGCTCAGCGCCGTGGTTTAGTCAAGGGGGTGATGTTAGGTCATAGGGTGGACTTGATGATCACAAAGGTCTTTCCCAACCTAGTTAATTCTGTGATTTTCAGATTTGTATCCCTTACCTATTGCCATGACATCTGATTAGATAATCCAGTGGGCAAACCTGATCAGGTTTTTCCCTCCCCCCAACACAGGGGCAGAAGCAAATACAACTGCTCCCATCTCATTTAAAAACAAAAAGGCCAAACATTTTACATACGGGATCTGGAACCATAATTTTTAACGTCAAAGTTCACATGAAATACCTCTTATGTTGTCTGAGCCTATTTCCTGGCAGAGGGCTGCAATCTCCGAGAACACATAAATGTTTCAGTATTAGTACTGAGAAGCCACATGAGGGAGCATTTGGAGAATTGAAATGCTTTCCCTGTATCACTGTAAATAAGGGAGGGAATCAAACTCGATCCCTCTGGGATACATGGAATTCAGACAAATCTAGATGTTATTATTCATTTCTCCACTCACACTGGGGTGCGGAAATTGTCGTTCCCACTAAAGACAGAGGGGTTTTAAAAAAGCCCATTAGTGGTCTGAAACAGACAATTCCTTACCCTGGCCAAGGTATGCTGTGCCTGGTATACCTGAAAGGGAGCACAGATGAAAGGTTTACATTGCAGCTAAGTGGAATTACCAGACACTCAGTACAGGTGATTCCAGGCTGAGTGTGACAGCAGCACCAGTTCTCCCAGATTATCTGCAGCCCCAGCTGACAGTAAGGTCTCACTTTCTGCAATATTCTGACTGAGCAAACAGCTCAGCCTACATGCTTCTAAATTACTTTTACTTTACACCTAATACTTTTATACCTTAGAGCTTACTAAAACCCCAAAATTCACAGGTGTATAAAGTTAAATTAATCCCACTGTTCTTGTAAACTGACTCAATTTTTTGAATATTTGGGGTTGGCAATGATGAAACTAATCAAAATGGGAAATAAAAACTTGCCCACATGAACTGTAATGGGAAATGTGCATAAATTTGTGCTCTGTGTTCTTGTATCAGAATAAAATAGTCAGCTGCAACTTGGGCTATCCTTATTGACAGACTCTGCTCAGTCAAATATGATTTTACCAAGAACAGTTTTGTCAGTACTGCTAAACAGGTGTTCAATAAATAAAACATTTAGCACTCTACCTCAAAAATCAACATTCATAGGACTTGTTGCTAGTCAAAGAAACTCATATTAAAGGCAATTTTGAAATCAATAGAAAAGGACTCCACCAAGATCCCATTTTTTCCCTCGTTATTTATACCTAAAATTGGCTAAAGAGCAAGTAATTAATGAACTGCATAAAAATCAGGCTGCAGCTATGATGCTATGATCACACATGGTTGAGAATGCTTGACTGCAAAATTTCCACAAGTTCCGTTAGTCTCTTTGTTCCTTCTGCCTAAATTATATAATCAGCTCCAGGTGGGGCAGAAAGGTGGAAGGGAAACAGAAAAAAAGAAACATAAGCACGAACTTTTAACCAAGTAGTCTTGCTTAAAGCTGATGGAGGAAGTTGGGTGTCTCCTTGATACCTCAGGTTTTGGCTTTTACATTTTCACACTCTGTGCTGCTTTAGTGTGTGGGTCAGAGCTTCACATCAGGGCATGGTGAGCTCTGCTCTAGGCCAGCCTTCCCAGGCATGCCCTCCCTGCAGGCTGGTGGAAAGGGTGCTGCTGCCAGCTGGGCTGGGCCATGCCAGGTTCAGGTAGCCCCGTGGCCACCTCGGAGCTGCAGCAGGGCTGGGCTGCCTGCCTGTGGGGTGGCCCTGCAAGTCACAGTGGGAAACTGATCTGCACTCGAGATAATCCCTGTTTTTCAGAGGATTAAGCCTAACCCAGATGGCTGCAGGGAGTGCTCTGGGCTCAGTCCCCCCAGGTCCTGGGTGGCAGCACGGGGGGAGCAGGAGCTGCACTGGAGCTCTGGGGGTCCCCTCTGCTGCCACCCCCAAACCTGCCCGGAGCAGGGGGGGCTGCACTCAGCCCCTCTCACCTCACCTCCCTCCCTTTCTTTGCACAAAGCCATCTGCCCGTTTCCATCAAACCAGAGGAGCTCTCCAAGCCTGGTGCCTGCCGATATCCTCATCTCCAGAGAACAATTCTTTCCAGCTCCAGTAAATAGGACTTCAAAGGTAAATGGTATTATAGTGTTAATTTCAAAGTGAATTATTCAAAAAGTGCTCCATATATCAGCAAGCATCATTTTGTGGAACTATATTAATGCCTTAAATACAGTTCTCCCTTTCTAAAAGCTGTTTTATAGATCCAGGAAATATGTCTGGTATGAAGAAGTGCTTATTGTAAAGGATGTTTTAGCAGTTGTGTCCAATTAATGAGGAAAGCAGGATGTAGCGCTATATAAGAAACAGCACAACAGCAATAATTTCTTGGGGCTTGAGAATCCTCACACTTTCAGATACTGCACAGTTATCCATTCATTCAAGATACCAGAGCAGTTTTGTTTCATATTCTTATTTTAACTCATAAAAAAGAAAAAAGAAAAAAATAAAAAAAAGTAAGTTCTCCTTTCAACAAAGGCTCCCTGTAAAGAATTGAGAAGCTGAAAATAAGAAACAGTTGCTTTTCAGCAGAGATGCCTGAAAGTAAATTACTCAAGAAGGACCTTGAGGCTTCCAGGATTAGCTGAAACAAGCAGAAAACTCCCCATGCTGACAGCAATGGCCATTCAATAGGGAAAGGGGCAGACTGCAAAACTCCCCTTTATCCCTGTGATTCAATCATCAGCTCCCTTACCTCAATTTCTCCAATCTGAAAGGTGGAAAGAACACCTAGGAGCTGCAGAAGGGCCCCTCCTAGATTTCTCCACATTGACATGCTATTGAACGTGCAATAACAAACTGTATAAACCCAGCAAACAAACTATGGCCTTACTTTAGGGGAGAACATATGTTCTCTGAAATTGCACAGAAATAGGGAAGTGCTGGGAATCTCAGCTGAAATCCTGGTTTTCTGGATTTTCCCATTCACATGAAAGGGCCTAAACTTCCCATCTTTTATGTCCCGCATCCATTGCGTGAAACCTACGGACTGAGGATTAAAAACAAATAAATGCAAATATTAAGAGGATTTAAAATGTCTGTGAGGTGGCTGCGTCCCCGTTGTCTTTAGTGAATAATGGCTGAATCTATCTTTATTTGTGTAACCAAATTCCTGAGAGGCTCAGCCAGGCTTGGAGTCCTACAGCGAGGGCCAGTGAGGGACATGGAGGTGACAGCAGGCAAGGATTGTTCTCGTCCCCACTGTGCTGCAGATAATCGTGGCTGGGGAGATTACACCCAGCAGAGCACCAGCAGCAGTCGCTGCCATGGGCAGCTCAGGGGACATGCAGAAAACTGGAACTGCTCCCTCTGAGCCTCAGCAGTGCCATGGCTAAAACTGCCAGCATCAGCAGGTGCTCCTTAAAAAACAGCCTGCCCCCTTTGGTTACACCCCCGAGCCTCCCCAGAGCTCTCCGTGCTAAAAACACAAGAACTGGGAGCTGGGAGCTGAGGGCTCAGGGTTACTGGGGAGGTTGGACATGGGATCCAGAGTTTTTTATAATTTATATTGGGTTATATTTATGTCAAATACTATCTGGATTATTGCATTGTATTACAGGATGAGTGTTGTTATTCTGCTCCTCACCCTCAGATTTTCCTCTCAAGTGATGAGTTGATCTACACTGTTCATACTTAAAATATAGAGGAGAGAACATTTGTGGTGACACTTCTCAAATCAATTAGAAGCCCTGTAATATTTGGCTGTCTTGCAAACTGCACACCCCTGCCAGTTCCTGCAATCAGAAACTCCTGCAAATCACGCTGGCTGCTTGGGATGGGAAACAAAAGAATGGGATATCTTCTATTCAGTGGCTTTCAGACTTTTTCTTTTTATAGTGACTTTGACATCTTATGCATTTGAACTGACCCCCATGTTGTCTTTTCACAACAGTTAATTGACAGTTAGTATAAGATATTAGGGCAATACTTTTTTATTGCTGATGTCTTGACTTTAAATCCTTGGGTTTATTAAAAAATTCATCCCTCTCAAAACTTATGGTAAAGACAATAAATCTTAAACTGCTCCTCTTTGTGAAAATCACCCACTGGCATTCAGCTACCTTATGAAAATCACCTGCATGGCGAGCAGCCAGAGAGAACCAAACCTTCAGACATTTTCTTATGGACAATTAAAGGATGAGAGCTTAAAATCCAAACCTCACCTTGTTGGCCAGCAAGTCCAAATGGTTCAGACAAGGGCTTGTGCCACACACTCAGCCCTGGGTTCTGCTGGCATTGTGGCCTCTTGGCCACATTTTACCTGCCACACTGCCAAAGCCTCACTACTACTGCTGCTGCTACTTCTGGTACTAATTCTGCTGCTGATTCTGAAGGTTCAGCAGAAGGAGAACGTGCTGAGGGAAAACTGGAGGCCAGCCCAGCACAACCCTGCCTGCCCAGAGCTACAGGTGCTGCAGACAATCTCACCACTGCTCATGCACGCTGCTGAGCACAAGCAAACAGAATTTTTTCCCTGGGATTTACAAGTTGGCCAAGTTTCAGCAGATTTTCATGAGGCTGGCTAAAAGAACATCATCAACATGAGGCTGACAGACCTGCTTACTTACCGAATAACACTTAGCCAATTTTTGAATTCCTGTTCTCAAGCAGGAAGGCACCATAAATGAAACAAGTTTTCCTAGAACAAAAATAAAGTACTAAACCAAAATATTTCTTGCTATCTTTACTCCAAAGGTTATTCTGATTTCTTTCTCACACATACACAAATCATCTTTACACCATCTTCGGCAGCGAAAATACCATTCCCAGCAATGAAACTCTACTAAAGTTAAAAAACAGATAAAGATGGTCCTTACTTTACTGGGCCATGTCATCGTGGTGCTTCAAGCTGAGCCAAAAAAAAGTATGGTTAAACAGTGTAAGAGAGATAACTACAGGAGAAATGTATCTGAAACATGTCTGGAGTGAGATTTGAGAAAGAGAATTGCAAAGAGCTTTGGCTTTAAAAGTAATGTGTGGGGTGAGTGGTGCTTGCTATCATCATACCTTTCTTTACTTTTCTTCTTAACCCACATGTGCTCCTTCTTATGAGCCAATTCTCTGGAATGAGGCCAGCTGAAAACAACTCTGGCATTCCTCAGTGATGCAGGTATTAGTGAGGGGCTGCATGCCCGTGCTGTCTGACTGATGAGAGATGACTGTCCTGCACAGGGTGTTCATACAGCTCACCAACAGGCTGAACAGAGATGAGTGCCCTGCACAGGGTGTTCACACAGCTCACCAACAGGCTGAACAGAGGTGACTGTCCTGCACAGGGTGTTCATACAGCTCACCAACAGGCTGAACAGAGGTGGCTTGTCCTGCACAGGGTGTTCACACAGCTCACCAACAGGCTGAACAGAGGTGAGTGTCCTGCACAGGGTGTTCACACAGCTCACCAACAGGCTGAACAGAGTTGACTGTCCTGCACAGGGTGTTCACACAGCTCACCAACAGGCTGAACAGAGGTGAGTGTCCTGCACAGGGTGTTCATACAGCTCACCAACAGGCTGAACAGAGGTGACTGCCCAGCTCACCCAACAGGCTGCAGTGCCAAGTTAACTGAGAGTTCATCTCAGTTAATCTGGACAAAGCCAAGCCCAGCTCCTGCTGTCCCTGCCACCATGTCCTGGCACATCTGGGAGGGCACAGCAGGGGCTGCTGCAAGGAGGGTTTCTGAGTGTTTCTGGGTGCCAGGGCTCCTTGCTGAGCCTCGTGGCCGCAGTCACCACGGCCAGCAGCAGGCTGCAGAGTGGCACAGACTGCAGGGAGGGATGGGGCTCAGCCTTTCCAAGGGCATCCCCTTGGCTCAGTTTTCTCAGGGGCACTCTGTGCACTGCCACTGCACAGGCTGACTGAAACTCAATAGAGAGGCTGTGGCACTTGCTTCTCTCTTTGTGCCTCCTTTCACTAGAAAGGGTCTGAGGAAAGCTTTACCAAGTCCTTTTCCCCAGCCTGCTTGGCCCCCCTTGCAGTCAGAGCTGTTTGCAGCCTGTTTCCATCTCCTGAGCCCCATTTCCCACAGGTTTCCTTCTCCCAGCTCGCCACCTCTGCCCTGCTGGGAATTAGTGACTGGCCCAGCAGCCAGCCTGGCTTCTGTCACAACTCTTGGCTGGTGACTCACAGACTCACACTGGTCCAGCTGAACTTGCTCACCAAAGGTTTGCTCCCTCCCCAAAAAATGCAGTGACTTCCATGAAACTTCTTCTGGAGGGCAAAGAGGTTTCCCACAGTGTTCCTTGCAGTGTCCCCACCAGAGCAGGAGCGTGACCTCAGCAGCACTGAGCAAAGCTGCACTGACCTGCCCAGCTGTGCCACAGGCTCTGGCCCTGGTCCCACCACGAACTCTCCTGGAGCACCACGTGGATAAAGGCAAAGCAGGAACAAGGATAACATGTGCTGCAGTCCACAGTTTCCGTGGTCTCTCTCTTCCTCCCCTGCAAAAAAATCAGTTTCTGTGTGGTCTGTGCAGCAGATGGGTCAGCAGAGGCCTTCTCTGCCCTTGGTATTCTGCATGAAACGTGAATTTGCTGCATGTGAATCTGCATTTTGAAGTGAATTCACAAACCTGTGCCCTTACAGTACCAAACCCAACCTCATTAAGTAAACTCTGTCCCAACAGCCTGAACACCAGTGTCAGAATCATAACTGAAATTGTGTTTTCAGTTGCCAAAACGCAGAGGGTTGGGAGTTCTGCAGGTCCTGAAGTTGCCATGCATG
The DNA here is from genome assembly GCA_013397155.1 of Irena cyanogastra. NCBI lineage: Eukaryota > Metazoa > Chordata > Aves > Passeriformes > Irenidae > Irena > Irena cyanogastra. The sequence goes on along the minus strand of VWZV01014830.1, from coordinate 38,832 downwards.
TACCAAAGCAAGGGCAGGTCTGCAGTGATGTTCCCCCACGCACAGCTTGTCCCCAGGACAGCACCTTTACCTGGGCTTTGTCTGGTGGCTGCTGTGGGGATGTGACAAAAGCACTGCAGAGCACAAGGCAGCTGACCAGAAAAGAGCCAGCTGACAAGGTCATCCTCCACTCTGTTATAAACACACAAACCCAACGGGCTCGTGGGCGAGCACCTTAAAACCCACCCAGTGGTTCTGCACAGACAGTGCAGATGGGCTCAGTTCTGTTTGCCTGTGCCCATTGTCTGTCCATGTCTGTGTCCTGGAAGGGAACATTTCCTTTCATTTGCTTCTCTACATTTTCAGCCTCTAATTAACCGAAAGTTTAATGGTAAGAATTCTGTTACAGTTTTTTGTTTGTTTTTGTTAGCTATCTCTTCTTCTCCTCCAGCTTTGGAACTGCACAGCACCAAGAGAGCCCAGCTGCCCTCTAGATGCACTGTAAAGCACTGAAAGGTGCTGCTGTGTCAGTTCTAGACTAATTTGGTTTTGTCTCAAAGTCCATCATTTTCCTCTTTCATATCTAAATCACTTCTACTTCAGCTGTCTGTTTTTTCACATTTGGTATGGTGACAAGAAATAAAAATGGCACTTAATAAAAAAAAAAAAAAAAAGAACTGACTGATTTCTAAAACAAAATCATATATTTATACTTTTCCCCCACATGATTTATATTGCCTGTTTTTCTCATCCCTTTTGGGCACAGCTTGCCAGGTTTAGATTTAGGTTTAGATCTAGATTCTAATTTTTGTTCTAATTTAGATTTAGGTTCTAATTTTTTGCCACTAACTTCTTTCAGCACACCAGCACTTTACCTCTCATTTCGTGCTTTCTCTACTTCCTTAACAGTCATTTGTGAATGTAAAAAACCAAGATATTAAGGAGGACATCTTCCCTTCAGGGAGAGGCTGGTTTTCCTTTCAGTTCCTGTTCCCTGCTGAACCTTTGAACATCCACATGACTGATTAGACAGGTTTTCCTGGAGGTACCAACACCAGCCTGTACTTCAGTGGGGTGATCATTCCTTGGACAGCACACTGGAAAACACTGCTTTAATTGCCCTGTAAACGCACCTGCTGCAGGTGGATACACCCAGGGCAGTGTTTGTACAGTGTGCACCCAGGAAATGCCTCACGTGGAAATGTTCAGGGTTTTACCCCAGCCTTCCCTGGGCTCCGAGCCCTCAGGTGTTTCCTTGGCTAGCTCTGGTGTTCTGCTAGCCACAGCTGATTACTGTTTTCCAAAACTGAAGCAGCACCTCAGCCCCAGAACGTGTCATCTTTGCTGCCTGAGGAAATCTGGTGCCTCTCCAGAGCCTCCCCAGGGAGGAGCCTGACACAGGCTCATCTGTGAGGTCCTCAGCAGCACTCTTCAGTTACCTCCCACCCTTATTTCTGGCAACCTCCTTGTCACAATATCATCTTCACTTTTCTCTTCCAGAGAGTTCCTTGTTTGTTTGCACACTCTGACCTCCTGTTTTCCCAATCTGCCCTTATCACTCACAATCTGGACTCTTCATTGGCCTCACAGTCTGCCCAAAGTACTTTTCTTATTTAACCACAAGAAAGTTTTGTTTGATTGGTTTTGTTTTTTTTCTTTTTTAAATTTCTTTTTCTTTTTTTTTTTTTTTTTCTGTGCCCAAATACATATGAGGGCCAATTAGTGGCTAAATATTTTTGTTGATAACTCTGCTTTACTCTCCCGTCCCCTCTGATTTTTGTTCATCTTTCCCATTCTTTGTAGCTTCCTTTGTGCTGTTTGCAGCTTATTTTTAGGCTGGAATTCCTGGCTCACACCCAAAAATAAAAATATTGACCTATTTTTGCCTGCCCCAATACTCTCTCTCTCCTCACACTGCTGACTCCCCTCCTGCTTTCTGAAGACACTCAACATGCAGCACACCCTGTGTGGCTCAAACACTTCCACACCTGCTGCCTTACACACCCACCTGTCACATCACAGACAAAAACCTTCCAAGGGAGATTAACAGCTGAAAACAAACTCTGAGCAATGGGCCAATGGCCTCTGACATCCCCCCACAGTAATGAAATCTTTGAAATGATGCTAACCTCACATGTTTGGAGTTACAAACGAGACAAAGATAACGTCGTGCATGGCTGGATTGAGTGGATTTCTGAATAAACAATAAAGTTATGGGATATATTGCACAAGGATCAGAATCACTGAAGTTTTCCCATTTATCTTCAAAAACCAGAAGCAAATACTAAGCTCAAGGTGAGGTAAAATTTCCCTGATTCTGAAAATAAAGAGCTCATCAAGACTGACATGAATCTGTATGATTTCCAAAGGATTAGGGAGTTCTCAAAGTATGTTCCAGGCACAGTGGATATCCAATTCTATTCAATGCTCATCATAAACAGAGTAAATTCATGTCTCTAGTTACATATAGACAGAAGTGCTGTTGGCCTCCTAAATGTTTTTACCACATAAGATTTATAGGAAGTGTTCCTATTAGACTGGGCAAGAGGGGCCCTGGTATTTAAGATATATTTCAAGGGTGAAAGACAGTCTGGAATCTGAAAATCTGATTTGTGTTCAGGCCAACCAGAAACCAGTGGAACAGTTTTAATGCTCTAGTAATTTCCCCTGACATAATTTGATCCATAGGAAGTTTTGCAGAGCAAATTGCTTGGGAAGAAGGGTAAATGATGGTGTTAATTAACAGGGACAGGGACATGGATTGTGCTGGCTGTTGTGTATACATCACTGTGCCATGTACATCAGCTCAAGCACCTACAGTTACCAATAGGTGGCAGAATATTAAAAAATAAAAAAAATTAAACTCACCTGTAAGTAGAAATCCAAATGCAAGCACTTTTTCTCCCTCTATCCCACATCTGCATGGAATTAGCTGCAAAGAGAAAAAATATTTGTGAGGGTGGCAGATGACTCGCTAGGATTTCCTGTATTTTTAAATAATCCCAGCAATTTCCCTAGAGCGTGTGAATGCCCACAGTGCAAATTACTTGATCCTTGTCACTGTTTATATAACAGGCCATAAATGCCTCTGAACTGTTGGGCATATTTGGTATATTGGGACAGCCAAGCACAGTGGCTCTGCAGTGTCCTACCTTCTCACATCAACCAAGAGATCGAGAACATTTTTTAGAAAGGAGCAATCTTAGTTAATGAAACTTGGGTCCATAAGTACCTATGGTTTGTTTGTTTCCAAAAAAGTAATGACAATGACCACAGCCTTCGTTTCATTAGTGGCAGCTATTAAATTTGCACAAAAGAAACAGAGCCAGACGTACTGATGAGCAAGGTCTAGGATATCTAGTTGCAGGTGAAACTGCTAATGCAACATTTTTAGCACTAAAACGCATTTATTAGAGTTCTTTTCACATCTCCTATCCGTTCCCATCACAGCCAAATGGACAAAAAAAGAGATCAGGCTAATAGGATTTAACACTCAAATCACCAGGGACATTACTATCAACTATAAATGAAAATATTTATGCCCACAAATGTAGGCTGTATTTTCTTTTTTTCCCCGAAGAAAAAAAAAGAGCATTCTGAAATTTCCAGTACTTTGTATTTCTGAGCAGAAACTGAGGAGAGTCTGCATCAGCTGTTGGGAACCACAGCACAGAGCCCGAAGGTGTGACTGGAATGAGAAGAGACTGAGCCAGACTCTGCCTGAGCCCAGGATTAAACCAGACTCTGCCTGATCTCAGGAGTGAGCCAGACTCTGCCTGCACCCTGAGCCCAGGACTGAGCCAGACTCTGCCTGAGCCCTGAGCCCCTGCTTTATCCTTTAGCTCCCTCTGGTCTCTGCCCTAGCTCAGCCTCCCCAGGTAGCACAGCCAGCACTCAGCCAGTGCCCACCCTTCCCCTGCCACCAGAGCCACAGGGTGCCAAGGGGTGACCTGAGTCCAGAGCAGGGTTTGGGATGCATTCCCAGTTTATCAGGCTTGAGTACAAAGCTGAGCCAGAAACTGGTGGTCGAGCTCTGTTTGTGTCCTTACCCAGGTTCCCTTTTCCCTCGGAGTCGTTTGGGTGTGAGCACTGAGCGGGGCTGGGGTGAGCAGCTGCAGGAGACCCGTGCCAACACAGGAAACACACACGGAAATGCAGGGCTGGATGACACCCTGTCAGCCTGATTCTGACATTCTTACCTCTCACATTTTTCTCTTAAGGTCAGCAGGGTAATGCACTACTCATTCCTGAATGAGTTATGTCAGTAACTTACTGCAGGGTCTGTAGTTTGCCTCCATCTATAATTTTCCAAGCCATTAAGAGTTATTGGGCTACATTTAATTTCTTTGGATATGCTCAGTTGTTTAATCTGATTTACCAGATTGGGGCATCAGACATTTATTCTTCATTATTGTCTGGTGAGAGCAGTCTGGAAGTTGCTCTCGACTGGGGGGAAGCTGCAATCTGCTGCTCCAGCAATGGTAATATTCCCAGGCAGGCAGAGGGACAGTGCAGATGGAAAACTGAGTTCTGAGGGGAATAAGAGATGAAGGGTGCCACAAGTCAGACAATAATGGCTCTCCACATGCTTGCAATATTAAATTTCAGGAACAAAATGCTATCATTTTGAGACGTTGTTTTAACTGACAAATCTTTAAATGTAGACAATGGGCTGGAAACCATGCAGTGCAGGTTTTTAGCCACATTAGCAGGCAGCTGGCTTTCAGCACAGTGTCATTTTATAGAACAAGGTTAAAGCTGCCACAGGTGACAAGAGGCTGTAAACAGCTAATAGGTGTGCTTGATAAAACAAGAGCATACCTGGAGGAAGGACATTAGTATGCTTCTTTCCCAAGTGTCCACAGTTCTCCCCCCAGCTGCTGATGCTCTCATCTAATTTCCAAGTCATGCTGCTGAGGCCTTAGCATCGTTTTGCACATGTCAGCATCAGATTTTCTGTCTGCAGAGGAGAAAGGCACTAAATTTGAAGGCAATGCAATGTGTTTGGGTAGTGCCACTGAAGCATGGACTTCACCTGTCAGAGAAAATAAAATATTGATGTTAATTGATAAAATCAATAATGTTAATTTAGGTTACCTTTTTGTTGGGGTGTAATGGTTAGCGTTAGGTGGGATGAAAAGGTGGGATTTACTTTTGATTAGTTTGCTTTGTGCTGGTTTTGGTTCAAAAGAAACCTGTTGCCTTTACAAAGCTAGGCTGAACCAAACAGTCAAATGAACAATAAATAGAAGCCAGCTGTGCCTGGTCACCTAACGCTGCAGGGTGGTTGTGTTTGAAACCAAGCCTCAGTTTGACTGTGCTTTAAACCAAGCCTCAGTCTGACTGTGTTTGAAACCAAGCCTCAGTATGACTGTGTTTGAAACCAAGCCTCAGTTTGACTGTGTTTGAAACCAAGCCTCAGTTTGACTGTGTTTGAAACCAAGCCTCAGTTTGACTGTGTTTGAAACCAAGCCTTGGAGGCTCACCACGAGAACACAGGGAGCAGCCTGCACTCAGCTCTCCACACAGCCCAGAGGTGCTTGGAGAAGCCCAGGCTGTGTTCCCAGGGATGGAGGCACACCTGGGCACAGAGGTGGGGACCTGCTCCTGGAAAAGGAGCCCTGTAGCAGAGAGTGACAAAACCCAAAAAGCACACGAGCGTGCAGCCCAAAAAGCAAGTGACAAAACCCAAAAGCAGCCACGTCTGGGCCAGCACTGCTGCCTCCAGGGCTGGAGGAACAATCCTGGCAGCAGGAGCAGGGCCAGGTCCCCTCCCAGAGACACCCCAGGCTCCAGCTGACATTCCCATGCAATTGTCATAGGGGGAAAGCCTCGTGCCATGAATTTTTCATTGCCAAAGCGAGGAAGCATTTTCCCCTCAAGCAGATTTTGTTAGCTAGCCCTTTTCATCCCCAGCCCTTGCAGCAAAACCCCAGGCTGGATCGCGTGCTCCCTGAAACATGTTGGAGGAATTCCCCTCTGCTCACCACAAAGTCATTTTCTGTGGTAGAGCATGAGGAGAAGGATAGAGAAAGAAAAATCAAAGACAATTAGAACGGGGAAAATGAATAAAACATCACCAAGAAAATTGCTGCTGTGGTGCAGCAGGGAAATCAAGGAGAAAATCAGTACCTCAAAGATCTCTTTTTCAGCCTAGATTCTTCCTTATGAAGAAAATTATAGCCAGTAACCCATGGGTTAGAAGTAAATGATTTTGAATATAACATGTAAATATAAAAATAGTACTTATTTCACCTGAAGTATTCAAAACACTTCCTCACATCTTTTCCTCTCTCTTCTACTTTCACACGTGCAATGTGTAGTATTAAAAATGCCAATGGACCATTGTCAGAAGATGGAATGAAAACAACATTTGGCCAGTTGTGCACTCTCCTACCTGTGTTACACACAATTGCATGAGCACTGCCAGTGCACATATGCCCCAAAACTTTTTACAGACTGCATTGTGTAGAATTTCAAAGGGAATTTTTAAATGGACCAAGCTTGGATATGCTCCAGCCACTAAAGGGTCCAACAGTTTTTTTCACTTATTCACAGATTTGATGTCTAACTCATATCAACTTTTTTTTTCACTAGACAGAGGCTTTTTCAATAATCATAAGCCAACAGGGTTTTTTTAAAATTTCCTTTGGCTTCTTATATGTAGGCTTAAGAAAATGTTTGTATAAGCTGAAGATGTAAAGTTACTGTAGGAGATGTGGAGGGAACAATCATAACTAAATTATAGGGTTTTTTATCTAGAAGGCATGTGCTCTGAGATAAAACTTATCCTGCATAAATAATGTCACCATCTATCGTTTTGTAATTATCTGCTTATTTTTAATCTACAGTTCAGTGCTCATCATTGAAAGTGTTTTTTTTCCTTTATAAACCCGTTCAAGTTTTAACATTAAACGTTAACAATAGGGTCAAGCTGAAAAAAAAAAGAAAAAATAAAAATGAAGGGCGGCTCTTACCACAAAAGAAATTTCAAGGAAAAAAACCCATTCAGGAGGTGCAGCCTGCTCTGGAAACGTCCCCTGTAGATTTCAGCATGCAGCACTCCTGGGAGAAGTGGGAACTAACATCCCTTCTCTAATTTGCAAGTCATCACCAGGCTGGGGGGAGCAGCCCGTTTTTGGAACCCCCCTGGCATAATTACATTAACCTCATCTGGTGAAATTCGGATGTAAATTACTTCTTCACTTAATAAGAGGATTTAATTGAAGTTGTTCTCAGCCATTGTGGCAGATTTCTTAGGGAAGGTTTGATATTATACACATTTAAATGGTTCTTGGGTTTAAAAAAAAGCCTGTTGAAAAGGAATTTCACATCTCAGTGATTTTTAAGAATGAACTTCAAAGAAAGCAGGAAATATAAGTATTCCTGTCCTCACTGCAGCTGTAAATGGTTGGGATCTTTAGTCACAGCAAACGAGAGCAGGCACGGGGATTTATGAATTAAACCATCAGCCAGGCAATTACTGCAGAAATAACATCCTTCCCCCAGGATGGAGCCAGCTCTGCCCAGCTAGAGCAGCTCAGATGTCACAGAGCTGGCAAATGTTGTGACTGAGCAAACCTCAACACCTCCTGGTGATTTCAAACAAAAACAGTTAGGGTTTTTTGGTTTGGATTCGTGGGTTTTTTTAAAGTAATTGTGTTTTTTGATCACCCACCCAATTTTCTGCCTCCTCTGACATTGTGGCAACAGGGGAGAGCCCCAAAGCACCTTTCAGAATGGGTAAGAACACTGTAATGATTGCCTACCAATTTTCTTCTCCCTTCACTGAATTTTTACATGCCTCTTTATAGCACTTTATTACTGAACACATATCATGATATTTATTTCCCCTTAATAAGCCTCGAGGTGATGAAAGACAAGAGAGAAAATTATAACAGAATTTGCTCTCGCTCAACACTTTTAGCCTTACCAAAAAAAATAACATCTTTTATATTAATTTACTTTTATTTCTTTTAACTTCTATTTATTTCTGAGCTGAACAAAACTGTTAATAACTTATTTCACAGATTATTTTTATCTAACTTTCTTTTTGCTAGAAGATACTTAAATATTCTTTATATAGAATTTTCTACCCTTGTTTTGTGAAATATTGCAAACAAGGGAAGATGTTTAAGAAATAATTTCTTATTGAACTGACTACTTAACAGCTGGTCACAAAAACCTCTTGGCATCTTGAGGAAGGCTTGTGTGTTCAATTTTTTATTCCCTATCTCCACCCTCTTCCTCCCCAGTCAGTATCAGCTGGTCTAATAAAATATACGAATATATTTATATATGTGATCCCTGTGTCTCTTATACCTTTAGATTACCAAAGCCAAATCATTGCTACTCTTTTAAAAAAACACAATAATTTTAAAAGTTCTAAGAATTCCAAAGTGCTTCTTTACTGTAAAAAGAAATGTGCTGAATTGAAAAAAACAAAAAAGAAAAAAGTGCTCTGGTGAAAAGATTGGTGATGCCATCACTAAAATCTTACTGAAGGGAAAAAAAAAAGCTTGTTTAATTACAAAACCTCCAAAGCAGAACGAGCTTGCTGAAACAACAGCACCAAGAGAATAAGCTGTAACTGGAATCGGACACTAGGCCCTTCTCAGCTAGAAATAAACACAAATGTTTAACAGTAAGGGTAATTAACCACGGAATAACACACTGCAAGGAAGGCAGGATGCTTCCTGAGAGCACCACTCACTGCAGCCGTGCTTCTGGCACTGGGAGCAGGAATTAATGCAGGGAAGTGCATCCGTCAGGGGTGAGTCAGCAGCAGCGGCCTCGCCATGGGCTCCTGTGGAGCACTCTGCTGGCCACAGACAGCTCCTGGCCACCCACGGGCAGCAGCTCCTGGCCACCCACGGGCACCTCCTGGCCACTGACAGCTCCTGGCCACTGACAGCTCCAGCTCCTGGCCTGCCCCGGTGCAGAGCACCCTGAAGCTGGGCTGGTAGCCCCCAAAGGAGCCCACACGAGCCCCGCACCACACACGCCAGCCTCACCGTGACTTCTCCTGGCCAGCAGCACCCAACAGGCTCCTGCCAGCCTTGTTACCACCAGCTGCATTAGCAAATCTCTCTTGTTTAAGGGCAGCCGGCTGCCCCAGAACGAGGTGTTAGTAATGCCACAGCAAAAAACCAACAAAAACCCAAACCAAACAAACTAGAAAAGCAAATTCAAAAAGGAGAAATGGAGAAAAACCAGCGCTCCTCACGCCCTGCTACACTGACACAGGCACAGACCAAAAGCAGGGCCAGCAGTATTTAATAAAACATTTTGGGAACCATCAGTGCTGGTTCTGCTCCTGAGTGCAGCAACAGGGACTTTTCTGGGTGGGCACCTGTGGGATGAGCTGTTATTTCCCTTCTGAGCCCTCCCTGTGAGTTCAGCCTGTCAGATGCCTGAGGCCAGCCCAAAACTCTTTATTTCTGCACAGGGACAGCTAACAGGTCCCTGTTTTAACACAAGGTGTTAAAAACCAAGGTATGGGGTCACAGAGGCCAGCAGTGAGAGCTGAAGCAGGTGAGACACGGGGTCAGCAGGCAGACACACACCCTGCTGCTGACCCTCCCTGTCACCCCGGGGTGACACCCCACACTGCCCTGTCCCCTGAACTGCAAACAGCTCACACACATCTCCAAGTGCAGGCATGCAGCAAGTGATGGGATCAATCAGTACATCTCAGGGTAACCAGATTGCTTTGCAATAATACTTCTCTTCAGAGTAAGAAGAGAAATATTAACAATAGGGTCAAGCTGAAAAAAAAAAGAAAAAATAAAAATTATAAAAATTATCAAAATAAAAATAAAAATAATAAAAATTGTTATTGTAATAATAACCTTTCCTGTCTCAGCCACAGAAGCATGGTTCCGTGGATGAGCTTAAATAAGTTTTTTTTGTTTTTGTTGTTGTTCTAAGTTGGGATGAAGAAGTTTTGTTAAAATGGAATTTGTTTAAACTACTAGTCAACAAAATCTTGCAAAGCATAGGAGTAATGGCTTTAATTGTTTTTTTTTTCCCCAATGTAAACTTGTACGTACCTGTGCAGAAACACGGGATGAATCAAATGCCAGTCAAAGCAAACCACATAAAACAGACTGTGCCCCTTTCCCAGACATCTTTGTCCCAGACCAGTGGCTCCCCTGTAAATGAGAATTTAATGACGTGATGCAAGCTGGCATTCTCCACCCTGAGGCCGAGGAGCTGCCCTTGGGTTTGCCACTGTGGGAATCACCCTGAGGATGTGGCCCAGCCTCTGCTGGCCACTGCCAGGGCAGCTGTGAGCCAGGCTCCCCCTCCTGCAAACCAGCAGCTGTGAAATCATCCATCTAATTGCTATTGTTTTGGTTTTTGACCATGTAAAAGGCATTTAGATACAAGAAGTCTGAAGCAGCACCTTCAAACGCCTTCTGCTCACTGCAGAGGGATTATTTTATATTCAGGTACATCATCAATGTTGCTAATTTAGAAATGAAATTACTTTAAGACTAGCAGCAATATTAATGTTTCCTTTTTCTTTGTTTTGTAATCAGACAACTGAATTCCAGCTACAGCAATATGTGCAACTAAACAAGATTATGTTTGTAATTTCTGAAATTATTGATAAGTCTGAGCTCCCTTTGGTAAGATACTTACAACTTTTATTCACATTATTTCATTACCTGTAATGGACAAAAACCATGAACAGGGACAAAGAGATTTTTATTGTCTTTTTTTTTAACAAGACTTTATCATGATAGTCACTTTAATTTAACATCATCCTCTGACATGAGATCATTGTGCTGAACATTACAGAGAAGTGCCTTGTGAAGGAGCAATTACCCTGACTAAATGGATTTCTAGGCAGATTCAAAGACAAAGATATCAACAAGCAGCAGAACGCACATTAGTGAAATAAAGGTAAATCAAATAAGGATTTGAAGATGCTGCTAAACAACCCTCAAATAATGCAGCATTCTAACTGCTTAATGAAGAACTGGTTTCCATGTTCCAGAGGTGTGTTCCACTGTGGGACAGCCAGGGGTGTTCAGGAGGGGCTGGTGGAGCTCCTCTGTGCCCAGCTTCTCCAGCTGTAGCAGAAACCACAAAGGAGAGGCCATTGCAGCACAGGAATCGAGTTATGGCCCCTGTGCTGTCACCTGAGGATAAACCAGAGAGAAGGGGGGACCTGGTCTCACAGCTGCCCTTGCAGGGAGTGCTCAGCCTGGCCTTGGACACTTTGGGAGGGGGACCCAGAGCTGCTCTGGGCAGCTGTGCCAGGCCCTCACCCCCTCACAGCACAGAGATTCTCCCCAGTATCTATCCTAAAGCTCTCCTCTGCACTCCAACACCATGCCCTGGGGAACAGTTCCTCTCCAGGCTTTTTGGAGGCCCCTTTGGGTACTGAGACACCACAATCTGGCCACCTCAGACCCTCCTCCTCCTCCTCTCCAGCTGGTGCTCAGCTCTCTCTCCTGATGCAATGAAACGCTCAACATTATCAACTTTGATGTCCCGTGCACGTCCCAAAGCTCTGAAACCTGATGTATTGTAATATTTAGCAGGTACCTGTAGCAGTGTCATGCTGCTGAAGGAATGCCTGCAAAGCTTCTTCCAGGTGCTCCAGGACAGGGTCATCCCTGCATGAGCCATCTCACTTGCTTCCCTAGAAAACTTTGGGGAAAACTTGGCTTTTGGCACTGGCACATTTTTCAGTATATATATTAACATGATATTTATTACTTTAGAGAGGAAAAGGAAAGGAATTCTTTGGTAGGAGCTTCTATATCCAGTTTATGAATTTTCCTCAGACTAGCCCAAGGTGGGCAATCCAATTGTTCTGATCACAGATTCAACACCAAATCCTGCTTTCCTCCACCATCTGAGAAGCCCCACTGCCCAAAATGAGACAGACTTGGGTTCTACACATACCAGCTTAGGCTGATGAGGGAATTTTGCTCTTGCAGGTCAGTGGCTGAAAAGTTGAGAGGATAAAATACTGATACTAAAGCTAATTTAGGGAGTCTTGCAGCTCCCTGGCTCCTCTCAGGCCTGCCATTCCCCAAAACAGAGACAGAGAGATGTAGGCTCCATTTCAGTGAAAGGAGGGCTGGGAGGCCAGGCTGGGAAAGCTCAGCCTCCTGAAACAGAACATCCAGGTGACAAATCAGGAACTGGGAATTTAAGCTCCAAGACCAAGCAATGATTTAGCTGATCTTGTTCTGACTCACCAGCTACTGTAGAGAGGAAGGCTACTGGCTCCACAGCCAACTCTGTCATGAGAACTCGTGTTGGAGATTTTCTTGAAGGACTGCTGGACTTAACTGAGGTTGCAGGAAACTGGCAGACCACGTAATACCTGTGTGACTTCGGTCCAGATTTAGCAGAGAAGAAAATGTCAAGAGCCCCTCCACAGCCACTGACCTCACTGCAGGTTTAAAACCTGATTTGCTATTAGAAGTGGTGGAATGAAATTCTCACACTGAAGCAGCACAAGAGATTTAGGCAGCTGACTTAAATCAGGGCTAGGCTTTCGCACATGCTGTTAATTTACACCAAACAGCTGTTCTATAGTCACAATCAGGAAGCCTTCGGATGCATTTATAAAATTAGACTTTGGAATACATGGCAAAACCTCAGAAGCAAACACTCAAAACACCAATTATTCAATCACTGCGAAACTGTGCTCATTTCCAAGAGAGAACATTCTGTTTGACGCGCCAGCTCAAGGCTTCTGTGTGCTTGACTACGCTGATCCTTGAGAAATTACATACATTAGAGGTTTGAATAACATACAGCAGATTAGCCAGAAATTGGAAAGCATTGTTTGGAGATGGATTTCAGCCTACAAGAGGCTGAGTGTCATTGGCAGGCATCCTTGGGTTTGACAGCTGACGCACGGGGCAGGAACAACACACGGATTTTTCCAGGGGGAAATTCTCTCAGGGAGTTCTCCGAGAAAGTGCTACAGAAAGAACAATAGAGACAAAGTAGTAACTACATCTTGTTATCAGCGTGAAAGCCAGAAGAGCATTAATTAGAGTCTGTTCTCATTGTTGTTGATGTCACAGTGGCTCACAGACTCTCACATCCACGGTGCAGATGGCACTGCACAGCCACAGCCTTGTGTGGGGCTGGGGGAAGGAGGGAAGGAAGGAAGGACAGACTTTGCTCATGGCCTCCTCAGCAGCACTCAGCACCTTGCAAGACCTGACTCAAGATTTTTTACCTGAAGTGCCATCCTTAAAACAGCGTGATGCTCTTTGCATATCTGAGCGCTAATACCAAAATTTGACTCTAAAATATTTTCATTTGTCTATGCAACAATAATTTTGAATATTGAAACCACATTTTTGCAGCTGTCACGTGAGCTTAAAGGGGTTTGATGGGAGAGAAGAAAGACAGGATGATGGAGGAATGGGATAGATTTTTGTTACTACATCCCAAAATTATTGCAAACATCTTCCTCTACTGACCTTACTCCTTCACTCAACCCTCCCATATTAGCAGCCAATCCCCTGAGACAGGATGACTTCTGTAACATATTTTAAATGATGTTTGAAGTCTACAGATCCATTTAATAGCCCAAATTCCATGAACGACCACTGACCTCCTGAAAGGTGTTTTCCTGCCTTACTGATCTTCTCAGGTTTTGGTGGGGTCATAGAATGAACGTGAGTTTAAAGCCTATTTTAAATTTAGCAAATTGTCAAGTCTACAAAGGTAGTGTTCCATATTTTAGCTACTTGAACTCCACACTGTAAACTCCTTTCTTCCAGCCAGTTTCAGGGCCCCTTCCCAAATTAACCCCTGCATTGCTCGACAGCACTCGATTCCATTTCTCTTGTGAGGTGTTACCTCCTAATCAAATGGCACTCACATGGATGGGCAGTAAATCATCCTGCCACCTCATTCCACCACAAAATACAGGCAACCACTATTGTCATACAGCACCAGAAAGCTCCAACCCATACAGAGTCACACCTTACCTCTTCAGGAGGCTGCAAGTGTCTGGCCATGCAGAGTCGCGCCATATCACGCCAGGAGGCTGCAGGCATCTGTCCGTGCAGAACAACATCATGTCACTTCAGAAGGCTGCAATGTCTGCCCTCCTTGTCCTTCAGCCTGGCCTTTTATCCCCTTGTGTTCATGCCCTGCCCCCGTGTGCCCTCTGTGCCCTCTGTGGGTGCTCAGCTCACCTGGGCACTCCCTGGCTCGTTACCTTCAATGGGATTCACCTGTGCTGCACAGCTGTGCCCATTTGGGGTGATTGGGGACCAGCCCCACTCCCAACCACCACCAACTGTGTGCCTACAAACCACTGCACAAATATTCTTAAACAGATTAATTCAGTAAACCTTGTCTTATTAGCCTAATGAAAAGGTTTCAATAAATTCAAGGAGAAACCTTTGCTGAAAGGATAACTAGAGGATAAAAGAAATTAATATTTTAACATTAATAATAAGGCATTGATAGGTGTTTGCTAGTTTGAAATATTTTACAGGTGCATATACATTAGAAGAAGTGGTAATCTAGGCTCTCCAGCGACTTCTGAAAATAGGAAAAATAGTTACCATGATAATTCATTGTCCTATGCTTAAACCATACACAGAGCAAGCTCAGTAATAATGCCAAAGGGTGATAATAAAAATGAAAAGGAAAAGTTGACTTGTACATTTTAGTCCTATGGAAGCATTGTTGCACTTGCTAAGCCCAAGGGGACAATTCTCCAAAGTATCATTTTATTCTGTCAGTCCCTATCCTGGTGGAATTTTGTCCACTCATCTCATTTGAGACCCATTTCTGCCTTTCTCTGGGCCTCTCCTCTGGCCAGGAGCAGCACTGGTGAGGAGGAGAGGGTGGAGCACCCCATGGCCAGAGGAACCCAGGATGGGGTGAGGGGTCCAGGCTGTGGGTTCCACCCTCCAGGCTCCCCTGAGCACACCCACCCTCAGCCTTTCTGCTGAGGCTTTCTCTGGAAGAATGAACACCTGGGGAGCAGGAGGGGCAGGAGCAGCATGGGGCAAACCCCCAGGAGCCAGCCCCATCCCAGGCAGCAGCTCCTGGCTCTCTCTCCAAACCCAGGTGTTCTACACAGTGAGGGACCCTCAGCAGACCCCCGTGCCCAGCCACAGGGCTGAGCTCTGCACTCCTTTTCTCACAGCTCACTTTGTCAAGGACACCAAAATAGATCTGATACTGGCATTTTTCATAGTGCAGATCATCTGCAGTGGTATTTCTTTTTAAGCATTCAGACACTATCATTGCTTTTGGAAGTGGTGACTAATAGGCAGTAGACATCAATGTGAATTAACTTGAAATTAAAGCAGCTCTCAAGTGGGGCTCTGGAAGAGTTCAGATACAGCAGTATTGAGACATTAAGGCAAGTCCTCCTTGTCTTAAAGCAATGTGACATCCCATTCACTCTGCTCATTACATCACCTCAGCATGGAACTCAGCAGAAACATAACAAAAAAAAAGAAAAAGAAATGAAAGTTATTTTTAATGCTAATTTCTCTGGTTTTCAGAATTTATCTCAGAGATATTTTTCACTTAACCAGATATTCATTCACTGCACCAAGATCATTTTCCAATCAGACTGGGGACAAGGTCCTTCTCTCTGAACAGCCCATTCCAGCAGCCTGGCCTGCAGAATCACATCTCCAGAGCTCCCTGGCTGCTCTCACATTACACTCTGGTGTGCTTTACAGGGATGGATTTTATTTCCTTTTTGGGTGAAGTATCACTTCCTTAAGTTTTTCTAGAATTTGAGCAGAACTACTTCAGAGACATTTACATTCATACGGCATATTGCAGCCAAATAACAAGATTTTATGGTACCATAATATTTTATATAACAAATAGCTATACTGTCAAAAGCACAGCAAGTACAGTTGGGGTTAAATTCTCAGAGGAGCTCAATTGTCCCTTTGAGTGCACAGATTACTCTATTTTTTTTCCCTCTCTCTCCTTTTTCAGACAGATTTTAAAGCCCTGGTCCTTTGTACTGTGTTTTTGGTATATATTTGGCATATTGAATACTTAAGAGCATAATGCCCAGTAAGAAATACATTTGCACCTGACAATTGTGAACAAGATGAGCTCAGAGCAGCAGCTGAGTTGGTTTAGCTATTTATTTAAGTTGGAAATAATACAAATTCTAAGGCTGAAATTGAAGGTGTGAAAATGGGGCAGGACCTAGGGTAGGACAGAACGAGTTAAGTTATGAAACTTCCGTTTTTTTCTTAGATAAAATGGCATTTCAAAATCAGTTATGTGTCTAAATCACATCATTTGTTCCATATGAATTAAGCAAAGAATGTAAGTGAAAGCAGTCATGAAAATCTCTGTAATTACCATAGAAAGATGCAGCCTGCCTATTTGCATTAAAGGGCCAAAAATCTTTTGCATATCTGATAAATTAGCTTCACTAAATCCAGCTTTGAGGGGGGTTTCTTTTTTCCCTTTATATTTTATATCACTATAAATTACACTTCAGTGGAGCTCTTTCAAATACCTTTGCTATTGGCAAACAGCCATTTGAAATCAGAGGAGCTGGAAGGAGATTGGCATCCCTTCACAGGCAGGTCCAATCTCCTAGAAATACAAACACTTTGAATAAAATATGAGGTGACAGTGTCTCCCATAGGATAAGTTTAAAGGAAGTTTTTAACATGGTTTAGAAATATTTCATATAGACGTCCAAGCAAAAAGATTGAAGATACACATTTGTCCAGGATATAAATAGGTGATATCAGACTTAATGCTTTTTAAAATCATGCTTGTCATAATGGAATTAATAAACAGGATTACCTTAAAGTCAGTGTTATTTTATAAAACTTTTTTTAACACTTATTCTAAGACATAATTATGAAAAATAAGTATGGGTTTTTTCTCCACAAAAAAGGAAGCACTGTGAGTCAGAAGATCTGGCTCTGGCCCCAGATACATCCTGTGATTAATTGCTCTGAATGCATTCTCTGCGTACCAAGGCTCTTTTTCTCTAAAATGGGAAGAGTTACCTAACTGTAGGCAGTTCAGGTTTTGGACAGCAGCTCACACTGTTAGTGAGCAGAAGCTGAGGGAATACCTTTGCACATTCCCTGAGCAATGTTTGTGATGCACAGCAATAAACCTGAAATAATGCATTTTTCAAATAGATTGCTGTTAAAATACTTGTCTCATTCAGCTTTACTCCTTAGGCACTTCATCTACATTAGGAGAGAAAAAGTTTGCAGTTCCCTGCCAACAGAAATGTGAATTTCCTGAGCATGCCCTGTGAGCACATCCACCTTACACTCAGGTCAGGGTTCAGAGCTCTCTTCTCTGAGGCATTTCCTTTAACAGCTTTTCATCTGCTCCAGCCATCCCCACCCAGCAGCCTTGGGGCTCCCCTGCCACACACAGCCCACGGGGGAGAGCAGCACCCCCCTGCCCTGAACAGGACTTCTGCTGGGTCCCACTTCCCACAGCTCCCTGACCCACTGGGAATTCCTCCTCTGGTGCCCACACACTTCAGCAGGCAGCAGGGACCAGGAATGGGCAGCTCTGGGTGCTGGAATACACAATTCTGGCACAAAGCACGGCCCAGCAAAGGGCTTTTGTGAAACATCCCACCTGGGAAACACAGGCATTCCATTTGGGAAACACATCCCACCCGGGAAACACACACATTTGTGAAACACATCCCACCTGGGAAACTCATCCCATTTGGGAAACACACACACCCCATTTAGGAAACACACACATCCCATTTGGGAAATACATCCCATTTGGGAAACACACACATCCCACCTGGGAAACTCATCCCATTTGGGAAACTCACACATCCCATTTGGGAAACACACGCATCTGTGAAATACATCCCATTTGTGAAGCACATTCCATTTGTGAAACACACACATCCAATTTGGGAAATACATCCCATTTGTGAAACACACACATCCCATTTGGCAAACACATCCAACCACTGGCACTCCTGAAGCAAGGCAGATGCAAACCCTGAAGGAAAACCTTACCTAGGGCTGTGCAGCCTGGGGCAGGTGGCATGCAAGGAGGAGGACTGAAAGGGGCTGATGGAAAAGAGGGAGAAGGACTTTTTTCGCAGGCAGACGGTGGCAGGGCAAGGGGGAACAGCTGTGAACTAAAAGAGGAAAGGTTTGGATGAGATGTAGCAAGAAGTTCTTTGCTCAGAGGGTGATGGGGCTCCCATCCCTGGGGGTGTCCAAGGCCAGGCTGGATGGGGTTTGAGCAAACTGCTCTGGTGAAAGGTGCCCCTGCCCATGGCAGGGGGATTGGAACAAGCTGGGCTTTAAGGTCCCTCCCAGCCTGTTCTGTGACTCTGTGAAGGAGAAGGACCCTGGGGAAGAGCCCCAGGGCAACCAGCTTCCTGCAGGGTGTCCTGTCACTCCATGGGAGCTGTGCATGCAGCAGGCACTTGGCACACATTTGCACCCATGGGATTGGGATCACAGGAACTCAGACATTTTATCACATCTGCAATGCTGTGGCACAAGCTGATGACTTCTGGAGTAATAGATTTCTTCTCCTGTCCAGTGTTGGTGACTGGCAGCAAAGAATATAAGATCTGGTATTAGCTATTATTTGAAGACAAGACTTTTTTTCTGGATGTTGAATTAAGTTTCAAGTGGGAATTAGAGCTTTTTGTAACTAAGAGAAGATTTAATTTAAAGTACAGGATGTGTATAAAGGTCATAAGAGAAAAATGAGGCAACTGTAGATTATGTATTATTTATGGATATAGAGAGGAATAAATATTCATAATTCAAGGAAAACAGATAACATGGGGCTGAGTTATTGAGTGTTGTCTACGAAGGAAAAGAAGAAGTCCTTTTAAATGAAGAGAGATGATTCCTTCCCGTACGTGTAAAGACAGTCAGGAAAGTGTGATTTGTTTGACTGTGACTCATCCTCCCAACATTTGACGGATATGAATCAGATGACCTTCCCCTGGGAGCATATGCTGAAAACAAACCCAAGTTTCTGATTGTTTAGAACTCTTCAAAGATAGTTCTTGCAGTCAACAGGATCATCTTCATTTGGTGCTCATTTCTGTGGCTCCTTCCTTTTCCTGGCAGGCACAGACAAAGGGTGTGACTCCCTGGGGGTGACTGGTCCACATGACAGAACGTGTGCTGGGCAGGGGACGGGAGCAGGACTCCAGCTGGACGTGCTGATGGTTGGCTGGGCACCACTGTGCCAGAGAGAAACATCTGGGGGCACCCAGCCCGGGTGAGAGCACTTGAGCAAAGCAGTGAATTGCCCTGTGAAAAGGTCTGATCTTCAATTCATGGACAAGTCACCTACTGAGGTGGTCTCCCTGGAAACCTACTTTAATTCTGATGAAATGTTCTCCATCCACCCAACAGACAATGACTAAGTTGATTTGTAACCACTCCAGTTCCTCTGAGGCATTTAATTGACCTTGGGAAGAGGTCAAAGGGTCAAAGCAAGGAAGCTGCCAGCAATGAAAAAAATATTCTTTTTATTCTCACAGTTACTGTTTTGTCTATTGCACTTTCTGAAAGTCAGCCCACCATAGCTGATAAATCTGATTAAAAATCACCCACAGCAAATCTGATGCTCAGGCTGGGATCTCCCACTAGCTGTGGGACTCAAGAAGTCCATGAGAGGAAGAATTGACATTCCATAGGTACAGACACTCCCAAGCCCCTCCAGAGGGCTGCTCACAGCCATGTGGCTCTGGATATACACCTTGCACTGGAGGAGCTGAACCCCAGCTGTCCTAGGAGCTGCAGAATGCCCTCCAGCTCCACCAGTGACATTTTATATTCTCTTGGCCATAAAACACAATGCTCTTCTGCCTTAGTTCTCTCAGTTTGAAAAGGAAGATGTCCGGGAACTGAAGCAGAGCCTAAACAGATTTTATTAACGTGGATGAGTCCAGAACAGTGAAGCACTGACATTTCTCTCAGAAGGTTGGGGGGAAATTTGAAAGCAGTAATCCTGAGCCAGGCCTAAGAGAAACTTGGAGGGCTGATGGAATGGGAGTTTGGAGTGAAATGTGGCCAGGGAAGGGAAGGGACCCTGCCTGGAATGGGGTGCAAGGAGAGAGGACTATTTTGCCTAATTTCACAGGGAAAATAAAACTAACAGTGAATATACCTAACACAGGAAAATATACCCACAGATGTTCTGCATTGTCAGCCCTGAAAGACACAGTACCGCTGTTACTTGGGGTATTTTAAATCAAATGGAACAAAATACCAACAAAGATGCTCTGGGAAGTAGATTTCTTCAAGCAGGAAGATGTACAAATGTAAGAGTTCTTCACTAAGTTTAATAAAAAAAAAAGAGATGCACAAGATTCAACAACAAGGGCAAAAATGCAGGTTAATGAATTATTCTAACAAAACTCAGGGATTTTCTGCAGCTTTTCAGAAGTGAGAAAACACATCATTAGTTATTCATCTCTGACAATTCATGCCAGTACAAATCCCAGAGCACACTCTGTCAGCCCCCTCTCCCTTCCTTTGTGCCAGGCTGCAGCAGTGCCTCAGCACCTTGCTAGAAGGTGAGGAGATCTTGCAGGAAGCACCACAAAAGATGGGGAAACACATAAATAATTTACAGCCAAAATAATGCTGATGAGGTTTCTTAAATTAAGATTCAGGGAATTCAAAAGCAACAATTTAAAAACAGAAAGATGAAATGTTAAATGATCTGCATCTCAGATCCTTTTGTCCTTTCTACTTTGCATTTTGCTCCCTCCCACTGTAATAGCAGTTTGCTGCTAGGGTGAGAGAACCAAGTTTATTTGTGCTTTATGAATGAGAAAGGGATTACCCTCTCATTTTAGTGGCTGTAAAAGCTGGCACCTCTGCTGCCAGGCAGTGCTGGACCAGAACAGCAGCTGAGGTACCCAGAGAGGCTCAGCTCACAGGTGGTCTCTGCTGGTGTCAGGCTGAAATGCTGAGTCAGTTCCCACTACCTCAGGACATCAATCACCATGGTTTACCTGTGAGAAGCACCTGGACAACTCAACCCAGCTCTCTCCAGCTCAGTCACTTTGCTGCACATGCTCCAGTGACAGCTGTCCCTGCCCAAGGCAGGAGGCTGGAACTGGATCATCTCTAAGGTCTCTTTCAACCCAATCCTTTCTGTGATTCTATGATTCTTACTTTATTTTGGATTATAGGAGCACAAGTAATTGAATATGAGCATGGCTGATGAAAACTGAAGCCAGTCCAATGTGAAAGAGAGGAAACCTTCCCTGTTCCTATTCATTCCCCTGGGAAAGTGAGAAAACCCCTGCACCCCTGCTGCCACTGCCTTTGCTGAATGAGCCAGGTAAAATGGTTTCTAAAGGAGCTTTCTCAAGGCAAGGGGCAGGTTTGCTGTAGGCTGTGTCACACCCCTGCTGGCAGACAGCAGAGTGAAGGGAGTGCAGCAGGAGAGCCCCTGCAGCCCCTGACACTCTGAGTGCAGTGCCCAGCACCAGAGGGCCGTGGTGATGGCCAACAGTGCATTCAGAATATTTACAGTGGCTGCAAAGTATTTACAGTGGCTGCAAGCCCAGCCCCTGCCATGAGAGGGTAGGGAGCTGAACCCAGAGCCAGATGGAGACACAGTACTGGAGATGGAAAGGCTGCTGGATTGAGATTATATTGAAGTTTTTTAGAAGGAGGTTAGAGCAAGAGGTGTGAAGCCTATAAAAAAACCAGCATGTAATAAAGTGAATCCACAGCCTTTGATGTCATGCAATCACAAGCAGCTTCCAGAGGTCACGAAGTGAGTTTGCACAGCCCAAGCCATGTCTACACTGCCCAGCCAAGGTGAGCTCTTAACTGGAGGCAGCTGAGTAAATACCCTGGCAAAGGCAGGGCAGTCTAAGATGTCCCTGTGAATCACTGAGCAGAAGAGGGGTTTGTTACCATGTGAGCTTTGACTCAGCCTGGTAACTCACACAAAAACCACAGTGCTCCATTGCCCATACCTTGTCACCTCACCTTAAACCCAACTTCCCACACAGTGGAGATGGAGCTCTGGGGGGAAGATGAAGGGCTACCTCCTGCAGGGATCTAGATAAGCACTAATCAGTCTCATTTTTAAAATCTAGAGATTAAACCATCAATTCTTAACCAGATGTGAGCGTTCACACAAATCCCTAAGTTTTGTATAAGCCTAGCTTTGCAAAAGCCTAGGCTGTAGGAGCATTTTTCAGCCTATTTGCTGTTGCCACACAATACTGCTAATACTTCTAACACCAACCACCTATAAATTTACCCCACGTGGTTCTGCTGCAATGCACCTTTCACAGCTCTAGTTCTCCAAAATATCTGGTCTATTTGCAAAGCCATTGTCTGAAACTTCTTTCCAGTTCAGTCTCTCAACAATGTCATCTCTGTTCCACAGCTTCCCTAAGCCAGCACACCCTACCTCAGAGTTTCCATGTAATTATAGCTGATATTCACATGAAGTTCTGTATTTCTGGCACCTCATGTGAAAACTTAGGCAGCAGCATTCTGAGTTTTCCCATAAAACTGACTCTTGTCAAACCAACACGTTTAACCCCAACCAATATGACAATGCAGTGGAATTGTGCTGTTTCAGCCTGAGGCTAGAAAACAAAATAAACTAACTCAGAAATATTTAAAAAAAAATAAAATAGAGGTTAATGGTCTGCCCTGACAAAGGAAAGGAAGACCTTAATAGGATTATTAAGGCTGGAAGGGACCCCAAGGCTGTCCTGTGCCCTGCCATCTCGCCTGGCAGGTGTTTGAGGCAGGGCTTTTCTCTCTATTTTACATTACACTTGCTCCATGCTAAACTCCCAAGCACTGCCACACAGCAAAACACATGCCATAACAACACGAACCATGAGGTCAGCTGTTCGCCATGGAGCTGGCTGCTTCCCGTGCAGTGACCGGGGCTTTGGGAGCCCCGGCGCGGCAGCAGCGCGACACGGGCAGCGCCTGTGCCCTCCTGGGGCCGGAGCCGAAGGCACTGCCCCTTCCCCATCGCCCAGCCACAGCGAGCAGCCGATCCTGCTGGGGTGCTGGGGAGCCTCCTCCAGCCCTTGAGAGGCTCTGCAGGAGCACAGAGCTCCTGGCGCTCGGTGGGAGCAGCAGAAGTTCCCAGCCTAATTTCTTTTGTTTTCTGCCCAGAAATGCCCATCCATTCAGAGTGCCCGGGGTGTCCCTGAGAAAGGCATGCACCTGAGGCAGAGCCAAACTCTGCACAGCTGCTGGTCTGCTCAGCAAATCCCAGTTTTCCAGAAGGCATAAATAGAGTGCTTTAAAAATCATAATGGTGGTACAAATCCAAAATGAGATTTTGATGTTAAATTATCATTTAAATGCATATTTAGGGCTTATCCTCTAAAACCTCAAGTCTGTTGTTGCACCTGATTCTTCCTTCGAGGGTTTTTCATAATCATTAACAGGGGAAAAAAAATACAAAAAAAATTTTTTACCTTGATAAAGAAACACATGTTTTTGTGATGAGACCGAAGCTAGCTGGCACCAAAGCATTGAAAGTTTTAATTGCTGCAAAGTCCTTTGTTTTTAAATTTACTTATCTTTCCAGGAGATGAAAATAACCTTATATTGCTTTTACACCTTATCCTTTTTTGATACTCTGAAGCTCATAAAATCAGCTCCACTACTTTGAGTGTGCATTAAAAAAAGAAAAAGCAAACCACACAACAAAGGTTCAAAGAGCAGAAGCTGAAGTTACAAACTGCTTAAGACTGAGCACTCAGGCTCATCTTTAACTTCTTAACTCACGTTTGGGTTTTGAACATTTGTCATATTTCTGAGATGTTTGAACTCTGAGGTGACCAAGTTAGTTAAGATTCAGGGTCCAAGGCTGAATGTTATTTCCCCTGGAACCACATTTACCTCAGAGTGTAATTTCTCCTAGCACAGAGCTCCTTGCTGAGCTCCTCCCTCCTGCTGTGCCAAACTGGAACCTGAGCAACGCTGTGATGAGGGTATTGTGAGGAAGCTGTGCTTAATCCAGTTAGGGTAAATTAAATCTGAAAGGAGAGAGGTGGGGGATGCTGTGCCAAGCAATTTGCTCGAGTTACTGAGCAGAAAAACAGAGCACCTGTTAAAAATGTGTGTATAATCTCTGTATGGGTGCGCACAGGGCTCATGGATCTGCCATTGCATCCTCCCAGGGTCAGGGTCACCTGTTAAAAATGTGTGTATAATCTCTGAATGGATGTGCAGTGCCCATGGACAGGCCATTGCATCCTCCCAGGGTCAGGGTCATGGTGTAGGAATGGCATTGCCCAGTTTAGTGCTCCTAGCAAAAGGAGCAGCCCAAGCCTCTCCTCCCCAGGGCTCCCCAGGGCAGGCACAGAATGCAGGGCTCAGGGGTTGAGAACAGAACAATTTACTGCAAACAGCAACGAGGTAAGAAAGTCAACAGCAACAACAACAATAACAACAAAAGTGTGCAGAAGAGAGGGTGGCTCCCCTGCAGAACTGCTCCCTGAGGGCTCTGGGGACACTGAACAGATGGCAGATGGCTTTATACCCTGTCCTGGGAGCCCTGCCCTTCCCATCAGGAGCAGGAGAGTCCCTTGTCCCCAGCCAGGACCTGGGCTGTCACCAAATGACATCGGGGTCTGGGCACCCCCTGAGCCCTGCAGGAGGTGAATGAGCACTGTCCTGGGGGGGACCAGGACATTCAGCATGCTGTGGTGGGAGAACCAGAGCCCCTGCAGGAAAGGAACACTGTCCTGGGGGGGACCAGGACATTCAGCATGCTGTGGTGGGAGAACCAGAGCCCCTGCAGGAGGTGAGCACTGCCCTGGGTGGGACCAGGACACTGAGCATGCTGTGGTGGGAGAACCAGAGCCCCTGCAGGAGGTGAGCACTGCCCTGGGTGGGACCAGGACACTGAGCATGCTGTGGTGGGAGAACCTCAGCCCCTGCTCTCTGCACGGAGCAGAGCTGTCCCTGCTCTCACCTGCCTGCACTCAGTCACTCCTGCCCATCACTGCCCGTGCCAGAGAACGTTCTGGCAAGTCCCTGGGGATGGGGTTGGGGTGCTGGAGCCTGCACTGCAGGCAAGGTGACAGAGGAGTGGAGTGTGGGGCTCGTGGGACACTGAATGCCTGAGCTGCAGAGGAGAGGAGAGGATGCTGGCAGCCCAGGAGTGCAGAGTGAGCAGAGCCTGCCAAAGGCTGCAGAGCTGCCAGGGCCTGCCTGCTGTCCAGCAGGAAAACAACCCTGCCCCAGGGGCTGCAGGCTCCAGCAGGCATGTGGGGCAGAAAGCCAGAGGGGACCACAGCTCCTGACAAACAGGAGTCACTCACACTCAACAGAGGCACCAAAATGTAGCTGCACTCCCCTAGAGCTGAGGAAAAAATCAATCCCATGCTAAGAAATAAAACAGAGAAGTTTCTCATGAAGAGAAGGAATCCAGAGGGATCCACGTGGACTGGAGCACGGGAACACCTACTTGCACCAGAGGAGCATTTCTGGTCTCTTCCAGAAGAAATACTGTAATCTATTCTATCAGATTTATAAATAATAGAACAACGACACAGAGCATTGCATATCTGCAGCTCTGGGGTCTGCAGCTGCCATGAACTACAAAAGTATTTCTTGAAATGAATACTCTGTGTAACACAGCCTTCAGTAATTTATCAGAAATAGAAATAGAGGCCAGCTCATTTTAGCTGCTCAGGTCCTTTCCTTGCCTCCCCCTCTTTCCCCACAGGCAGATCCAAGAGCACACATGCAGGTTCCCAAGCCCTCCATCCACATGGAATTGTGTTCCCAGTCCCATCCAGCCCAGAGCACTGCACTGTAAATGCCAGGGGGAAGAGTAAGGAATTCCAGCCAAGCCCCATCTCCATCTCAGAGAGATGCAGAGAGCTGGTGTGGCTCCTTGAAGGGCTCTGACCACTCCTGTTCCTCCTGTCCTGTTCTCTCTCTGCCATGGCCTCACTGCCAGGGCACAGGGACCTGCAGGGACACTCCACTGCCCTGGGTGCCAGGGAGGTCACATCCCCTCATTTCCCCCGATGGGTTCAAGGATTTCTCAGAGGCTAAAATATTTTGCAAACAATTTAGTCAGTGCCAGTGAGCACATCCCAAATCACAGCCCAGACCAGGGAAATAGTCTGTTATCACACTTTTGACAGCAAACCCCAAATCTGAAGCACATCTGTTTCAAAACTTGCACAATTTGCCCTAGACAGTCACCTAATGATTGAGCTGCACAAGGAATCTTGTCTTGTACTGCTGCTTTCATGCTATATTACCTAAAGTGCTCAATTATTACTTTACCAGATCAGGTTTCTCTCACTTTCATTATTTACAAAGGCTCAACCTCCAAGGGAAAACAATCCCAACACAAAATTTGAGGAATTGAAGCCTGAACCTGGAAGAGTACAAAGCAGCACCTAACCTGAGGCAGGGCTGGACAGGTTATAGGCACCTGGAGGTGTTCACTGAACTGAAGGTCTCCTACAAACGAGAGTCTGAAGCTGAGAAAGATTTCTGCCCTGTGCTTGGCTCTGCCACCAGACCCCGGTGGTGTCTGGTGCTGTGGGTCAGGGCTGAAAGCCAAAGCCTGGCTGAAGTGGGATGTGCCACCAGGAGAGCAAGCCCAGCTTTAGAGCACATTGCTGGCCAGCAGCCACGGTGGCTGCAGCTCCCCGGCAGAGCTGGCCCTGGGCCCTGTGCAGCCTCGAGGGGCACAGCAGCCCCTGCTCGCCCCTCGCCCACCCGGGGCTGGGGGCACGGCTGTCCTGCAGGGGAGCAAGGGAAAGGGAACAAGGGCACAGCCCCTGCGCCTGGTGAAAATGAGGAATGGAACAGCCTTTCTAAAGTGGGGCCAGCCAAGCAGGCAGCAGGTGCCAGCAGGTGCCACTGCCTCCACAGGAGAGGGTGGGGACAGTGTCACCCGGTGGGGACAGCGTCACCCGGCGCTCGTGGCACGGATGCAATGCACAAAGCCCCCACACTAACATTATTTCAGTGCCATTTTGCCCTCTGCCTTCTCAGGATTCCTTCCTGGCTCTTGGTGCCTCGCTGCTTGGCGCCCGTGACCTTGTCTGCATTAAAACAGGAACGAAATTTGCTGTTGAGTACTAACCCTAAAACATGGGACAATGCCTCTTCAGCCACGTTAAGAATATCAGATGCTAAGCTGCTGTAGCTTACCACCAACACCTGTTATTTGATAAGAGTGAAACTGGATCCACCAGCCTAAATCGGAGCAATTGTTTTTAATACGAATTAACAAAAGGCAACTTTTAAACACTCTAAGCAGCATTTAGACATCAACAATTGCTCTTAGCAGGATGGTTTTATAAAATAAGTGTGTTTGCAAAGTAAGGCAAAACCTTGGATGACTCTTGAGAGCCATGAGCCCCCAGATATATATAGATATATATAGATATATGCACACACACACACACACACACTACACATTAGTTCTAGCAAGGCTGTTCAAACAACCCCATCCTCAAGGAGCACATTTTCCTTATCCATGTCAAAGCACCAGAAAAGAATGAGAAGACTGGATTAGAAACAAGGTCTTTTGTTTTCAACCTAACATCCTTTAGTTTGTATTTTGGATGTTGCCAGATCTACTCTGAGATTTCAGCCAAGGCATTTGATACTCCAGCTTGTCACTGTGCATGAGTTTTCCCATCTTCAAAAGAGAAATAACACATCCCTACCTTATGAGGTGTTTCTTTCTCATTCCATAGAGGAAAGCTTTGAGGTCCAAAGTAAATTCAAACTGAAAGACAGAAAAATATTTTCAATGAAAGTAGAAACCATCAAAGTCTACAAAGACACTATTTTTCCCTTAAAAAGAAAAATCAAGCAAAAACGAAGTGAGAGGGAGACTTTCTGTGCAGAACAGAACCCACTAAATCACTGCCACCATTTAGTGACAGAATTATCCCCTCTGACAACATCTGCCTGTGACCTGTCGAGGGATCAGACCCCAGCCCTTAGACTGAGTAGCCCTAAAAAACCTGAAATGATTCATGTCTACACAAGCAGTTATGGGCAGATATTCAGGTGTCACAGTGACCTGACAGACCCCTGGTGAAACATCACAAATCTGGACTTGTGGCTGAGTGTAAGTAACAAAATGTCTCAGACACCACCCAGAGCAGTGACGGCCACCTGCCCTCCCCCGAGGCAGTGAGAAAACCTGTCCTCAGGCCTGAGGAGAGCCAGCTCCTGCAGTCCTTCAAGTGACAGTAATGAATCAGCCTTCTGCCAAAGATGCCAGTTTGCAATTTCCCAGGTGTGTGATCTCCCCCAACGATTCACACACTGCTAAAGCCCAAACCACTGAATTCAGTTCATCATACCAGCATGCCATGATAATGCATGCAGATTTCAGAACAAAACCAGACCATAAAGGTCATAACAGCTCGTCTGTACACAGAATTTGGTACACCAGGGAGTGTAAACCTCGCAGGAAAGGATTAAAAGACTGTAGGTAACAATACCCAAGTTTTACTGCAGCATTCTTTCCTAAAGCTGAATGCATTTTATTCATCCCTACCTGCCCAAGATGAAACATTTTCCTGCCTCTAAAAGTAGCCCAAAATGTAAATACTGTTTCATGTGTTTTTTGGTGACACATCTCATCAGCAGATTGGTGTCAGTGGGTGCCCTGTGAATCCCAGGGAACATTTCATCCAGTGTGAGCAGTTCTGTTGACTGGAATGCCATTAGTACAGCTGCAGGGTTAAAGAGGTTCCTGTCTTGGACACATGGTTATGGTAAATGCCATGGGAAATGCACAGTGCACTTTCTTTCACATATGTACACCCAGGGCTGATCACAAAACCCTCAAAAATTAATTTCTGAAAAACTATTAGTGTACAAAGGATCTGAAATTTTTGCATTCTCTTCTGTTGCTGCCTTCATTTTACACCTTTTAAACCTACACACGTGTTTATGGATATTACAAAATACATTTGTAGACTTTGGCATATTGAAAATGTACTTTTTGGCAAATTAATTTTAAAATTATTTTAATGCTAAAAAAATTTCAGAAATTATTATTTGAAATAAGGACCAATTATAATTTTACCTTGATAGAAAAAACTGGAAATGGAGGCTATTAATCTATACCCCTCCTTTTGTTATACTTTTCCAATAGTGCATGTATTATTCAAAGGCTGTGTGGAGATAGACTTACAGGATTGTGCATCACGTTACACTGTGGGTGCCAGCACACAGGAATGGCACGGCAGGTCACCGGTCACAGGTGGGACTGCACCCGGCATCCCTGCTGGGCACACCTGCAGTCCCTGGCTCTGCCCTGCTGTGGGAGAGGGGCTGGAGCAGAGTTAAACTTTGGGAGTTCTGGGCAGCTCCTGGGGGGCTCGTCCAGCACAGGCAGGGGCAGCTCCCCGGGCCCCTGGGCTCCTCTCCAGGAGAGCCACTGGCAACGGGC
The DNA here is from genome assembly GCA_013397155.1 of Irena cyanogastra. NCBI lineage: Eukaryota > Metazoa > Chordata > Aves > Passeriformes > Irenidae > Irena > Irena cyanogastra. Next base: position 9,429 of record VWZV01014830.1, on the reverse strand, counting down.
CCAAATAGCCTCATGCCACAGCCTGAAAGGGCCACTGGAGAGACGCCCAAAAACCTCCACAGTCATTCCAGAAACTTCCACAGTCATTCCAGAAACTTCCACAGTCATTCCAGAAACCTCCCCAGCGATTCCAGAAACTTCCACAGCAATCTCAAAAACCCCCACAGTGATTCCAGAAACTTCCACAACGATCTCAAAAACCTCCCCAGCGATCTCAAAAACCTCCACAGTCATTCCAGAAACTTCCACAGCGATCTCAAAAACCTCCCCAGTGATCTCAAAAACCTCCACAGTCATTCCAGAAACTTCCACAGCGATCTCAAAAACCTCCACAGTCATTCCAGAAACTTCCACAGTCATTCCAGAAACTTCCACAGT
>VWZV01014827.1:0-11254 GCA_013397155.1 Irena cyanogastra | reverse complement strand
GGATTTTTTTTGGATTTTTGGGAATTCTTGCACCCCCCCGGGCAGGATTTGGGTTTGTTGGGGGTGAAGTCCCTTCTGAGGGGCAGAATTTGGGATTTTGGGATTTTTGGGATTCTCCTGCACCCCCAAGGGCAAGATTTGGGTTCGTTGGAGGTGAAACCCCTGCCGGGGGGCGGGATTTGGGATTTTTTTGGGATTTTTGGGAGTTCCCGCTCTCCCCGGGCAGGATGCGATCCCGAATTCCCAGGAAGAACCCCACGGGAAAAGGTGGCAGGGAAAAGAGGGAAAAACCCCAAATCCGAGTTTACCTTTTCCTTCCTTCCTCCTTCCCTTCCTTCCGGCCGCGCCTGCGACCCTTGCGGCGAGCCGGGCTTTGCTAAGCTCGGTCTAAAGGCCGGCCCGGCCCGGCCATGCAGCTCGGGAGGCTCCGGAGGCTGCGGGAGCCGCGGGACCTTTGGGATTTCGGGAAAACTTTGGGATCTTTATCCCCCGCGCGGAGCCTTGGCCGCGGGCCAGGCGCGGGCTTTGGGGATTTAAACCCGGCCCAGGGGCCCCCGAGCGGCTTTAGGGATTTAAACCCGGCCCAGCGGGGTTTGGGGCTGAGCTCCGGGGGGAGGGGGCGGCTCCGAGCTTTTCCCGGGATTTGGGATTTGCTGGGAACGGCGGGAATGGGGTGGGGACTTGGGGATGAGCAGCGGAGAGCGATCCTTCCCAAATCCCAAAACCCCGCGGCGGATTTGGGGTTTTCCTCAGCCGGGGCTGGAATTCGGGGCCAAACCCCCCTGGGGTGGAGCGGGGAGTGCAGGGATTGGGGTTGGGATTGGGATGAGCTCGCAGGGACTGGGATTGGCAAAGCTGAGCCCAAATCCTTCCCCTAAATCCCACAAATTCATTGGGGTTTTTTTGGGAATTTGGGGCCAAACTCCCTTGGGATGGAGAGGGAACGCAGGGATTGGGATGAGCCCACAAAGATTGGGATTGGGACGATCCCGATCCATTTCCTGAATCCTGAGATTTTCTTGGGGTTTCTTGGGAATTTGGGGAAAAATCTCCTCGGGATGGAGGGGACACTTCAGGGAGAGCTGATCCCGATCCTTTCCCCTAAATCCATAAATCCCAAAATCCTGAGGTTTTATTGGGATTTGTTGGGAATTTGGGGCCAAATCCCCCTGGGATGGAGGGAGGAGCGCAGGGATTGGGATGAGCCCACAAAGATCAGGATGTGCGAAGCCGAGCCTGAATCCTTTCCCCTTAATCCCAAAATCCTGCTGTTTTATTGGGTTTTTCAGGAATTTGGGGCCAAACCTCCCTGGAACTGAGGAACTGGNATCCATAAATCCCAAAATCCTGAGGTTTTATTGGAATTTGTTGGGAATTTGGGGCCAAATCCCCCTGGGATGGAGGGGGGAGCGCAGGGATTGAGATGATCCCACAAAGATCAGGATGTGCGAAGCCGAGCCTGAATCGTTTCCCCTTAATCCCAAAATCCTGCTGTTTTATTGGGTTTTTCAGGAATTTGGGGCCAAACCTCCCTGGAACTGAGGAACTGGGATGATCCCATAGAGATTGGGATCCCACAAGGATCGGGATGCGCAAAGCCGAGCTCGATCCTTTCCCCTAAATCCCAAAATTCCAAGGTTTTCTTGGGATTTCTTGGGAATTCTGGGCCAAACCTCCTTGGGATGGAGGGGAGACTTCAGGGAGAGCTGATCCAGATCCTTTTCCCGAATCCCAAGGTTTTATTGGGATTTGCTTCAGGAATTTGGGGCCAAATCCCCCTGGGATGGAGGGGGAAGGGCAGGGAGAGCTGAGCCCCATCCCTTCCCCACATCCCAAGGTTTTATTGGGATTTCTTGGGAATTTTGGGAAAAACCTCCCTGGGATGGAGGGGGGAGCACAGGGATTGGGGTGATCCCACAAGGATTGGGATTGGCAAAGCTGGGCCCGATCCTTTCCCCTAAATCCCACACATTTTTGGGTTTTTTTTCAGGAATTTGGGCCCAAACTTCCTTGGGATGGAGGGGAAGCACAGAGATCGGGATGGGGATGATCCCACAGGGATCGGGATGCGCAAACCCGAGCCCGATCCTTTCCCCAAAATCCCGAGGTTTTCTTGGGATTTCTTGGGAATCCGGAGACGCCAAACCCCGGGATCAGCCGCGGGGATCCCACGGAGAAACTGGGAAAGGGACGGAAAAGATTCTGGGATGCAGAGAGGGCGAGAGCAGCCCCGGCCCATCCCCCACGCCCCAAATCCCGGAAAATCCCCGGGAATGCGGACGGGTCCCCACGTGACACCAAATCCCGGCAGAATCCAGCCGGGCGGAAAATCTCGAGGAATTCCGCGCCCCGAGCGATCCTCGGGATTTGTTTTGCTTTTCCCGCTTTTCCTGGGGCTGTTTTTAGGGGAAAACGCCCCGGGAGGATCCCGAAGGAGATTCCCGGGAAATGGTCGGGATTCCGAGTCCTAAAGGGGGGGTTTGGGGGTTTCCTTAATCCTAAATAAAAATATTCCCGGGAAATCCGTCCCGGGAATCGCCGGGATCGCCAAACTCCTCCGGACATGCTGGAAAAGTTGGAATTGCAGGAATTCCAGGAGTTTGAGGTTTTTTTCTTGGAAAGGAGCTCGGATTTGGGGCTGCCGGGACATCGAGGGTGGCCCGGGAAAAGCGGGAATGGGAAAAGGGGAATGGGAAAAGGGGGAGTGGGAAAAGTGGGAAAAGCGAGAATGGGAAAAGCAGGAATGGGAAAAGGGGGAATGGGAGAAAAAGGAATGGGAAAAATGGGAATGGGAAAAGCGCGAAAAGTGGGAATGGGAAAAGCGGGAAAAGCATCCCAGATTCTCCAGGGACAAGTCCAGGGATGGGGAATTCCAGGGAATTCCCTCAGGAACTTCCAGGGATGGGGAATTCCCGTTTATCCCGGTTTATCCCAGAGTTCTGAGTAAGGATCCTGGGAATTCCAGCGTCATCTGTCTCACCCTCATCCTGAATTCCATGGGATCTTCATCCCAATTCCCACCTCATCCCGATTGCCATGGGATCTTGATCTCAATTTCTGTGGGATCCTCATCCCAAATTCCGCCTCATCCTGATTTCCATGGGATCCTCATCTCGATTCCCACCTCATCCCCAATTCCATGGAATGCTCATCCCCAATTCCGTGGAATCCTCATCTCAATTTCCATGGAATCTTCACCCAATATCCATGGGATCCTCATCCCAAATTCCACCTCACCCTCAGCCCCAATTCCATGGGATCCTCAATCCCAATTTCCATGGGATCCTTGTGCCAGTTCCCACCTCATCCCAATATCCATGGAATCTTGATCCCGATTTCTGTGGGATCCTCATCCCAAATTCCGCCTCATCCCAATTCCCACCTCATCCTCATCCCGATTTCCGTGGAATCGTCATCCCGATTTCTGTGGGATCCTCATCCCGAATTCCACCTCACCCTCAGCCTGATTTCCATGGAATCCTCATCCCGATATCCATGGAATTCTCATCCCAAGTTCCACCTTGTCCTCATCCCGAATTCCATGGAATCGTCATCCTGATTTCTGTTGGATCCTCGTCCCAGTTCCCACCTCATCCTAAATTCCATGGAATCCTCATCCCGATTCCTGCCTCACCCGAAGGACCGGAACATCCGGGACATCCCAGGAGGCTCCCAGTGGGGTGTGGGATTTATTTGGGAATTCCACCTGAGGGATTTTGGGGCCGGGATTTTGGGGTCAGGAATTTTGGGGCCGGGATTTTGTGACTGGGATATTTGGGCTGGAATTCTGGAGCCAGAATTTTGGGTCTGGGATTTTGGAGTCAGGAATTTTGGGGTCAGGAATTTTGGAGCTGGAATTCTGGAGTCAGGAATTTTGGTGCTGGAATTTTGGGATCAGGAACTGGGATTTTGGAGCTGGAATTTTGGGACTGGAATTCTGGGTCTGGGATTTTGGGGTCAGGAATTTTGGGGCCGGAATTCTGGCTCCGTGCCTTGCGGGTGCCTGGGAATCCCAAAAACCCCAAAACTCCCCCGGCCCCGGGGCCGGCGGTGGTGCCGTTTGATCCCAGCCCTTTTCCAGGATAATCGGGATAATCCTGTTGTTTCAGGCTGGAATGTGGGATTCTCATGGAATGTGGAGCTGTCTGCGACAGCAGCCACCTGCGGCCGGCTCGCCTTCATCCTGAAAAACCGTGGGAACTTCATCCTGAAAAAAAGTGGGAAATTCATCCCGAAAATTGTGGGAACTGCATCCCGAAGAAAAGTGAGAACTTCATCCCGAAAAAATGTGGGAACTTCATCCTGAAAAAATGTAGGAACTTCATCCCGNCCTGCGGCCGGCTCGCCTTCATCCCGAAAAACCGTGGCAACTTCATCCAGAAAAAACGTGGGAACTTCATCCCAAAAAAACCGTGGGAAGGGGCCCTGGAGGAGGCTCCAGCATTCCCGAGAAACTCTGGAATTCCCGGGAATGGGATGGGAGTGATGGGATGGGATGGGACAGATCCTGAATCCAGGTGAGGCTGATCCAGAATTTGGGAATCTCTCCCTGAATTCCCAGGATTTTTGGGAATTTCTCTCTGATTTCCCAGGATTTTTGGGAATTTCTCCCTGATTTCCCAGGATTTGGCTGATCCCGAATTTGGGAATCTCTCCCTAAATCCAGGTGGGATTTGGAGGGTCCAGGATTTGGGAATGGCGTGGCTGATCTGGAATCTGGGAATCTCTCCCTGAATTCCCAAGATTTGGCTGATCCCAAATTTGAGAATGTCTCCATAAATTCCCAGGATTTGGAGGATCCAGAATTTGGGAATTTTTCCCTTGAATTCCCAGGATTTGACTGATTTGGCTGATCCAGGATTTGGGAATCTCTCCCTGAGTCCAGGCAGGGCTTGGGGGATCCGGAATTTGGGAATCTTGGGATTCTTTCCCTGAATTCCCAGGATTTGGCTGATCCGAAAATTGGGAATTCTTTCCTTGAATTCCCAGGATTTGGCTGATCCAGAATTTGGGAATCTCTCTCTGAATCCAGGCAGGCCTTGGAGGATCTGGAATTTGGGAATTCTCAATGGCAGCCTGGGGAGTTTTGGCGGCTCCGAGGTCCCGGAGCCCTGAAATCCCGGGAATTCCACATTCCGGGAGCTGCATCTGCCAGTTCCGCGCTGCCGGTGGGAATTCCGCCCTGGGATCACGATTTCCCTCTTTTCTCCAGGGCCTTTGGGTAATGAATTCCTGGGAATTTGAGCCGTTGGATGACGAATTCCCAGGAATTGGAGACGTTGGATAATGGATTCCCAAGAATCGGAGCCCTTGGATAAGGAGTTCCTGGGAATTGGAGCAGTTGGATAAGGAATTCCCAGAAACTGAGGCTGTTGGATAAGGAATTCCCAGGAATTGGAGCCCTTGGATAAGGAATTCCCAGGAACTGGAGATGTTGGATAACAAATTCCTGGGAATTGAGGCTATTGGATAATGGATTCCTGGGAATCGGAGCCCTTGGAAAAGGAATTCCCAGGAATTGGAGCCCTTGGATAAGGAATTCCCAGGAATTGGAGCCTTTGAATGATGAATTCCCAGGAACTGGGGATGTTGGATAAGGAATTGCTGGGAATTGGAGCCTTTGGACAATGAATTCCCAGGAATTGGAGCCCTTGGATAAGGAATTCCCAGGCACGGAGCAGCTGATGCCACGGATCCGGGATTATCCCACAGATCATTCCCAGAGGCAGGGAGGGAAAAGAGGGAGAAAGGGAAAAAAGAGGGAAAATGGAGGAGGAAAAGTGGGGGAAGTGGAGGGGGAAAAGTGGGAGAAAAAAGGGGAGAAGTGGGGGGAAAAGGAAGGAAAAAATAGGGAAAAGGTGGGAAAAAGGAAGGGGAAAACAGGGAAAAGGAAAATGGAGCAGAAAAGGAGGGAAAGGAGGGAAAAAAGAGGGAAAAAAGTGAGGGAAAGGAAGGAAACAGGAGGGGAAAAGGAAGGGAAGAGGAGAGCAGAAAAAGGGAAAACAACAAGAAAAAAGTGGGGAAAAAAAGAGGGAAATAAGTGGGGGAAAAGGTGGGGGAAGAGGAAGGAAAAAAGAGGGAGAAATAGGAAAATGGCAGGAAAAATGTGGGAAAATAGGAAGGGAATAGAGGGGGAAAGAGGGAAAATGAAATGGAAAATAGGGAAAAAGGAAAGGAAGAGAGGAGGAAAAGGAGGGGGAAACGTGAGAAAAAATGGAAAAAGAAGGAAAAAAGAGGGGAAAAAAAGATGGAGAAAGGTGGGAAAAGTGGGGGAAAAGGGGAAAAGAGGGAAAAGTGGAGAAAAAGTTGGGGAAAGGAGGAAAAAAGAGGAAAATGGCAGGGAGAAAAGTTCGGGAAAATTGAGAAAAAAGAGGGAAAAGGAGGAAAAAAAGATGGAGAAAAGTGGGGGAAGAGTAGAGAAAAAAGAGGGAGAAAGGACGGAAAGGGGAAAAAAGAGGGGGGGAAATGGGGAAAAATTGGGAAAAAGGAAGGAAAAAAGAGGGGGAAAGGAGAGGGAGAGAGGGGGGAAAGGTAGGGAAAAAAGAGAGGGAAAGAAGGAAAATGGGGAAAAAAAGAGGAGAAAAGGTGGGGAAAAGGAGGGGAAAAAAGAAGGGAAAAAAGTGGGGAAAAAGAGGGGAGAAAGAGGGGAAAAAACAGAGGAAAAGGAGGGGAAAAATTTGTGGATTTGGGATTCGTGGAGCTTGCAGGGGTTGGAAAATGGGAACAAAGCCACTCCCGGCTCCGTTCGTGTCGGGGTTTGATCCTGTGGATTTTCCATGGAAAAATTCCGACTCCCAGAGATTCTGGGGTTTGGAAAACGGGATCGAACCTCTCCTGGTTCCTTGGGATTTTCCATGGAGCTCCCGGGATTCCTGGAGATTCCAGGGTTTGGAAAACGGGCCAAAAATCCCAGGGAAGAGGGAAAAAAAATTCCCCAGGAGCGGGATGGGAATGGGCCAGCACAGAGAGGAAATCCACTTTTTTTTTCCCCTAAAAATGAGGGGGAAAAAGATCTTGGATGGAAAACTGGAAAATCTCCAGGTTTTCCATCGGCTCGCCTGGGAAAGCGCAAATTCCCAGATTTAATTCCCGCAATTTTCCGGCATCGCGGCCCCGGAAGCGTCAGGGGAGCGAAGGAAAATTGGGACAGGAGGGGGAGGGGCCGGGAGAATTCCGGGCAGAGAATTCCAAGTGGGATCTGCTCTGGAACAGGTGGATTGGGAAGGAAAATGAATTTGGGGATTTGGAATCGTGAGGCCATTCCCGGCTGGGTCTCCGGGGAAATTCTGGGAGTTGGGATGGGATGGGAGGGAAGGAGGAGCTGGGAAACGCTGGGATCGTTAACGAGCTCTGCTCCGGGGGGAAATTCCTGAAAAATCAAATGATGAGGAAAAGAAATGGAATTTATCCAGGTCAGGCTGGATCCAAGGGAAAATCCAGCCTGGATCCAAGGAAAATCCAGCCTGGATCCAGGGAAAAATCGTGGCTTGGTCCATCCAAAAATCCAGCTGGATCCAAGGGAAGTACAACCTGGATCCAAGGGAAAATCCCAGCTGCATTCCAGGGAAAATCCCAGCTGGATCCAAGGGAAAATCCAGCCTGGATCCAAGGTAAAATCCAGCCTGGATCCACAGGAAAATCCTGGCTGGATCCAGGAAAAATCCCAGCTTGATCCAAGGCAAAATCCAGCCTGGATCCAGGAAAAAATCCTGGCTGGATCCAGGGAAAATCCCAGCCTGATCCAAAGAAAATTCAGCTTGATCCAAGGAAAATCCTGGCTTGATCCAAAGAAAAATCCTGGCTGGATCCAAGGGAAAATCCAGAATTTCCATCCTTGGCTGTTTGTGGGTTTGGGCCCTCCTGGCTGTGCCAAGGGCGTTTCCCAAGGATTTTTGGGATTTTCCAGCAGATCCAGAACATTCCAGTGCTCTCCTCTCATCCCACAGCTCAGAGGAATCCGAGATGGGAAACCTCGGAGACGACGGGAAAGGGACGGATCCCGTTGGGTTTTCCCTTCTCCCACCATCCGGCCGGATCCGGGAGCTGGGATTTCCCATGCATCCCATGGATCCCATGGATCCCATCCCATCCCATCCCATGGATCCCATCCCATCCCATGGATCCCATCCCATCCCATCCCATGGATCCCATCCATCCCATCCCGGAGCTTTTCCCAGTTTTCCGTCCATGGAGCCAGGCCAGCCCTTTCCCAGAATGAACCGGGCCGCAAACGGGAATTCTCGGCTCTGATCCGATGGGATCGGAAATGGGGCAGATCCAGAGGGATGGGATGGGATGGGATGGGATGGGATGGGATTGGGAATGGGGCAGATCCATAGGGATGGGATGGGATTCCAGGATATCCTGGACAAATCCTGGGATATCCCAACTGTTCTTCGGAATTTCTCACAGTATTCCGGGATATCCTGGATAAATCCCAGGATATCCTGATGGTTCTTTGGGATGCCCGGACCTCATTCTGGGATATCCTGGATAAATCCTGGGATATCCTGACCGTTCTTTGTTATTCCTGGCCGTATTCCAGGATATCTCGACGGTTCTTTGGGATTCCTGGCCATATTCCAAGATATCCTGGATAAATCCCAGGATATCCTGATGGTTCTTTGGGATTCTGGGCTCTATTCCAGGATATCCTGCATAAATCCCAGAATATCCCGACGGTTCTTTGGGATTCCCGGCCGTTTTCTGGGATATCCTGGATAAATCCTGGGATATCCCAACCGTTCTTTGTTGTTGCTGGCCGCATTCCAGGACACCCTGGGTAACTCCCGGGCTGCCGCAGCCCTTCCCGCTGCCGCCTGTTTAAATCCGTCATTCCCGGAATGCCGAGCGGAGCCTGGGGAGCCATCGGGCTCGTTCCGGCCTCTCCATCTTCCTGCGGAATTGATGGAGTCTCTGGGGGCGGATAAAGCCGCCGCCTTCCCGACGGCCGCTCGTAAATCACCAGGGCTGCGGCTGCTCCCGAGCGCTCCTGGGTTTATCCCGAATCGTTCCCGGATTTATCCCAGATCATTCCTGGATTTATCCCAAATCGTTCCTGGATTTATCCCGAATCATTCCCAGATTTATCCCAAATAATTTCTGGATTTATCCTGAATCATTCCCAGATTTATCCCAGATCATTCCCGGATTTATCCCAAATCATTCCCGGATTTATCCCAGATTGCTCCTGGATTTATCCCAAATCTCTCCTGGATTTATCCCAAATCTCTCTCTGATTTATCCTGGATTGCTCTTGGATTTATCCCGAATCATTCCCAGATTTATCACAAATCGCTCCTGGATTTATCCCGGATTGCTCCTGGATCTATCCTGGGTCTCTCCTGGATTTATCCTGAATCGTTCCCAGATTTATCCCAGATGGCTCTTGGATTTATCCTGGAATCGCTCCTGGATTTATCCTAGTTTGCTCTTGGATTTATCCCAAATTGTTCCCAGATTTATCCTGGATCACTCTTGGATTTATCTCAAATCGGTCCCGGACTTATCCTGGATGGATCCTGGATTTATCCCGGATTGCTTTTGGATTTGTCCTGAATCACCCCCAGATTTATCCTAGATTTATCCTGAATCGTTCCCAGATTTATCCTGAATCACTCCTGGATTTATCCAAAACCTCTCCTGTATTTATCCTGGATCACTCCTGGATTGCTCCCGGATTTATCCCAAATCGTTCCCAGATTTATCCTGGAATGACTCCCGGATTTGTCCCGGATCGTTCCCGGGTTTATCCAGGCCCGGCCGTTCCCTCCGATGGCTCCTGGGGTGGGGCAGGGACCGGCGGCTCCTGCTGGGGAATCCCAGCTGGAATCGGAGCCACAGGGAGCGCCGAGCCCAGAAACTCCGGGAGAATCCCGAAAACAGTGGGAAAAACAGCCAGGAACGGGCAGGGACCGGAGGAGCCAGTCCCGGGTGTCCCAGAGTCATTCCCAGATATCCCAGGAGTTCCCAGCTGCCATTCCTGGATATCCCAGAGCCATTCCTGGATGTCCCAGCAATTCCAGGCTGCTATTCCTTGATACCTCAGAGCCGTTCCCAGATATCCCAGGGATGTGGAGCTGCCATTCCCAGATATCCTAGGAATTATAGGCTGCCATTCTTGGATACCCTAGAGCCATTCCCAAATATCCCAGAGCCATTCCCAAATATCCCAGAGCCATTCCCGGCTATCCCAGCAATTCCTGGCTGCCATTCCCAAATATCCCAGACCCATTCTCAGATATCCCAGGGATATGGGGCTGCCATTCCCAGCTATCCCAGAGCCATTCCCAAATATCCCAGACCCATTCCCAGCAATCCCAACAATTCCAGGCTGCCATTCCCGGCTATCCCAGAGCCATTCCTGGCTATCCCAGCAATTCCTGGCTGCCATTCCCAGCTATCCCAGAGCCATTCCCAGCAATCCCAGCAATTCCTGGCTGCCATTCCCAGCTATCCCAGCAATTCCAGGCTGCCATTCCCAAATATCCCAGAGCCATTCCCGGCTATCCCAGAACCGTTCCCGGCTATCCCAGCAATTCCGGGCTGCCATTCCCAGATATCCCAGGGCCATTCCCAAATATCCCAGAGCCATTCCCGAATATCCCAGCAATTCCTGGCTGCCATTCCCGGATATCCCAAAGCCATCCCCGAATATCCCAGGGATATGGGGCTGCCATTCCCGGCTATCCCAGAGCCATTCCCAAATATCCCAGACCCATTCTCAGATATCCCAGGGATATGGGGCTGCCATTCCCAGCTATCCCAGAGCCATTCCCAGCAATCCCAACAATTCCAGGCTGCCATTCCCAGCTATCCCAGACCCATTCCCAGCAATCCCAACAATTCCAGGCTGCCATTCCCGGCTATCCCAGAGCCATTCCCGGCTCTCCCAGCGATTCCCGGCTGCCGTTCCCGCTCCAGCCGCGGCAGCTCCAGCCGGCAGCGATTCCATCCCGCAGCCCCGCTGGGGACCGGGAAGTGTTGATGGAAAAACAAATTATCCCGCCGCAGGCGCCGCTAATCAGCGCGCCGTGAATAATTAATGAGCCGCGTTAATGAGGGGCTCGGGGCGGCCGGGAACGGCTCCGGGAATGGAGCGGGGATGGAAAATCTTTGGGAATGGGGATGGGAATGAGGATGGAAAGGGGATGGGAACAGCTCCGGGAATGGGGATGGAGAGGGGATGGCAATAGGGATGGAAAATCTCTGGGAATGGGAATGGGGATGGAAGGGGGATGGGGATGGGGATGGG
>VWZV01014825.1:319530-335004 GCA_013397155.1 Irena cyanogastra | reverse complement strand
GGTGGTGCCGTGCCCGCCTGCCGCACCTCGGGCCCCGCCCCCGGCTGAGGAACTTGTGATTGGGCCGTTCGAACGGTGGCGNGGCCGGGGCCGCGCGGTCCCGCCGGGCCGGGCCCAGTGCCTCCCGAACTGCCGGGGGAGGCCGGGCCTGCCCCGGGCCGGCAGCTGCGGCCGTGCGATGGAGCCCCTGTGCCTCCCGAACTGCCGGGGGAGGCCGGGCCTGCCCCGGGCCGGCAGCTGCGGCCGTGCGATGGAGCCCCTGTGCCTCCCGAACTGCCGGGGGAGGCCGGGCCTGCCCCGGGCCGGCAGCTGCGGCCGTGCGATGGAGCCCCGGTGCAGGATGAAGGGTCCCGGGTCGCCCTGCCGCGGCTCGTGCCTTGAGCGTGTCCCCACGGAGAAGCCGCGGGACAGAACAGGAACGTTTGGCACAGCCCACGGTTCAGGCCGTGCGTTACCGGGGGTAATTGCAAATTATCTCTTTGTAAATCTGCACAGAACCGCGGAAATGGGAAGAGAAAAAAGCACAGGCACCAAGGGTAATTACGACTTCATTCTCTTGAGAGGTTACCTGTAGATCGTTGCCACCCCTCCTCAGATTGTCCTCGCGTGGGACACTCCCCCGTTCCCTCCAGCTTCCTTCAGTTCTGGTCCATTTTGCGTTTTACTCCACCACTGTCTGTCTTGAGCCAATGAGTTTTCAGGGTCATCCAGTTTTACTAAGAACGCTACCCCAAAGGCATCTAAAATTGTCATTATTGTGAATATTTCACAGATGCACTTGCATTTGCCCCCCGAGGGTGAAGTGTCAGGATGGAATGGGCAGTTCCCCTAGCCCCTGACCGTGCCAAAGGGGACAGTGCTCCTGGCCCCTGCAGGGACCTGCTCGGCCTCACCACATCAGCAGAAAGCTGCTGTTCTGGCCGATTTTTTGTACTGTTTTAGGAGGCTGAGTCCAGTCACTCCAGAGCTCTGGGCTCTGCCAGCTGCAGCCAGGCACTCCCTGTGATGTGCCCAGTGCTGGGGCAGCTCCAGCTCCTGCCCTCACTCCTGACGTGTTGCCAGTCACTGGTTCCTGCTCCTCACAGGCCCTTGGTGGCATTTGTGCCATGCTGTCCACTGTCCTTCTCAAAGGCAGCTGCTTTTTGATGTGTGCAACTGCTGAGACTACCAGGTTAGGCTTTCCTCAGGGATTATACTTCCACAGGAGATTGCGGCGGCTGCACCAGCAAGTCTGGAAAGGTGACAGGGACCAACGCCAGCAGGCCAGGAGCAGCAGCACGAGGAACAGGAACCTGGGCACAGCTGGGAACCCCTGCAGCTCCCTGAGGCCGGAGGGGTGCGGTGCGGACCGGGGGTGGCTGGGCCCCTGCTCGCCCAGGCAGCCGTGTGGATCAGCCCCGGAGCACCGGATAACCCACGGACGGACACTGCCCGCGGGCAGCGGTGACACTGTACGGTGTTTATGGTGTTTATCCCCTTTGTGTTTGTACACCGAGCGCTGCCTGCGTGCTTCGCTTTAAAGCTACCAAATAAATACAAACGTCACAGTGTTTTTAGCAAGAAATTGGAAATAAAACTGGTGCGATCCCCACGAGAAAAGCCTCCTGTGTGTTGCCGTGCGGCACCGGTGAGGGCCGCGGCTGTCGCCGGTGCCGACCCGGGACATCCCGGCTGTGCCCACCGGAGCCGCGACTCGCTGCCGCAGCCGCCTCCGGCCCGGGCCATTCCGCGCTGCCGGTGCCGCCGCCCCGCCCGTTCCGCGCCGTCATTTCCGCGGCCGCGGCGCTTCCGGGTCGCGCGCGGCCCCGCGCCCGTTNCTGCCCGGGACGCGGCTCGGGGCCACCGGGGCCGCTCCCGCGGGGTCCGGGGCGCGTCTCCCGGCGGCGGGGCGGGAGCAGCCCGGCGCGGGGCCAGCGGAGCGGGTCAGGCGAGCGGCCGGCAGCGATGGGTGGCGGGGCACAGGTGAGTGCGGCCGGAGCGCCGGGGACGGGCACGGCTCCGATGGAATCCCCGGGATGCGCTGGGGGTGTCCGCGCCCCGGGCGAGCGGGAGGCACACGGGGGCCGTGGGGTCTCTGGCCGGGTGCCAGGCACTCCATCCACATCCCCCGTCACACGCCCGTGTCCCTGTCACACGCCCCCTGTGCCCGGGTCCGCAGGGCGGGCTCTGCCTGCCCAGCTGCTCGCGGTGCGCGCTCTCAGCAGCATCACACCCCGATGCCTTTCCGGGGGGGCTCTCGTTTCTGCGCCTGCCTCCCGGTGCCATCCGAGCTGTGAACACCCCCGGGGGAGCGGGAAAGCGTCCAGGAGACGCGGCAATGCGCTGATTTCTGTGCTAGTGGCAGTTTGGTAATTGACTAAACAGAGATGCCAGAACCAAGCTTGGATATCCTGAGCGTGTTCTACACGATTTTAGGCGTCGGGGGATTATCAGGTAGATGCAAGACTGGGAATTAGACTCTCTCAGTTACTTTTTCAAATTCAGAACAGCTCCATTCACGGACACTTTTTTGGGTTAGATTAAAAATAAATTGAGATCAGCATGTACATATAGACTTGTACAGAAAGAACGAGGCAGGGAGAACCGATTTAGTACATTTCTGTATCAGTCATGTTTCAGGTCTTTGTTGTAACACTCTTTCCTCATCTGTTGGTTAAATTTTCACCCAGTTGCAACAAGTAACGAATTTAAAATAACAAATAACAAATGTTAAAATAACAAGTAACAGCTACATTCTTGTTGTGTATTTCCTTTGGCTCAGTGGAGGCCTCGGCAGGTGAAGCAGCCTGGCACAGGGATCTGTGTTACACAAAATTTTCCCAACCTTTCGAAGCTGTGAGCATGAAAAGCACACACCTGCGTGGAAAGGTCAGTTATGGCAACAAGTGCACAGCAAATGGACAGCACACTGGTCACATCCCCATGCAGGAGCAGCCCATCTCCCATGTGGCTGCTCTTCTTGGAGATCACACAATCACTGAGGTTGGAAAAACCTCTGAGATCACCGAGTCCAGCCTCTGACTCACCACCACCCTGTCAGCCAGACCAGAGCACTGAGTGCCGTGTCCAGTCATTCCTTGAACACCTCAGGGTTGGTGATTCCACCCTGGGCAGCCCCTTCCAACCCTGACAGCCCTTCTGATATACAAAACTCCTTCTGATGTCTGAGGGCAAATGCCACTGGCTGAGAAAGGGGACAGAGCCCAGGCTGTGTTCCTTTCTCTCTGCTCAGGTGCTGGAAGGGGCAGGTTTGGGCTGGGGGCAGAGCCCTGGTGGGTGTTGGGGCTGGCCCCACACCTGGGACCTGCCGTGCAGGGAGGGCTGCCTCAGGTGGTGTAGCAGCAGTTCTCCAGGGCTTTTCTGTTCATGCCTCTGACACAGACTCCGAGATGTGTTTTAATATTAACTCTGTGTGTGTGTGAGCTGAGGAGCTCCATCAAACTGTGATGCCTTCTTGTTCACTGTCTGTCAGCTCGGTTTCGTATCCCAGACAGCACAAGGGCAATCTCTGCCTTGTCTGCTTATTGCCTGAGAAGTGTTGTATCTAAATCCATTATTCTGAAAGCAAAACAAAGCTCCTTGAATATGTTTTGTGTGCTCTTGAAAGAGACAGACCCAAAATTAAAAGCCAGAGGAACAGGGGATTCATCTTTTGCTGAAGAAATGTGAATCTGTCTGGTTCCATTTGACATAAAGTCCCAAAGGGGCTGAAGGTCTCGGGCATTTTTAAGTAGGTCTGATCATCATGAGTGTTTCTTAAGTCAGAAGCAGCTTGCATGCTGCTATATTTAAAAAATAAGATTATGATCATGTTTTTAATGCAATAAAAATATTTACATGCACTCAAAAGTGGAATGGCAACAACCCAAAAAACTGACCAAGACCAAAGAGCTTGTTTTGACAGGTGCTGCTGTTTGAGGCACAATCCCTGCCTGGCAGTGTCAGACCACCCTTCATGGTGCTGCTGCAGAGCTGTGCAGTGGCTGTGCTGAGAGCCCCTGGGCTGGCTGCACCTGCATCGTGTCCCCAGGCTCTGTCCTGGGTGCAGCTTCTGTGAGCCCGAGGACCTTTGTGTATGTAAAACACAAACACTGCAGCATCTCTCTCAGCAGCAAACAGGCAAAAAGGTAAAATCGTGAAGCTTTCTGGTTTGTTCAGTTTTTTTAAGACTGAGGCTTGCGTAGATGTTTATGAAGTTTATTAGGATTTTTAAGCTCTTGAATATCACACTGAGAATTGTGGAAATAGAAGCTCTAGTCTGATATTTGAGCAATCCTAGCCTATGCTTTCATTCTCCACTCTACAACAAGGTATTTTATTTATCAGAGATTCCCAGAGTGGTTTGGGTTGGAAGGGAGCTCAAAGCCTGTCTCATTCCACCCCTGCCATGGCAGGGACACCTCCCACTGTCCCAGGCTGCTCTAGCCCCAATGTCCAGCCTGGCCTTGGGCACTGCCAGGGATCCAGGGGCAGCCCCAGCTGCTCTGGGCACCTGCCCGCCCTCCCAGGGAACAATTCCTGATTCCCAATATCCCATCCAGCCCTGCCCCCTGGCAGTGGGAGCCATTCCCTGGGTCCTGTCCCTCCAGCCCTTGTCTGTAGTGTCTCTCCATCTTTCCTGTAGGCTCCTTCAGGTGCTGCAAGGCTGCATTGAGGTCGCTCCTGGGCCTTCTCTTCTCCAGCCTGAACAATCCCCATTCTCTCAGCCTTTCCTCATAGCAGAGGTGCTCTATCCCCCAATCATTTCTGTGGCCTCTTCCAGACCCACTCCAAGAGGCTGATGGCCTTTAGGAGTGTTCAAGCTCAGTGAATTGTATTTGAAGCGTTTTAGTCATATGAGTGGCAAGAAGTGTGGCATGGAAAAGCACCTTTATTGAAAGTGTTCCTCCCCAGCCTTCTGTGCAGAAGTCCCAGCACCTTCTCCTGGGCAGGGACTGCTGTTCCCTGGAGAAGGGTGTTCAGCAGGAGTAAAACTGGCATGAATGTTATGTGTTATTTACAAGGTCCTCTGGTTTTGTTTTGTTATTTTAAAGCCAGCAGCAATTAAGCCTCAAAAATGAGCTCAGATCCTCAGATATTTTTTCTGCATAGTGATTCTCCCCCACATGTGGAATTGGGTCAGGGGGGTTCCGGGGCTGTGGGTCACCCCAGAGTGACACTGCAGCTGTGGCATGTGTCAGGGAGTGCCTGCAGACAGCGTGGAGATCCAGGCTTGATCAGAGACATTGAAAACGAAGCGAGGTGTGTGCACATGTTTGG
The DNA here is from genome assembly GCA_013397155.1 of Irena cyanogastra. Taxonomy (NCBI): domain Eukaryota; kingdom Metazoa; phylum Chordata; class Aves; order Passeriformes; family Irenidae; genus Irena; species Irena cyanogastra. Next base: position 329,745 of record VWZV01014825.1, on the reverse strand, counting down.
ATGAGCAGAGCCCAGGGAGGACGCGGCGCCTCGACCCCAGCATTCAGCACAATATCTGAATGAAAAATGACAACACTTTGTCATCTGTTCAAATTGATATTGCACTCTCGGCAGTGACAGCTGAAAAGGCCCACAGGTGCCATATAAAGAGGTGACCATGTTGTCATATTTCATTTAGGCATCCCTCTGCAAAGCCATAATTACCTAATTAGGTTGTTAATTAGGAGATTAGCATTTCGCTATATTGATAGAATGCTCTTTGCAGGCACGAGTCTAGATACAGATTTGTCTGCCCTAATTTATAATCTCTGCATTTTTTATACTTATTTATTTGCTTAAAATCTTGATGCAAGATTTCTCAGGTTAACAGAGAATCAACTTGTCTGCAATTAAACAAAGATTTGACAAGAGCAGGAAAGAGAAGAGCGAATACTTCCCATACATACCCCAATATTTTCTCCCCCCTCTAAAGCTCAGTAATTAAAATATTGGAATTGGTGTAATTTGCATCCTGATTAGTGTGACAACAAAAGTATAGCCAAATTCCAAGCATTCAAAAATACAGAGCTAATGCCAGATTGATTTACAGGTCTGGAAACGAACAAATAATTTGTTGGAAGTTGTGTGTAATGTAGTGTTTGCTCATCATAACTTCCAATTCCAGTCTCTCTTGTGAGAGAGTCTCTTTATATGACTGTGAATGATTATTTCCTTTTTAATGATAGGACCTGAGTGTGAGTGACAGCTTCTGCAGATAAGTATTCACTCTTAAATGCACTTGAGCTCGTGCTGAAACACAGACTGGAATGTTCGTATATTTCAGTTCACTTTCCTTTATCCTGCCTGCCCAGGATCTGTCTGTCTTTGAGGGGGCTGATTATTTGTGCTGCTGCAAATGCAGATAACCAGAACCATTTCTTCTGCAATTGCAGACAGAAGTTGACTGGGAAATTATTTCATATAACCTGAATCATAAATTTTGAAGTATGTTCGTGCTGTCCTGTTCCTGCTTATATGACGCTGGGGGAAAAATCAATTTTTAATTCTAATCTGCCTATCTTTTTCATTAGTTTTTAAAGATCACTTTAAAGAGCTACAGTCAAGGAGGTGTTTGAGGGACTATGGAAGCCCTTGAATGATAACATGACCTGCAATGGTATATAATTTTTCCAGCTTGCTATTTTTGAGTTTTTTAGTAATTGTCTTGGATCCAAATTGTACCTTCCACAAGTTGTGTCTGGAGTACTTTCGTTTACTTTGAAGTGGGCTTTAATAGTTTATTACTTCCTTAAGGAGGATAGTAAATTTAAATAATATTAACACAAGCAAACAAACAAAACCCAAAACCAAGCTACAGCTTTGCAGAACAGGGGGAAATAAGTTTTTTTCCCCCCTGCTTCTCATTTCTTACTTTTATAATTTAGAGAGGAAGATACATTGCAGGAATTGGCTTGAGAGTTTTGTGGAGAACTTGGAACTGCTTTTAGCCATTTGAACTGGAGGACTCTTAAAATCATTCCATTAAAATTAGTGGAACTTCAAAGTTGTAGCTTTTTCCTGCAGCACAATATTTTTAGCTGCTGACAGCTTTCTCTGATTTTATTGTTTCTCGTAGCTTATTTAGAGGTCTGTGTATTTCAAAGCATGAAAGGCAAAAATATCAACCCTTCACGTGAGGAAAATATTTCCTGTAAGATGCCACAGAAAGGTGGCACTGGCTCGTCAGTTTAGGGACACGTCCTTCAGCCAGAGATGTGCTGGTGGCACCGCAGGGCATTTGGTGGAGCTGGAGGGTTCTGACCTGGAGCCTGGGAACTCTGGGGACAGGTACAGGGTGTGCAAGCGCCTGTTGGCTCTGGTGTCACCTCACCGAGCAAAATCTGCAGTTCTGCTGGAAAATGTGTCAGGACCTGCACGAGGGAGCAGGGCTGGGGGCAGTGGGTGGCAGAGAGGGGCACTGCTGGCAGGAGTGGGGGTGAGGCACGGCTGCCCAGCTCTCGTGCTGCCGTGGGGCAGTGACAGGGACGAGCCACCCTGCGCTGGGCAGCGAGAGCGAGGCATTGTGTCAGATTCCAGTGTGTACACTGAAAAAACCCAGACAGTGCGTTCCAAAATAGCCGTGTTTTCCCCAAAGTGAGGGAAGCTGCGCTCAGCATTTTTCACGCTCAAGGTCAAACGTTCCCCTGCAAACAGCAGTGAGCACGGGCTGGCACATGGCTGCAGTCCCAGCAGTCAGAGGGTCCAGCACGGAGCGTGGCTCCAGCTGCGCCTGCTGCTGTCTGCGCTGACACGTGGTGGGCAGCAGGATGGATGGGAAGGATGGCAGTCATGAGGCTGAGCTCCAGGGTGGATGGGAAGGATGGCAGTCATGAGGCTGAGCTCCAGGGTGGATGGGAAGGATGGCAGTCATGAGGCTGAGCTCCAGGATGGATGGGAAGGATGGCAGTCATGAGGCTGAGCTCCAGGGTGGATGGGAAGGATGGCAGTCATGAGGCTGAGCTCCAGGATGGATGGGAAGGATGGCAGTCATGAGGCTTAGCCCGTCCTTTCCCGTATCTCACACTTGCTTTGATACCTCGTTGTCACCCCGTGCAGGTTAACGTGCCGGTATGATACTCTGTGTGGGGGAAAGGGAAAGCCAGACAATCTGTATTTAAATAATTGCAGCACATCAAGCAAGCAGGAGGGTCACAGGAGCAGTTAGCGTGTTGTGATGATGAAGTTGCCTCCCGAAATTCAGCTGTGTTCAGCTGTGTGTTTAAGGTACAGCCTGTGTGGCTGCAGATCCTTTTCCAAGACCTTTGTGTCACCTCTGGGGAGCGGAGTCGTTTGTTAGCGCGCTCTGCATCCCTCATTGTGTGCGGGGTTATGAATGAGCCTGATCTGCATAAAGCCCTGCTTCCCTGGCTGGGAGAGCCTGCCCGTGCCATAAATATCGCCGTGGGGGACTGGAAGAGGAATACTGCTGGTAAAAATAGTAGACTGAGATGCAGCTGTCTGATTGTGCCACGAAGTTCCTGTGAATCCTGGCGAGGCATTCAGCCTCTTGATGGTGCGATTTGACATCTTTGGATGTTCTGAAGCTGCACCAGGCTGATGGGGGCTGTGCTCTCCTGGGCCGTGGCAGAATCACAGCAGTGGGCCGGGAAGGGGAGAGGGAGCGTTCGTTCCCGGGGTGTTGGTCAGACCACGTGCAGAAAGTTAGACAGGTGAATAATAAAGATCAGGAAGGAAGTGAAGGTCTCTGTCCACCCGTGTGAGGAATCACAGGTGTTTGCCAGCAGTGCATCATGGAAACCCCAGCCTGTGCATCCTGTTCTACAGAAATACCCAACTCTAAACTTTTGGAGATTTCACTCTGCTCTCTTCAGTTACAGTGTTTGCACAGAGTATATTTGACAGCTGCCTGCAAAATGGTTTATTCAGAGATAGAATATTATTTGCATAGCGCAAGTATTAGAAGAACATTTATTTTTTGTTTATTATTAAAGAATGTATAAGATGCTGATGCTTGGAAGGTCCCTGAATTCTATTAAATTTGGTTCTTCCATGAGGATGTGGTGATGGTGTGTGGCTGTAGGAAAACAGAAGGGGTGTGCTGGCAGATATCAGCAGATCTAGAAATTGATTTTGGATCTGTGATGATTTTTTTTTTTCTGAAACCTTCAGGGTGTTTGTGTAAAGGTTTGAAAAACTGAACTTTGCTTCTTTGAGTTCTTCTCCCTCACTGGAAGTTACTGTTCCTCAGAGCAGCTCTGTGCCTTTATCAGCAGGAGGAGCTGGTTAGAATTCTGTAGGCTACAACTATTAAATATGGCATCAAAACCTGAACTGAATTTGAGGGTCTGAATTTTTTTGTTTTTTGAAGGACAGTAACTGTTCAGAGAGTTTCCAGTTAGCATTAACGTGTTGATGAATTAGCTTTAATGTATCTTTTTGAAAACTCTGAAGAGGAGGAAATAGAAATACGTTTGTGTTAAACTTGTGTAGAATTTCCAGCACTTCCTCAGCGTTCAGGTTCCTGGGAAAAGCGGTTGCACGTGGAGAGTTGGGAAGAAGCTTGGCTGACTGAGCACACGACTGTTAATGGCAGAAGTCGGGGTGCAGAGTATAAAGGTAAAACTCGCATCTGCTGTTACATGTTGTTAACTCCCTCAGCAGACATTAAATCATTTCAAGTACAATAATAGTGTGGGAGGTAAATTAACTAACCATTAACAATCTTATAAATACACAATTAACGTGCCAGCGTTTATATGACACATTGATGGGGCAGCAGTAATTTTTGATGGGGAGTTTTCAGACCTTTCCGACGCCTGCGGCTGTTGCTTATTTAAACAACTTTTTGCCAATTGCAGGTACTCGTGGCCTTTCCTAATCAGTGAGTAGAAATAATTCCATGCAAAAGACATTCTCAACACCTGTTTTGCCATGTCCATAAGCTGTCCTTGGTCGTGTCTGTGTTTTCCAAGCCCCTCTGTGCAGGGTCAGAGCCCCGGACACGTCGGTGGCTGCCTTGGGGTGGGACATTTGCCTTGGGGTGGGACATTTGCCTTGTGGCCTCTGGCTTGGAGGACAGTGAGAACTCCCTCAGGAGCAGCCCTGCTTGCTTTGATGGAAAGTCAGAAAATTAAAACAGAGTGTGGAGCTGCAGTGCTGCCGAGGCTGGCAGGAGCCTCTGGAGATCCCACCCAGCTCCCACCTCCAGGCTGTGTCCAGCTGGGCTTTGAGGGTCTCCAGGGATCCTGATGGAGCGAATTTCACTAATAGCATAATTTATTACAATGTATGTAACAGTAGTGTATTAATAACCAGCAGCATGTCAGGTTTGTTTCTCCACCATTCCTTTATTGAATTTGTTTTTGCTGCTGGGTCTGTTGCTTAATGTAATACTTCTGAATTTGTCTATATTTTTTAAAGCAGAAAGAGGATAGTCTCTGGAAAAAACTGTATGATAATTTGCAGTGAAGAGAGAAAGAAAGATTTAAAATTCTGGAGGCTGTAAGTCTCTATTTATTGAGTATTGTCATCAGTGGATGCTGATGTTTGCTGGGAGGGAGGACACTGGTAGGGATGGAGGGTTTGCAATCTACAATAAACCTTCAAAATTTTGCTTTTGTCATGGTTAGATGAATGTTCAAATGAAGGTTTACTTTTGCTTCCAATGTCTAAAAGCAGAAGCTGCTCCGTGGGCCTCTGTGTTGGTGCACCTTTCCCTGCACCTTTCCCTGCACCTTTCCCCTTGGAAAAAAGGGACATGGCAGAATGCATTCACTGCTCCTGGAACAAGACTGGCTGGTCCTTTCTTTCCCTTCCCTCTGTTAAAATATCCCAGGAGAAGGCCAGCTGCCTTTAGCAGGTTTTCATGGGGAGTGGCTTTGTGTGATTTAAGCAGCAGTTTTGCAAGCAGCAAGGACAGGAGATTGCTGGTGTTCTGAGTTCAAAATCCCAAACACACACATGCAGCCCTATCAAGTTAAAGTGTTTTTCTCTGATTAGAAAAGCAGTGGGGATTTCAAACTTCTGGAATTTACATCTAGTCTTGCCCTGTGTGTGAGCTCAGACCCTCAGGTGGAGCTGTTCCCATGGCTCCTGCTGCTGCTCACTGGTGCTGCATGAACAGCAATAATTATTGGTTTTCTTTTCAGGTTATTTTCAGCAGGTAATTTTTTGATCCAGCTCTCACCCCACAGCTCCACTGCCAGCTTTGGGAGATGGTGGAATTCCTGGAGCAGGTCAGGCAGGGCATGGAGCTGCCCCTCTCAGAGTCAGCCCGGGCTTGAATTATATTGGCATAGCTACAAACCCACAGCTACAGAAAAATCAGATAACAATGTGAGCATGGTTTGGGTTTTGTGGTTTGGGGTTTTTTTCCTTTTCCTTTTTGCCCTCTACTTTGTTTCAAAAGGCCACTTGAGTGCTCTGAATGAAATATCTTAGGTAAGTGGCAATTACTGTTCTTAAAGTGCTTTAGAGCTCAGGCGTGTGGTATTTGGTCACAGAGCTTTCTGTGTTGCAGCAGTTGCCCTGTGTGAAGCACCATGCAGCAGCAGATGTTCAATATTCTGCCCTGAGACACTAATCTCTTCATGTTTAAAGCTTCTCCTGGAAATACAAAACCTGAAGAGGGTCTGTAATAAGGCAGTCAAAAAGTTGGCGTATAGATGCAGAAGCGAAACAGAAACACAGTTCTGATGGGTGAAAAGAAATCCAAAGGCCTGTCAGTTTTGTAAATGGATTAGTTGGAACAGGCAGATGTTTCTGTTCTGTATTCTCTTGCCATCCTCCTGTGTGCAGCACTGTGGGGTGTTTTGCCTTCCAGCAGCCACGTGTTGTAGGGTGCTGGGACCTGTCCGTAGGTATCTCTTGTGTCCTGCTGTCCTGGGACTCAGGTTTCAGGCTGTCCTCCAAGCCCCCCGTTCCTTAAATGGATCTCAGCAACCAGTGTAGCCTGAGTGAACTGGAGCAGAATGAAACAGTTTGCCCTGAGTCAGTCGGGGTTTGTGCACCCCAAATTGTGACCTCCTGCAATGGGGGCTCGAGCTGTTTGTGTTTGGAGGGGTTTTGTTCCTAAAATGTCGTGTGCATTATTTCTAGGAACGCGTGTCCATGAAACAAGATGGAGAGGAGATAGTACAGTGAAGGGGTGGCCTTGTGACAGAATGGCTTTCCTGGACAACCCAACCATCATCCTGGCTCACATCCGGCAGTCGCACGTGACCAGCGACGACACGGGGATGTGCGAGATGGTCCTGATCGACCACGACGTGGACCTGGAGAAGTTCAACCCCTCGGCAGCGCTCGGGGACAACGGGTCAGAGGCACAGGGCAGCAATGGGGACACTCAGGGCTACGTCTATTCCCAATCAGTCGATATTACCTCAAGCTGGGACTTCGGGATCAGGAGGCGATCGAACACAGGTGCGTGGTGTCTGCAGCAGCACTGCCTTCAGACCTGGCTTCCCTGAGCCTGGCTCGCTGGGCAAACCAGAGCCTGACTGGCTCGGTGGCTGTCAGACTCCTTTTGGAGTGCTGAGGCCCTTTTCTAGGAGGATCCATAATGATTCAGTTACTTTAGTGTGCAGTCAACGGAGCCTTAATTGCTGTTTTAGCTATTCCTGTACAGAGGAACATTGAGGTAGTCACTTTTATATATAAAAAAAAATTCAAATTGTGGAGACATCAAATCTGAATCCAAAGTACATGAACAGTCTTTGATATCTCTATTGTTACTGTCTGGAGGGGTGTTAACTTTTGAACAGGATTGTTATTTTCTGAGAAAAAACCTGCCTTGTGAGGCATCAAATTTATTTGTTATAAAAGAGAGGAATGAAGTTTGATGTGAGCCAGCAAAGGGAGTGATTTGTCTGTATTTTGTCTCCTAAAGTTTTATTTCTGAGAAAAGCCTTGAGCTAGGGTTTAAGGTACCAAATTAGGAAGTTTAAGGGTGAACACCTTTGCAAAATACACTCATTTTGTCATGGCTGGCAGAAAGCTCTCCCGTGTGGTGTTTCGTACAAGGGATATCCAGGCTTCTGCTTAGCCCTGAGGAATATGTGAGCAGGAGTTCTGTGAGGTGAAATATAGACGAGGAGGTTGGTGTGCAGTGGTCAGTACTGACCTCTTTTTTTCTGTTTCTGTGTAATTTTTTAAAATGATTTCTGCAGGTATTATAACACCACCTAGAGCCCAGAAAGCACCTCTGTGCTCTGCTTCACCAGGAAAATGTGTGTGGTGTTGGAGATACTGAAATGCCTTTGCAAGTAGGGGGTTGTGAAAGGCTCCAGAAAAGCTGGGGCACTGATGTCCTGTGGCAGAGTGAGGTTTGGAAATAAACTGAGATTCTAGCCCAAGCTGGCAGGAAGGTGTGCTGGCAATCCAGGCTGCCCTGGGGCTGGGGGAGCTCAGGCCGTGGTGCAGCTCATCAGGAAGGAGAGGCAAAGTTTGAAGGTTTATAGAATTACTCCAGAAAATTATTGTGAAGGATCCTTTCAGCTAGGGAGCAGACTGATGGAATAATCTCCGTGTGAATTACAGTTTCAGGTCAGTTCAGGTGCCAGCTGGGGGCACGTTCTGAGGTCAGGGTTGGGACTCTGGCATGGCAGGTGAGAGGGCAGTGCCAGGTGTTGGGTGTGGGCAAGCAGCAAAGTGCCCAGGGCCATCAGTGAAACCCCAGCTGAGTGTGGCAGCCACACCTTCACCCCCAGCCCTGTCCCTGGCTGCCTGTGCCTGCCAGCCTGGGTAATTCACATTTCTCAGGTGCTGACCATCCCACCTGGCTGGGCTGCTGCAGCACAGCCGCCAGGGCAGTGTCATTTCTGATCAGCTCTGCCTGCAGCAGGGGCCAGGGAGGTGCTGGCTGTGCTCTTGGACATTTGGGTAGAAATATCCAACAGGACAGAAACCTGCATTACCTTGTTTCTAGTCCCTGGATTGCCTTTATCCTTTGTTTACCTGTTCATCCAACAGACCTTTTATGATAGCTGTTGGGAAAGAAAGGGTTTTGGAAGGTAATTTTGAGTTACAGTGTGGGTAGTAACTAGTACAAATGGGGAACTTTTCTTTCAGAATAAAATATCTATGCTGTAACAGTGTTTTCCCAATATTTAAACTTATGAGAAGGGATATTTTTCTTATTTCATTAAGAGGAAGCTAGAGGTATTCAGATTCTATCATCGTGTTGACTTACATGGGAGATACTTATCAAAGTCCCCATTTGTGCTTGTACCTGAAACTGCTTGCTACAGCTGTTAAACTTCAAAGGAGTATTTTTTTATCATTCCCTGACTGACAGTTTTTATGGGAAAAAAAATTACTTCCTTGTCTGCAATTCAGTTAAAAAGCCTGAATGTAAAAGAATAATAACAGAAGGGATAGAAAATATTTATTAATTTTTTTTAATTGCTGAAAAGGCTCAGGGAACTCCAGTTGTATCCAAAAATTGTCAGAGTAATTTAGCATTTTAGAATCTCTTCTACAAACCCATTTTAGTTAATGAATTATCTCAATACATCAAAGTTGCTAATATGTCCAGCAGATTGTTTCCTTTGGGGATCAGCACTGGTAGTTCTACTTCCCAGTCTAATCTGCTTGCTTTGAGTGGTTTTTTGGGGTCGTTGTCTTGGGTGGCTTCCATCAGGCTTTTTTCCCCAAGGAAGCTCTTACTGTTAACAAAAAAGGTAATTTAAGTTGTTGTCTGGTAGCCTGGGCTGCAAGTTCTTTGGTATCAGAACCATTTGGGGCTTTTTTTTCCCCGACCATATTTTGAAGATGGAGTCAAAATATATGTAAAGAAATATTATATTCATTTTAGGATTTGACTAATGTTGTGAAGATACAAATCATTTATTTTACTACCTATAAACTGTTTCAGACTACTGAAGAAAAAGCTGTGCTAATTTATATCGCTTTGACATTTTATAATTTTCATGATTTTTAGATAAAGGATTTTATATTTAAAACTTTAATAGTCTAGTCTGAGTTCATTTATCTTTAATTTTTGAAACGGGTAGAGTAATTCATAACAGTAATTTTATTCCTGTAATGTAATATTCACTTCAGTTCATTTGTGCATTAAAATTCCTTTAAGACCGTTATTAATGATTTATATAATGAAATGTCATATTAATCACAGAAGTTTTCACATTTTATTATTCTCTTCCATGTTAATACTATCTTTATGATCTCTATTAATGTTTTATATCCTCTAATTTCAATTATAAATCAAGAACATTTTCATGTTTTTGTTGGTATTTGCTTTTCAGGGGTGCCACCTTTAAAATTTTATGACTTTTTCCCCTACATATGCGGTATAAAACATCTTTATTCATATAAAGGTAGTTAATTATGTCTTTGTTTATAGTAAACTTTCATTGACAAACTTATAGTTGTAATATTTCTTTTCAAGCTCAGAGACTAGAACGTCTGCGGAAAGAGAGACAAAATCAAATAAAATGCAAAAACGTTCAGTGGAAAGACAGAAATACTTCTTGCTCAGGTAAAAGAAAATATCTTTTATTTTCCTGCTGGTTTTATTGCTGCCTTTGATGGTTACAGCATTTGCAGTTTGTGGTTTTCCCCCAGGGTTTCAAAGCACAGAGGAGATGCCAGTTCTTAGTGCTGCCCTGGGGTGCCAGCCGTGGGCAGGGAGCTCTGGAGTTATGGGCAAAGGAGAGGGAAAGGTTTGGGCAGGCAGGGTGGGTGGGGGTCTGGGTG